>JAQIUQ010007595.1:0-248296 GCA_030378365.1 Hybognathus amarus | reverse complement strand
GTTAAACCTATGTGCGCTTCACACTCCAGACCAGCAGATGGCGGAAATGCGCCTTTAAACTAAGTTCGTGCCAAACCGTGATAAGACTCGATGAAGAAGACGTTGCGGAGCGTCTTAAAGCTGTAGTGTTTATAAAAGCGCCGTTTCAGTTCCAGCTTATCCTAGTTATCGGTTTTGGTTTTGTAATTTGCATTAGAAGATACAGAGTGAACAAAATGACTGATGGAGCGATCTGTGAAATGATCGGGATCGAACATTTCCAGGTGATGAAGACTAAACAGAATGAAAACATCTGGACCACACAAACACCCGACGGGATGATGACCGAGACCTGCGAGTCGACTCTCCAGTGCAAGAGTGAAACACTGTGTGAGTGATTCAGTTTGAATAAAATAAGTTAAAAGAATCGGGTAATTGTCAAATCTACAAATTATCCATTTTAAAATTAGCCGACTAAAATTGAACCAAAGATCCAACTGCTGCAGAAACGGCGATTTTTCATTCAAATTTGTTAGTATCTACTGAAAAAAAATGCAGCATTAAAATAAAAAGTACAAAATGCTTAATTTTACAAAGGTGTTGGGGAAAGCGGGCTAGTTGTAACACACTTGTTTAAAAAAATTTCACACACGCCAGCATGACGAAACTTCGTGTATTTACTACTTGCCATATAGAGAAATAATTGCGCTTATTCAGAAATCTTTGTAAGATATCACTGAACATTTATTTAACCATTGCAAAAGTACATTTCTTAATAATGTTATTTTTATCTCTATTTAGTGTTCAAATCTGATATTATTTCAATCTCCAATATGATTCACGAATCGCCTTCATGTCGTTCCAAACCCATAAGAGCTTCGTTCATCTTCAGAACACCGAATTAAGATATTTTGATGTAAACTTTCCAGAGAGCAAACTATACGAAAAGTGCATCATAAAATAAAACTAACTTTGTGTCTTTGACATAATAAAGGTTAAATATGTCATTCTCATGTTATTCCCATTACATCTGGTAACTATCACATCTTTATTGTGCTTGGACTGATTTTGACATTGATCTTCATTTTAGATCTGAAAGAAGATTCTGTCATTTGCCATCAATCTGGGATGCTTTTCACAGAGCAAGCAAGCTTTATACAGCACATGAGGATTCACACCGAGAGAAACCGTTCACCTGCCCTCAGTGTGGAAAGGGTTTCACAACCAAACAAGGACTTGAAATTCACATGAGAAGTCACACCGGAGAGAAGCCGTTCGCCTGCCTTCAGTGTGGAAAGAGATTCACAGTGAAAGGAAACCTTAATAATCACATCCGAATTCACACCGGAGAGAAGCCGTTCGACTGCACTCAATGTGGAAAGAGTTTCACAACGAAAGGAAACCTTGAGAATCACGTGAGAAATCACACCGGAGAGAAGCCGTTCAACTGTTTTCTGTGTGGAAAGTGTTTCAAAGCGAAAGGAAACCTTGAAATTCACATGAGAAGTCACACCGGAGAGAAGCCGTTCTCCTGTTCTCTGTGTGGAAAGAGATTCACAGCGAAAGGAATCCTTCAGAATCACATGAGAGTTCACACCGGAGAGAAGCCGTTCGACTGTTCTCTGTGTGGAAAGAGTTTCACAACGAAAGGAAACCTTGAGAATCACGTGAGAAATCACACCAGAGAGAAGTCGTTCAACTGTTGTCAATGTGGAAAGAGTTTTAAAATGAAGCAAAACCTAAAATTTCACATGAGAAGTCACAAAGGAGAGAAGCCGTTCTCCTGTTCTCTGTGTGGAAAGAGTTTCAAAGCGAAAGGAAACCTAAAAATTCACATGAGAGTTCACAGTGGAGAGAAGTCATTCGCCTGCCTTCAGTGTGGAAAGAGATTCTGCAATGAAAGGAAACCTTGACAGTCACATGAGGATTCACACTGGAAAGAAGCCGTTCAACTGTGCTAAGTGTGGAAAGAGTTTTACACAACAAGGACACCTTCAACGTCATGAGCGTTTACGCTGTATTGAAGCCCTTCACTCGCTCTCAGAGTGTAAAGAGTTTCGCAGAACAAGGTCAAGGACAGCTAAAACATCACATAAGGTCACACTGGAGTGAAGCCCTTCATCCGTTCTCAATGTGGAAAGGGTTTCACAGTGAAATACAACCACATGAGAAATCGCACATGAGTCAGTTAGACATGTAAAGCAGAATTACTATGACCGTTTTTGTTATAAGAACATGAACGTGAAGTACATGCATATTTCTGTTTAGACACACTCATTTTTTTTGCCTCATAATACATCAAACATCAATGTTTGAAGACATTTTAGAAGAGAAAATCCTACAGGTATGACATTGGTATGTCAAGAATATCTGTGACAAAATGTTCTCAGTCCACTGTGTGTTTTTTGTACACTGCTGTAACCACTGCAGAGGAAATGACCTTTTAAAAAGTAATGCAGTACATTATAATATTGCTTTACTCCCTAAAAATTACTTTTAGTTATTTTTTAAGGAAAGTAATGTTCTGTTAGTTTTTTCTCACCCGTTGCTCGTTTGTTTTTTAATAACTAAAAAGCGACATTTGGTTGTTAAAGTGAAATGAATAAGCCTTAGGTTTGATTTGCTTTTAGCCTTTCACCTGTACTATTGCAGGACAATTGTTTGTGAAGAGAAGAAAGTTCAACAAAGTGCAATAAAAACAAACTGTTTTCATCCATTTTGAAGAATTTTGGTCTTTGTAACAGTGTTTACCAAAGCATATAGTTTGTTAAAGGAAACAATAAACAAAGGTGTTCAGGTATAGTAGTTTTCATTATAAAAAATAATAATAAAGAATGTTTTCTTTAATGTTATCCCTGACCAAAAGTTATTTGTTTTTAATAAATAAAATAACATTCATTTTTCTTAACACAGAGCAGACATTCTGAATTTTTATATACATTGCAGACAGTTTTTGAAAATCATTTCACTTAGGGTTAGGAGGACCATATACACTGAGTAGTGTTGATTTAACACTGGGGTTTTTGCTGTGTTCTCTTTTAAAAGGTTTGATTTTAAAACTCTGATATCATGCTTTTATGTAAATAATGTGGGAGTGTGAAAATTCCCAAACTTTCAGACACTGTAATCAATATAGATACAAAAAATATTTTTAAAAACTTGTATGTATTAAAGGAAAAAATATTGATAAACATGTCGAATTCAATTTAATAAGTACTTTTGGAGACTTGTATATTTATTAGAATTTTTAAATTGCATCCAGTTTATTAGCAATGAGTTTGTGTGGATATCCTAATTTGTTCTCGTTGGCGTCTGATCTAATTTTTCACGTACAGCGTAACAGTTCAGCTGATTCAAGTATTATCTAGCAATTATCAACAAACGGTGCTGGTAAGTGTCACTCACTTCCACATAAAGCTGCAGTCTCCGTCTCTGAATAGAACTAATTTATAACTAATGTATTTATCCAGTTTATTTACCTCAATTTTTCCAACGGCGTTTTCATCAGGATCAACGGTCTCTCAAAACCAGTAAACATGACGTAACGAAGCCTCGTTCGTTTCTGAAATCACGTGACATGGCAAGTTTGATTCGCGCTCCGAATCACTGATTCGAAACAAAAGACAGGTTACGTTTCGGACCTTCACGAAGCAATGTTTTTAATGCGCCCAGGACTACATTACAGTTGTTATTATTTTAAATCAAACCAGCTGTGGTTGTAGCATCTCGATTAGTGAAAAGAGTGAATCAAAACTGACTGATGGAGAGCGATCTTGATCGATAAAGATGGAGCAGCATTGAAAACAACCAGACCACACAGGTGCCAGATGTCAAGACGAAAACCTGCCAGAAGAATAAAGTACTGTGTAAGTTGGTTATTTGTAAGTTAAAAAGACTCAAATATGATACAAATGAACGTGTTAATTCTGTTATTAGTTGTTTGTGACTAATCAAGTGTCAAATATTATGCATGTAAAGCCTATAGGTGTTGTTCCTTCAGATGTTCAGTTGACCGACAACAATAACTTATTTTGATGATTAGTTAGAGAAAATATATTCGTTAAATTTGCTGACTGAAACCATGAATTCAAGTGCAGCAGAAAAGG
Source organism: Hybognathus amarus (assembly GCA_030378365.1). Lineage (NCBI taxonomy): Eukaryota > Metazoa > Chordata > Actinopteri > Cypriniformes > Leuciscidae > Hybognathus > Hybognathus amarus. The sequence goes on along the minus strand of JAQIUQ010007595.1, from coordinate 244,211 downwards.
CTCTTTTTAGATGCTTGTATAAATTGATAACTCCTTTGTGTGTGTGTAAAAATCATAACTACACTCTGCAAGCAAAGAGTGCGGTGTGTGTTTAAAAATCATAACTACACTCTGCAAGCATAAAATATTTTATTTTAATAATCTTACCCCTATATTGAACATAAAATAGTTAATATAGTTATACTATAAATCTACATAGCAACAAGAAGTTAAAAATCAAAAATCACTGCAATCAAAAAATTGAGAACAATACGTCCACTCTATGTGGATAATGCCGTTATCCTTAATTCTATAAGTCTTGTCAGATTTAATAACAAGAACATTTGCGGGCGACTTCAACACGCCCGCAAAGCATCCCGGGAAGGCGGCGCTTCACTATTCAATAGAAGTAGAGCATAGAAGCCTAGAAGTAGAGCATAGAATGTCTAGAAGCCGCGACTATCCAATAGAAGTTTAGACATAAGGAGACGGGGGGAATCTCTCGCAGGTCCTCTGTTTCTAGACTGGCCGCTGGCTAAAATCACGGCCATAGCGGTAAAACTTGAGGAATGCCCATCAAAGTACAAATGTGGGGAGGCGTCGCGACAACACACGACTGTCGTGTCGGACAAGTGGATCTCTACCTTGAGGGATCAAAACTCTGACGGCCCAGAAAGTCATTGAAGAAAATGTTTAAATATCCATGTGACTACAGTGGCTCAAGTATAATTTATCAAGGGACGAGAAAACTTTTTGTGCGAAAAAACAAACAAAAATAAACGACTATATTCGACTATTTCCTTTTCTTCATTGTAGTCCGAGGGTTCAAGAGATTTCCACGACGCATGCGCGAGAATTGCGATCTCAGCTCAAAATGCGTATACACAACATGCCACTTGATTTGAAAGTGGCGTGTATGTTTACGCAAAAGTCATGATGTCATGTTGGTGTTGCAGATCTGTTACTTTGGCTATTGGCTCTTTCAAATGTATTGTCCTTGAATTGAGTTTTGAGATTGTTTTTTTTTTCAATGTTTATTTTAGTAGTTCGTAATGAAGTGAAGAAAGATTATATCAGTTGCCATCAATGTGGGAAACATTTTACAAAACAAGGAAGCCTTAAGCAGCACATGAGAGTCCACACTGGAGAGAAACCGTTCACCTGCCCTCAGTGTGGAATGAGTTTCTAGATTGAAACAAAGCCTTGATGTTCACATCAGAAGTCACACTGGAGAGAACCCTTTCATCTGCTCTGAGTGTGGAAAGAGTTTCACAGCCAAACAAAGCCTTAAAATTCACATTAAAATTCACACTGGAGAGAAGCCTTTCACCTGCCCTCAGTGTGAGATGAGCTTCTCACTACAAGAATACCTTGAACGTCACATAAGAACACACACTGGAGAGAAGCCGTTCACCTGCTCTCAATGTGGAAAGAGTTTCAGATTGAAACGAAGCCTTGACGGTCACATGAGCGATCACACTGGAACAGAAGCCTTTCACCTGCCCTCAGTGTGAAAAGAGTTTTACAGTAAAACAAAACCTTGAAAATCACATGAGAATTCACACTGGAGTGAGGCCATTCTCCTGCCCCAAGTGTGGAAAGAGATTCACAGTGAAACAAAGCCTTGATAATCACATGACCATTCACACTGGAGAGAAGCCGTTCACCTGCCCTCAATGTGGAAAGAGTTTCGCGCTGTAAAACGAAACCTTGAGTATCACATTAGAATTCACACTGGAGAGAAGCCTTTCGTCTGCCCTCAATGTGGGAACAGTTTCGCAATGAAAAACAACCTTGGGAGACACATGAAACTTCACATTGGAGCAAAGCCTTTCTCCTGCTCCGAGTGTGGAAAGAGTTTTGCAGTGAAATATGGCCTTGAGATTCACATGAGAATTCACATCGGAGAGAAGCCTTTCATCTGCTCTGATTGTGGAAAGCGTTTCACAGTGAAGCAAAGCCTTGAGAGTCACATGAGAAGTCACATTAGAGAGAGTCTTACAGCTGCTCAGAGTGTGGAATGAGTTTTACAGTAAAACGAAGGCCTTGAGAGACACATGAGTATTCACACTGGTGAAAAGCTTTTCATCTGCCCTCAGTGTGCGAAGAGCTTCACGCAACATGGACACCTTAAACGTCACATGAGAATTCATACTGAAAAGAAACTGTTTTAACAGAGTGGGGGAATCTCTTCCTCCGCCTGTGTGCAGCATCCATCAGAATGAAGTGACTGCAGTCAAGAAATTCAATTTGACACCTTTAAGAGAATTGTACAGAGCCCCCCCAGTCCCACTTTGGCAAAAAAAAATAATTATAACTATCTCATGGCCTTAAGATAGTAACTCATGGCCTCAAGATAGTAACTCGTGGCCTCAAGATACTAACTCATGGCCTCAAGATAGTAACTCGTGGCCTCAAGATAGTAACTCATGGCCTCAAGATACTAACTCGTGGCCTCAAGATAGTAACTCATGGCCTCAAGATATGTAACTCATGGCCTCAAGATAGTAACTCATGGCCTCAAGATACTAACTCATGGCCTCAAGATAGTAACTCGTGGCCTCAAGATAGTAACTCATGGCCTCAAGATAGTAACTCATGGCCTCAAGATAGTAACTCATGGCCTCAAGATAGTAACTCATGGCCTCAAGATACGTAACTCGTGGCCTCAAAGATACGTAACTCATGGCCTCAAGATCAGTAACTCGTGGCCTCAAGATAGTAACTCATGGCCTCAAGATCAGTAACTCATGGCCTCAAGATAGTAACTCATGGCCTCAAGATAGTAACTCATGGCCTCAAGATAGTAACTCGTGGCCTCAAGATAGTAACTCATGGCCTCAAGATACTAACTCATGGCCTCAAGATAGTAACTCGTGGCCTCAAGATAGTAACTCATGGCCTCAAGATAGTAACTCATGGCCTCAAGATAGTAACTCATGGCCTCAAGATACTAACTCATGGCCTCAAGATACTAACTCATGGCCTCAAGATACTAACTCATGGCCTCAAGATAGTAACTCGTGGCCTCAAGATACTAAAATATTACAGGGTTTATATACACAGAGATTAACAAGCTAATGACACACAGGTGGATGTAATCACACAATAATGAATCCAGGCAAAGGTTAATGATGGAAATGTAGTTCATGATGGAATGGCAAAGGACTAGAGAGACATCACGTCGTAGAGAGGGTAGAAATCTGAAGGTTATAATGGGGAAAAGTAAATAATAAAAAAGGCATGATATGACCACTTAGATTAATCATTTGACCATGTTATAATATGTAGAATCCTGATCCTCAGGGTCGTCTGTGTCACAGGATCTCTTCATATTCTAGAGAAGAAATGAACATATGCATCACAAATAATATCTCAATAACACCTTCACAACAACAGCAGAAAAACTCACATCCAGTGTGTCGTACTCAGAACATCTGGACTTGGGGTCAAGGGTCATGTAGGCGTCCTCAGGAGACTCGACCTGACGACACAATGATGAGAGAATCAATTCTCCCTTCATAACTGACAGGACACACATGAGAAGAAGCTTGAGAAGATTGTCTCACTGTTTTATGGTGTCGTGATGCTCTGTGGTTTCGCTCTTCTGATGGCGTCGCTCGTTTCCTGTGAGAGAAGAAGAAATGAACATGAACACAAACTGACTCTGAATCTTTATGCGATCTCGAAGCGATGGTCTAAAGCACAGGCTCGTGTCCGAATCCACTTTCTCAGTTTAACGTCAAGAAAAATTGTCAGCGTGATCTAGAATTGAATGATCTAGAATTGTCCCTGTTCACTTAGTGAGTAAAAAACACTTGCGTCGCTTTGCTCTTACCTGAGGATTTGTATTCCTACAACAACAGCGCAGACGGCGATGAGCGCCGCCCCGATGCCAGCGGCTGCAAACAGACCTGTGTTCTGGACACCTGAGCGAAGAGAAACATCATTCACACAGCTGATAATCACACCAGCAGAAGAGCCAGCGCCACATGACAATACCTGCAGACACGAACAAAGACACAGACGCTGATCTCCCAGATCCATATTTATTCGGAGCCTCACAGTAGAAGCGTCCACTGAAACTGGAGCTAAAGCTGGAGATGCTGAAACTCTGTCCAGATCCAACAGCTGAGGTTTCGTTCTCCTTAAACCAGCTGAAGTTCACAGCAGGAGGGTTTGAGTCACTGATGCACTTCAGAGTCACTGAATCTCCCTCCACTATTACACCAGACCCACTGACCCACACTGACACGCTCTGAGGAGGATCTGAAAAACACTGAAAGTTACTCATCACGAGTCTGGACTGAACTTGTCTGAAAGCTGAAGTGTGTGTTACATCTGACGCTGAGAGTGACGGCAGGAGACGGCAGATGTTCCTGATGTCTCGCTGCACAGCTGTAGTTTCCCGTATCATCCCTGCTGACCGACTGCAGAATCAGACGATTCTTGACGCTCGAACTGGAGAAAGACTCAACGTTTTTATACCAGATAAAGCCTGTTGTGTCTGAGGGGTCACAGGTGCTCTTACAAAATAAAACAGGGAATCTTTCTCAACGACCTCTTCAGGAATCTCCACTCTGAGCTCTGAAATCACACACACAACACACTTTATATTTATATGAAAGAACAGAGTAAAAACCTTCAGTGCAATATTAGTTAGACTGTACCTGTGACTTTGAGCTCAATCCCAGGATAACCCAGAAATCTTTCTCTTTCTTCATTTGTCATGATTCTGATACAGTACATTCCTTCATCCTCTCGTCTCACATCATTGAGTCTGAGAATGCCGTGGCCATACCGAACTCTGTCTTTGTAATCTGGAAGATCCAACAGATTGATGTTGAGTTCGTCTTTAAATGGGTTTACAGTCCAAGCTATCTCTGTCACAGTGAGATTATCTGGGTGTGTAACAATCCCTGATAAAAGTGCTGTTGAACCCTTTGGACACATTTCATATTCGAGTACTGAACACTCCATTTCTGACTGCAAATCCCTGGAAGATATAAAACAGGAAAACACTGAATTTGACCATCTGTGTGTTTTTATTTTTCTCTACAACACAAAAGCAGTTCTTCTACTTCAGTATGTTCTCTACTTGTTTTCTTTGCTACTTAAAAAAACACTCATGCTCTCTATATCCTAAATATTCCAGTATCATGCCACCGAGGATCACAAACACTTTATACGAACACAAAAATGGCGCCGATAGCCAGTATTTCCAGGTCTTTGATGAGTGATGTATATCAAAGCTTTCTGTGTCAGTGACATTAAACTGTCTTTAAGTACAGAGATAGACTAAACATACTGAAAGGTGGAGGTTTCTTCAGTGTGTGTTTGTTTGTGTGTGTATATAAATTAGAATTAGGTTCAGACTCACCGGGAATCACAAGCAAAGAAATCAGAGAGAAAACACCAAACATTCTGGAAGAAAAGAGGAAGATTGTTACAATTACACAAAAGTGACTGACTCGTCTTTATAGATGCATATAAAACAAGTATACTTCATAAATCATATATTAAATAATCTCTCTATTAAAGCTCAAATATGCGTGTCCTACCTCACTTCTATCTGTAGTCTGAGTGTAAAAACTGCATGATCTGTTTGCTAGTTTACTGTTTTCACACATCCCGTTTCTTCTTCACTTTCTCTGAATGATGGCAAAATCTCCTCTTCCAGTCTGTGGAAATATGATTCTGCAAACCAAGATGAATATCACTCAAGTATGTCCCACATGTCACTCAAGCATGTTTGAATCTGTATTAATGCATTAGTTCAGTCACAGAGGACCTAAAATCACTATTTTCATGCGAGTTTACTGAATTGTCATGTCACATGGCACTAAAAAAGACACTTCTGTCGAACCGCTTCCTTGTTCCATTCTAGCACATGATGATGCAAGAGATAAATGTCCATCATATTCTCATGAGAAACAGCTTCCCTCTGACGTCATTTAAACTATCAACACAAACACAGATCACCCCAGATATTTCGCATAAACACAGAGTAAAAGACAGAATTCAGGAGGATTTGATGATTTCATAATTGATAATTGACTGTAAATCCTGAATCTCACAAAGAAGAACGACCAGTTTGACCCGGGGGTGTATTTTTATTTCAGCATTGGGGCCTTTATAGGTTGCACAGATGGTGCAAATACACAGTGAGATGAAAGGCAAAGTTGCAGTGACATAAATCTTGCATACTATAGAATTGTTTATCATTATTATTTAAAAACACATGTTTTTATTGTTTAGCTCTTGCTACATATTATATAGGCATCACTAACGTTTTTATTTTGGAACATTAGAACACTGAACATTCCACACACACCGACACACGTCACTGGTGATGGATTTTTCTTATTTATTTATTTTATTTTGATCAGTACCTAGGACAGCGCTGTCACACACACACACACACACACACACACACACACACACACACACACCTCTGCAGCTCACCGACCTGACGCGCCATCTACAGGAATACATTTGTAACTGCCTCAGTGAGAGAAAAGCCCGTATAGGGAAATAAACCCAGATGGCAGTAGAGTAACGCTTCCGTTAATTCCCAAAGAAGAAGAAGAATAACTGATGGAGCGATCTGAAAATAAACTGGAGATAAAGATGGAGCTGCATGAAGACTACCAGAACACACCAGATGGAAAAACGAAAACATGCCAGTCATCACAAGAATGGACGAATAAAGGACAGTGTAAGTTTTTTATCACAAATGCTGGGTTCAGTCTGTTGGGTCGTTGTATTGGGTTATTCCTAATATTTTTTTATTCTGACAATACAAATGATGAACCACCCCCTCACCTAACTACCCAGCGTTGGGTCAATGTGAAAAATCGCTGTCGTGTAGAAGCTGCCGTGCGGTGACGCATCAACAGGAGCGCTATTGATCTCTAGTGCGTTTGACACTTATATCTGACAGACGAGATGGCAAAAGGTAAAGCTGTTTTTAATGTAACTTTAAAAACATTAATATATGAGATTGTCATTTAATGACCTGGAACAGCCTGATACCAGTTTTCTTCCCACAGATTTCCATATGCTGCTTACATCCTGAAACTTTTTGCTTTTTGATTTTAATTATGTGTTTGTAAAAGTACGGTGGCGTATTGCAGTCACTTGAAGAAAAAAAAAATCTACTGTTTTTCTGAATTAACGAGTTAATTTTTCAGTGAGAATCTTTTTTTGCTTTGTTTTTCTGAATTAACGAGTTAATTTTTCATGAGAAAAATTTTTTTTTGCTCTGTTTTTCTGAATTAACGAGTTAATTTTTCATGAGAAAACATTTTTTTGCTCTGTTTTTCTGAATTAACGAGTGAATTTTTCATGAGAAAAATTTTTTTGCTCTGTTTTTCTGAATTAATGAGTTAATTTTTCATGAGAAAAAAAGTTTTTGCTCTGTTTTTCTGAATTAACGAGTTAATTTTTCATGAGAATTTTTTTGCTCTGTTTTTCTGAATGTAATGAGTTAAATTTTCATGGAAAATTTTTTTTGTCTGTTTTTCTGAATGAAAAATTTTTCTTATGAAAAATTAAGTCGTTAATTCAGAAAAACAGAGCAAAAACTTTTTTTTCTCATGAAACATTAAGTTGATTAATTCAGAAAAACAGAGCAAAAACTTTTTTTCTAATGAAAAATTAAGTCGTTAATTCAGAAAAACAGAGCAAAAACTTTTTTTCATGAAAAATTAACTCATTAATTCAGAAAAACAGAGCAAAAAAAAATTCTCATGAAAAATTAACTCGTTAATTCAGAAAAACAGAGCAAAAAAATTTTCTCATGAAAAATTAACTCGTTAATTCGTTAATTCATAGCTGTATATAAAAATATATTTTTAGATGAATTCAATGTTTTGATAATTTAGATGATTCACTAATTTTACTGTAGTAAAATAACTATAGAATGAGGAGAACTCAGCTTAATGCATGCACAACGCACATAATGTTCATTTTCACAAAGCTGTGGATACAGCTCTTAAAATGCTGGGTTGTTTTAACCCAGCTTTGTGTCAAAACATGGACAAACCCAAACGTTGGGTTAAAAATGTAATTAAAAAATGTAACCTAGTGACTGGGTTTTTGTCCATATTTGACCCAAAGTTGGGTTAAAACAACCTGCATTATTTAGAGTGTATGTGTACCCAGGGCCTAAAGTTAACATTCGCTAAGTGTCAAATGCGAGTAAATCTGCAAGTATGGAATAGACTATAGCAAAGTGCATATAAAAGATAATACCCTTGTATAAGCCATACCAAATTTTATAGGAAGAACTTGAGAATGAAAGATTCAACCTTTAGTATGTCAAATCTAAAACATCTCACTTTCATTGTCCTTGAATAGATTTTTGACTTTTGCTTTTGTTTATGCTTATTTTAGGTCTGAAAGAACTGAAAGAAGATTTTTTCACTTGCCATCAATGTGGGATATGTTTCACCAAGCAAGCGAGCCTCGAAAAGCACATGAGAATTCACGCCGGAGAGAAGCCGTTCACCTGCTTCCAGTGTGGAAAGAGTTTTACAGTGAAACAAAGCCTTGAAGTTCACATGAGAATCCACACCGGAGAGAAGCCTTTCACATGTCCTCAGTGTGGAAAGAGTTTCGCAGCGAAAACTACCCTTAATTTTCATGTGAGAGTTCACACGGGAGAGAAACCTTTTCCCTGCTCTCAGTGTGGAAAGAGTTTCGCAGAGAAAAAAAAGCTTTATAGTCACAAGAGAATTCACACCGGAGAGAAGCCCTTCACATGCTCTCAGTGTGACAAAAGTTTCAACATGAAGCAAAACCTTGATATCCACATGAGAAATCACACCGGAGAGAAGCCGTTCATCTGCTCTGAGTGTGGAAGGAGTTTCACAGTAAAACAAAACCTCGATAGCCACATTAAAATTCACACGGGTGATAAGCCTTTTACCTGCCCTCAGTGTGGAAAGAGTTTCACAGAGAAACAAAACCTTAAATGTCACATGAGAATTCACACCGAGAGAAGCCGTTCGCCTGTTCTCAGTGTGGAAAGAGTTACACAATGAAGCAAAGCCTTGAGATTCACACGAGAAGTCACACCGGAGAGAAGCCGTTCGCCTGCCTTCAGTGCGGAAAGAGATTCACAGTGAAACAAAACCTTGACAGTCACATGAGGATTCACACCGGAGAGAAGCCCTTCACCTGCCCTCAGTGCGAAAAGAGTTTCACAGAGAAGAAAAACTTCATATTCACATGAGGATTCACACCGGAGAGAAGCCCTTCACATGCTCTCAGTGTGGAAAGAGTTTCACACAACAAAACCACCTTAAATGTCACATGATTCTTCACTCTGAAGAGAAGCCTTTTACCTGCTACGAGTGTGGAAAGAGCTTCAACATGAAACAAAAGCTCGAGAGACACATGTGGATTCACTCTGGAGTGAAGCCTTTTACCTGCTCTGAGTGCGGAAAGGGTTTCACAGTGAAACAAAACCTTGAGAGACACATGAGGATTCACTCTGGAAACAAGCCTTTCACCTGCTCTGAGTGCGGAAAGAGTTTTACAAAAGAGGTCAACCTTGAATGTCACATCCAAATTCACACTGGAGAGAATGGAAATGCTGCAAGTGTGGAAAGAGTTTCAACATAAAAAAGCTTGATATTCACACAAGAGACAAGTCTTTCAACGAGTCCCTATGTGCAGCATCCATCCAAATGATGTGAAGGCAGTCTTAGCATACCAGAAAACCCTCCAGTCGGCTACTGATTGGCACTTCTATGAGAATGAAGTTCAAGCATCTGGAGGTTTTTTTAAAGAAATCTTTCCATATTCTGTTCACATAAACCGGTACATTAATTTTCACAAAATGTAGAAATATCAATTTTTGTAATGGTAGGCCATTCAGATTGGATGTCATTACACTGAAATTTAATTGGCTGCTGGTGGGTATCAGAGTCATATTAGAGAACATTTTAGGACGCCCACCAAAGAAGACTCGTACCAATTTTTAACTTCATGGATCATATGGTTGCAAAGTTATAATTGCTTTTTAGTTGTGGTGCCCTCTATTGGGAGAATTTACAAAACTTGGTGCATCCTCAGAATGTCCTGTTATCTTTGTGTCTTAAGTTTCATTAAGGACATTGCATTTAGCAGCTATGTCAACTCGTAAAAATGGTTAGATGTTTAACTGGCACAGGCTTTGTTGAAACAATAAAATTTGCTTTTTGGTATCTGGAACTCAAAAAAAGAGAATACTTACTAAAGCAATACCAGTTGATTTTTCACCAATGCCAATGTGAGGCTGCTTCTCTCAATACCTAAATAAAATTAAGTTTTTTTTTCTTAAATGTTATTTTTTAGTGTCATGTTCTACAAAGATGGACTTAAAATAAAATAACTGTTCTAATGCCATATGTGTAAGAATAGCATTGACTCAGAGAGGTGTGTGAACCATGTTTATTACCAAAATGAGAACAGCATTTCCTGCAAAATCAACTCCTGCTGGTCAACACTATGTTAATTCCCCTTCTGTATACATATGTTTGCAGGTTAAAACCTAAATTATAAAACTGAACCGAGATCAGGTAAAAATCTTATCAATGCAGACACTGGTTCATGGGTTGAGATCTTATAATATGGATTTTAAATGGCTCAGGTTCTGGAGATTAACGCCCCCTAGCGGTGAACACTCAGTATGTGACGTAACGATCACGTGACTTGGCCAGTTTGACGAGCTCTCCAAGCCTTGGATTCGCAAACATCTCGAATCGGCAAATCCCTGATTTCAAACCAAATAAATTTTGGTTGTAGAATATTTGTTTTAGAATAGAGTGAGTGAAACCTGATTGAATGGAGACTGATGAAATAAGCTGCATCGAACATTTCCTAGTGATAAAGATGGAGCAGCCTGAAAACAACCAGACCTCACAGGCAGATGTGAAGACGAAAACCTGCCAGACGACACATATCCAAGATTGGAAGAATAAAAGACAGAGTAAGTTTGTTATTTGTCACTTACAATGTAACAAATAAAAATAAAATAATTTGTTAATTCTGTTCATTGTTAGGCTAATCATGACTAATAAAACGCCTCGTACATCAATGATTTAAGCCTAAACCTAAACAGGCGACGTTCAAATGTCCACAATAATACACAGCAAAACATAAAGTGAAAACTATCCTGGGGGTTTATTTGAGACCACACTTAGGAGTGTGAAAATGTGAGTGATCAATGAACACTGAAAAGTGTTCACATTAGAGTTAATGAGATAATTAAGTGATTAATTGAGTGATAATTGACCATTATTCAAGATACCTGATGTTAACAAGCAGAATCACCAAAGGAGAAAGATCCAACATTATCAATATAATCCAAAGTTTTCTTAAAAGCCTCATACCCAGCAAACACAGAACATTCCCCTAACATTAGAACCAGAACATTGCAGGGATGTTATTTTTAAATAGCCTAAAAATAGCTACAGAACTTTCCTAATGTTTATTTGTAGGTTGTTATGTTGCATAATATTTAGCATCATTAAATGTTTATTCACATAATGCAAAATTTTACCAAAATGTTCCCGTTGAATTTTGTTTCTTTAAAACATATATTTAGTGATGGATAAAACTGTTGAATTCAGGTAAACCAGGTCAGAGAAACCGGGGAACAAGAACATCATTCTAATTAAAGTTTATAATTTGTAATAATTATAATAAAAAAAAAATCTATATTTTGAAAAAAAAAATTAAGATATTTTTGATGAAATCTGAGAGCTGGATCACTCCTCCATACTAGTCCATAGGCTTCTTGAGGCATTGAAACTTGCCGGCCTCGAAAAGTTATTAAAGACATCATTAAAATAGTCCAGAGTGACCACAGTGGCTCAATCCTAAGTTTATCAAAGGACTGAGAAAACTTTTGTGCGCAAAGACTAACATAAATAACGACTTTATTTCAACTATTCTTTGCGCCGCTAGTTAGTTAAACCAGTGTAATTGCGTATGATCTGTTGTTGTACGTCACACGCATCACAGACATGAGCCAATGTCGGCCAATAGTGAGCCTACCGTGTGACGTAGCTCTACGCAATTACACTAGTTTAACTGACTAGAGGCTTAAGAGAAGGAAGTGAATAGTTGAAATAAAGTTGTTATTTATGTTCGTTTTTATGCACAAAAAGTATTCTCGGTTCTTGATAAAGTTAGGATTGAGCCACAGTTTAAATACAGCCTTATCTTAAAGCTTCTACTAAGAAGTCATTTAATAACAATTTAAAACAACAAGTTATTTCAGTTACTTGGGTCCTTAAGCCCATCCTAAGTTCTAGTCCTATTCGGTGAAGATCTAGTTCAATAGGATAATTTCTTCACAGACTGTATGAACTATCTTCCTTGTTAAAGATCTGCCCCTCCGTGCAACCAAGCAAATGGCTCGCTCCATCGGCCATTCAATGGGTGCTTGGGGTTGGGTACGGAGATCATCTGCCACCCAGCCTAGCCCCTGATTCGTCCTCTACATTTTAACGGCGTGGCTCCACTACCGTGAAACTGAAAGGAGAGCGCAATTACTTTTTCTGGTCTTAGAACATGTTCCCCTTCATGGGAATTTTTGACCATTCTTCCGTGCAGTTTTGAGGTCAGGTATTGATGTTGAACGACAAGGCCTGGCTCACAGTCTCTCAATTATTCCTGAAGGTGCTCTTATCGGTTTGAGGTCAGGACTCTGTGCAGGCCAGTCAAGTTCCTCCTCACCAAATTGACTCATCCATGTCTTTATGGACCTTGCTTTGTGCATTGCTGCACAGTCATGTTTGAACTGGAAGGGACCATCCTCAAACTGTTCCCACAATGTTGGGAGCATGAAATTGTCCAAAATGTCTTGGTATGCTGAAGCATTAAGAGTTCCTTTCACTGGAACTAAGGTGCCAACCCCCTGAAAAACAACCCCACACCATAATCCCCCCTCACCAAACTTTAAACTCGGCACAATGCAGTCAGGCAAGTACCTTGGAAATTTGATGAATGGACTTATTGCACAGGTGGCAACCATTCTTTCACAAATGTTTGTAAAAGGAGTCTGCATGCTTAGGAGCTTGATTTTAAACAACTGTGACCATGTAAGTGATTTGAACAGCTCAATTCAATGATTTCAACCCTGCTCCTGAAGAACCCCCAACACTGCACACCTGATTCAACTCATCAGCTTATTATCACATGGGTTAATGAGTTGATTAGTTGAATCAGGTGTGTTTGAATAGGGAGACAAAGAAAATGTACAGTGTTGGGGGTCCTTTGAGAGCAGGGGTTGAAGAACACTGCTCCAAATCATTGAATTGAGGTGTTTCAATCACTTACATGGCCACAGTTGTTTAAAATCATGGTCCATCTCATCTTTGCTGTCCTAAAATTGACTTTTAACATCAATTTGTAAATGTGTTTTAGATCTGAAGGAACTGAAAGAAGATTCTGTCACTTGCCATCAAAGTGGTGTGTGTTTCACTGAACAAGTAGGTCTAAAGAAGCACACTGGAGAAAAGCGGTTCACCTGCTCTCGGTGCGTAAAGAGTTTCACACAACAAGGACAGCTGACACGTCACATGAAAATTCACACTGGGGAGAAGCCTTACTCCTGCTCTGAGTGTGGAATGAACTTTATAGAAAAACACAAGCTTATTATTCACATGAGGATTCACACTGGGGAGAAGCCTTGCACATGCTCTCAGTGCGGAAAGAGTTTCACACAACAAGGACAGCTGACGCGTCACATGAAAGTTCACACTGGAGAGAAGCCTTTCTCCTGCTCTGAGTGTGGAAGGAGTTTCATGGATCAGCGACAACTAATAATTCACACCAGAATTCACACTGGGGAGAAGCCTTTCAATTGCCCCCAATGTGGAAAGAGTTTCACACAACCCGGACAGCGGAAACGTCACATGAGAGTTCACACTGGAGAGAAGCCTTTCTCCTGCTCTCAGTGTGGAAAGAGTTTCACAGTGAAGCAAAGCCTTGAGAGTCACATGAGAATTCACACCGGAGAGAAGCCTTTCACGTGCCCTCAGTGCAAAAAGAGTTTCACATTGAAACAAAGTCTTGAGCGACACATTCGAATTCATACTGGAGAGAAGCCTTTTATCTGCTCTGAGTGTGGGATGGGCTTCATAGAAAAACAACAGCTCAATACTCACATGAGAATACACACTGGAGAGCAACCTTTCATCTGCTCTCAGTGTGGAAAGAGTTTCATTTTTAAACAAAGCCTTGACCGACACATGAGGATTCACACTGGGGAAAAGCCGTTCACCTGCTCCGAGTGTGGGATGGGCTTCATAGAGATGCAAAAGCTTAAAATTCATATGAGAATCCACTCTGGAGAGAAACCTTTTACCTGCCCTCAATGTGGAAAGAGCTTCAGAGTTAACCGGAGCCTGAAGAGACACATGAGCATTCACACAGGAGATAAACCTTTTGCCTGCACCCAGTGTGCAAGGAGTTACACGGTAAAACAACACCTTGAGAGTCACATGAGAATTCACACTGGAGTGAAGCCCTTCATCTGCTCTCAGTGTGGAAACAGTTTCACGGAACAGACGGCAACTTGTAATTCACATGAGGATTCACACTGGAGAGAAGCCTTTCTCCTGCCCTCAATGTGGAAAGAGTTTCAAACAACAAGGACAGCTGAGATGTCACATGAGAATTCACACCGGAGAGAAGCCTTTCTCCTGCTCTGAATGTGGAAAGAGATTCACAGTAAAGGGTAACCTTAAGAGCCACAAAAGAATTCACACCGCGAGAAGCCATTTTCCTGCTTTCTGTGTGGAAGGAGTTTCGTGCAACAAGGACAACTTCAAATTCACATGAACATTCACACTGGACAGAAGCCTTTCATCTGCTCTTATTGTATGAAGAGTTTCACAGTGAAACATTTCCTTGAGAGACACATGAGAATTCACACCGGAGAGAAGCCGTACATCTGCTCTCAGTGTGGAAAGAGTTTTACAGTGAGAAGGAGCCTTGAGAATCACATGAGCACTCACACCGGAGAGAAGCATTTTATCTGCACTGAGTGTGGAAAGAGTTTCACAGTGAACAGCAGCCTTGAGCGACACAAGAAAATCCACACTGGAGAGAAACCTTTCACCTGTCCTTATTGTATATTGAGGTTCACGGTGAAACAAAGCCTTGAGACACACATAAGAACTCACACTGGAGAGAAGCCGTTCTCTTGCTCCGAGTGTGGAAGAGAGTTTCATGCAACAAGGACACCTTCAAAATCACATCAGAAGTCACACCGGAGAGAAGCCTTCGTCTGCTCTGAGTGTGGAAAGGGTTTCCCAGTGAAACAAAGCCTTGATAGACACATGCGAATTCACACTGGAGAGAAGCCGTTCTCCTGCTCTGAGTGTGGAAAGAGTTTCATGCAACGAGGACCCCTTCGGAAAGTCACATGAGAGTTCACACTGGAGAGAAGCCCTTCGTCTGCTCTGAGTGTGGAAAGAGTTTCACAGTGAAACAAAGCCTTAAAATTCACATGAGAATTCACATTGGAGGGAAACCATCCCACAAAGTAGTGGAATCTCCTCTGCCACCTCCTGTACGCAGCATCGATCCAAGTGATACGAAGGCAGACATAGTTTACCCAGAGGCCCACCAGCTATCAGAAGAAAGAGATCAATCTGTTTAAATGATTAGAGGCCCATGACTCAGAAAGAAGCCAGTGGGACAATCTGGTTTGAACGCCAGGCAAAACGCATTGTAAATGGAAACATTTGATGCAATGAGAGTTCACCTAATTTAATTTTAGTACCGTAATCAACACAATTGCAGCAACCTTTGTCATAATCCTGATTATTTATTTAAATGATTTGCCTATATCCAACACAAATGTTAAAGTAACACCAGGGAACTTTTCAACCTTCATAATACATTTCCAATATATTTGTCTTGTGATGGTACATCGACTTACTATAAGTTGAATGAACACGTCTGCCGTAGCCTGACGGAGTCTGTAGCTTTTTTAATCGTACTTTTAAACTTCGAGGTTTCGGGTGGTAACCCCTCGAACAAAGAGAACTACAAAATCTGACTGCTTGACGGCATATACGTCACTTCCACCACCACCCCACTTCCTTAAAATCGGACGTGCCGAGCCAAAACGTTATAGTCTTACTTTACTTTGTCATTAAAATTGTTGAAATGTTCGCTGGTTCTCGTCTCCTCCTTCCCTGAATCTTAAACATTGCTACATGCATATTTCATATTTTTATTTACCTCACACACACACACAAACATATATATATATATATATATATATATACATGTATATTTACAAAGACCGTTTCAGTGCAAACTGTTCAAATGGCTTTAAGACGATTCCAGACGATGAATAAAGGTCTTATCAAGCGAAATGATCGCTCATTTAATAAATAACAAAGTTTAAGTTTTATAAGCTCAAATGGTTCGCCTTTGCTCTGTTCTGTGATGCACGTTCGTGACTCTCCTGTTCAGAACTTCGTTTAGCAAAATGAACAAATCTTTTTCCAAGTCAGTTCATTCATTTCGTTCGTTGAATCAACCAAATGACACGAGAAAGATTCATTCATTTTGATGAACGAAGTTCGAACAGGAGAGTCAGTGGACGCGCATACAGAACAGAGCAAGGTGACCATTTAGCTAATAAAACATAATATTTTTTATTATTAAATGAGCGATCGTTTCGACTTGATAACACCCTTATTCATCGTCTGGAAATGATTTAAACCCTTTGAACAGTTTGCACTGAAACTGTCTTTTGGACCTTGAACCGTTTGGTTACCATTGAAGTGCATTATATGGAAAAATCCTGGAATGTTTTCATCAAAAACCTTCATTTCTTTTTGACTGAAGAAAGATTGACATGGATATCTTGGATGGCATGGGGGTGAGTAAATTATCAGCATTTATTTTTTAATTGAACTACTCCTTTAACTTTGATAAAATTTTTAATGAAAAATTAAAGTGTCACAATAAAAACATTTAAAGCTATTTTACTCTATCCTAAAACTACACTGATTGCTTTTAGCGTGCATTAAAAAAGCAAGATTATGCATTTGCTACATTTCTGAATAATCCTTTCTCATCCAGATTTTACAGATTAAGTGCTGAAAACAATTTAGGCTGGTTAGACTCCTGCTGTTCAAGAATAAAAGCAACACGAGTACAGCCCAAACATGAAGGCTATAATGACATTACAAACCAATAGAAAATGGCATTAATATGAAGTATGTATCATTTACGTTATGTTATTAATTGTTATTGTTTTTTTCTGGGAGAGCTTGACTAATCGGTTCAATTAAATATCACTCTCCATTTTGCATACATGCAGGTTAGAACCTAAATTATAATATTAAACCGACATCAGGTAAAATCATATCAATACAGACACTGGTTCATGGGTTCAGATCTTATATTAAATGGCTCTGGAGATTAACGCTCCCTAGCGGTGAACACACAGTATGTGACGTAAAGATCACGTGACTTGGCCAGTTTGACGAGCTCTCCAAGCCATGGATTCGCAAACGTCTCGAAAGCTTATTCAAGCAGCGTTTTGAAAGCCAAATCACTGATTTCAAACCAAATCAATTTTGGTTGCAGAATATCTTTTAGAGATTAGCACACTCACCACTTCCGGGAGTTCTCACAACGCGATTTCTCTCAGTGCAATGACGCTACACTGCTGTGTTCCCCAATGCACTTCATCACACAGAAACAAATCAAACAGATGACAAACGTTTCACCAACGATCATGGATTATGTCGACAATGGATAATAAACATCAGAAGGGATCCTAGTAGTAATTTTAAGGTACGTTTTGTCTTATGATCTCCATAAACTAGTTTGTATCGCTAGCTTTTAGGAGAATATATTAAGGCAGAGAGCCAGGTTGTTGAAATATACAGCCTAGTCCGAAATTAGTAGTATGTTATTTAAAAAAAAAACACCACAGATTCACTATAAGCAAATTCTGAGTGTATTAGCTTCACAAGCTAACCTATGGGACACATCACAAAAGTTTTCATTGCTAGGAGGAGGATGTACATGAGTCTGAACAATATAATTATACATGTAAAAATGTTTATGATTGAATTTTATTTGCTAATGCAGATAAACGCATACACAAAAGTGTGCTCGGAGCATTTCCTACCGGACTGCATTGTGAAAAGCAAGACTGGCATCACCAAGTTGAAACGTGGAGTTCTGTCAGACCAGAGGAGTGTTGTTAGAACTGCAAGGTAGTATTTAGATGAATTAAACGGCACCTATTATGCAAAATTCACTTTTACATGGTGTTTGAACATTAACGTGTGTTGGCAGAGTGAGCAAAACCACCCTAGAATGATAAAAATCCACCTAGTGTTTTTTTTACAATCTCAATAATGGCGCGATGTGACGTAGAATTGCGCAAGCCCACTGTGTTTTTTTCATAGACCCCGCCCCCCGTGATCTGCACACCATCCTCCATTGTTGACGATTTGTGCTTCCTTCTAGAAAATGTCTCCCAGGAAACACAAGTGTTCTGTTGTGGGCTGTAATACTGTAGATAGTTGTTTTCACTTACTTCCGACATCAGAGCCACTAAAAAAGCAGTGGATGGATTTTGTTTACGAAGGAAAGGTGCCTCGTACACTTCCAAAGTACGTTTATGTTTGCTCAAATCATTTTGAGAGTGGCTGTTTTTTGAACGAGGGTCAATTCAAAGCAGGCCTTGCTTCAAAGTTGATCCTCAAGTATGGATCGTTGCCTACTGTTCGAGATCCAACGTCACCTCCTGAAGAAGTAAGTGTGTGTTATTATTTTTGAGGAAATAGTCATTTTAGTCGATGTTTGCCAATTCAACAACTAACTGTTATGCTAAAGTTGTTGTCGTGTTAGGATGTCTGTGTATATAATTTAAACCTTTTAAGTATCCATACGTTTGTAAATATTAATTTTAAGATATTGAATTAAAAATTGTGTATGTTTTCTGTAAAGACAAGACATGAAAATGACTATGTTTTTACAAAGGCCAGCACATCGACACGAAGCTGTAGGGATATTGGCGTGCAGACAGAAGAAACACACGCCTCAACACACCACAGGAGTATCAGTATGTTGATGGTTTTAACTATATTTATATTATATAGTATACACTTATTTGTATTAACTAACAGTATTTTTATATGCAAATTCGAAATTAATTTTCTGTAAAGTTGCTTTAATAAAAAGCATTGTGAAAAGTACTATACAAATATATTTGAATTGAATTGAATAGCCACGAATGAGAAAAGTGAACCTGCTGAATTATATATTTCAGGTGTCCAGACAGAGACAACATGGTCAAATTTAGATGTGACCACAAAATTAGTTTCTCATACTGCTGTTCCTCTCAAGACTTCATCAAAGAGACCTTGTCTGGACCTTGAGGAAGATGAAGATATCCTACAAGAGACTGATGTCACATTTAATCCTACCGAGGCTGAAACATCAACAACAATGCAAAATGACTTGTCGTAAGTTTATATTATATTTTAGAATAATGTTTGTTTTAATTATAGCATAACAAATTTTTATGTAGTGCTTATATAAAGTAATGTTTTGTTTTTTCAGATCTCAAGCATCCAGCCCTATTCAAAAAATCGGTAAATATATTGTCTATGAGACATGCATCATGGAACTGTTTGAGGTGTGCCCGGTATGTCATCGAAGCTGTCGTATAAGATCACAAAGGATTGGAACTTTTCTACGTGTTGAACAACTCTGCCACCATTGTCAGTTCACACGGAAATGGAACAGTCAGCCGATTTTGGGCAGTACTCCTGCTGGAAACCTTCACCTTTCTGCTGCTGTGTATCTCAGTGGTGCTTCATTTGTGACAATTGAAAAGGTATTTGTAAATGAAATATTTCGTAGTTACATGAAACTAAACAGTTATAATGTAAAAAAATATTATGTTTATTAATTTACTGTTTACCGACTTTTCTCTATCTGTTGTCAGATATTTGCAGCTATGAAGTTGCATCTTTTCAAGTACGACACCTTTCGTCGTCATGCACAAATGTGCATTGAGCCTGCTATTGTTTACAAATGGAGAAACTGGCAGGATGAGAAGCTACATCTGTTGGCTCAAAGGGAAAAGGTCATTGTTGGAGGAGATATGAGGGCTGACTCACCAGGTACATTGTTGGACAAATTTACATTGTTAAAAAAAAAATTGGCTCCCAATCCTGGTCCTGCACACACCCAGTTCAGTTCAGAAGCTCTTTCTTAACGAGATGATTATCTGAATCAGGTGTGTTAAATGAGGGAGATGTACAAACTGTGCAGAGCTGTGGGTCCCCAGGACCAGGGTTGGGAACCACTGGTCTAGACGAGAGCACATTGTGTAATAAGAGATTATGTATTTTTCTTTTGGAAGGGCACTCTGCCAAATATGGCAGTTACTCAATGATAGACCTGGAAACAAACACCGTTGTTGATGTACAACTCGTCCAGGTAAATGAGCAGAAACCTTTGATGCAATGTCCTGGAAAACTTGTATATTTTATTTTTAAACAAATTTTTTTTGATCACTTGTCAGAGTAATGAAGTGGGAGGAAGTTACCACATGGAAAAGGAAGGTTTGAAGAGAGGTCTTGACTTTTTGGATACTCGTGGTGTGACTCTGGACTGCATTGTGACTGACCGACATCCGCAAATACAGAAATTCCTCAGGGAACGCAATGTCAACCAACTCTATGATGTCTGGCACATAGAGAAAGGTAAATAACCTTATTACCATCACATCACTTTTTTAAAATTTTTAGAGACTACTAAATGCGATGAAATTTTTTATGTAATTGCGATCTCCAGGAATTTCAAAGCAGCTGGAAAAAGTGTGCAAGTTGAAGGGTTGCGAGAAGTACGTAAATGGATGCATAGTATAAAAAACCACATCTATTGGACTGCTGCATCATCAAGCAGTGGACCTGAGAGAGTGGCTAAATGGACGTCTATGCTAAACCATATGCAAAATAAGCACACACATGAAGACAGCAATTTTCCAGCATGTCTACATGGACTACATGTCAGCAGAAGCTCGAAGACACAAAAAAGTGGCTAGCTGCTGGTATGTAGGCTAAAGAAGCAATAGTTACTTTTTGTAAGCAATATTTTTTTTATATAAATACATATCATGCTATAATAACGCTTACAATAATTTAGGAACACTGCCATATTTCAAGTTGAGAGAGTTCTTTCCAACAAGAGAGTTTTGAAGGATGTTTCCAAGCTAAGTCCACACTACCAGACTTCTTCTATCAAGGTTTTCCACAGTGTAGTACTACAGTTTACACCAAAAAATGTGGTGTTTCCATTTCTGGGAATGTTGTGCAGGTAATGGTAATTTTTTTTTTTTTTTACTTTTTACCCATTTTACTTATACATACACTGTAGACATTTTATGTTGAAAATGTTTTTTTTTGCTTACAGACTATACCTGGCTGCACTACATTACAATGAGAATGCCGAACGTCCTCATGCCACAACAGCAGCTGGTTCGACCGGTGTTGACCTCTTCAGAGGCAAAGAAGGGAGAATACCGGGTCAGGAGAAGTGAAGACACCAGTAACCTTCAGTATGTATAAAATGAGTTTAGTTTAACAAATGTACATATCTTTTTTGCATTGTTTCTTACAAGCTATTTGAAAACTCAATATTTTATCAATTGAAAAGTAAATAAAATGTTATATTGCACAGGATATGTGGATGACCTGCTGGACCTCATATTTGATAAAGTATTTGTGGATCCTGCACCATATGTGGATGATGTTTTGAGGATACCAATACCACCAGTATTGTGTGCAGAGTATGACCGACCGGCCAGAGAAGGAAGAGGCCGTCTCTAGTAGGGTATCTTGGTTTAATCAATAGGTGGTCGAAAAACACAGGAAACCCAAGCACCAGCTCACAAAACTCTGATAAGCTAAAACTGGCACACACACAGGCACATTCTCAAAACAAGGTTCAAGGATTTTTTTTATTTTTATTTTTTATTTTTTCAAATATCTATCATTTGTTGTCTGGAGTTTTAATATTTGATATGTAATTGATCATGGTTCAATTTATTTTTAGGAGTAATGTCCTTTTATTACAATTATTTTATTTCTAATCTCATTTGTGTAGTTCAGTGTCTTTATACATAATGTAAATAAAAAAAGAAAAAGGATATGCAAGTTGTTGTGAAATTATTTAAAGCTATACTATGTTTTGTTTCCATTATAATTTCCTTTGAATATAACCTGGGAAATATTAGATTAAAAATTCAATGATTTGTAATATTTCGAAAAATAGACATTTTTTTTTTAAATGCATCAGTTACATTCACTGTTGTATTCCACGAAGCTCGCATGGGACCATAGTCAGCCCTATAAATGTTAAAAGCGTTTTGTAAGAAAACACATTGAAACAAACTGGATCCATTCCAGGATGGTCTACCATACCTGGTGGAGTGACCTGAAGTTGTTTCATTCGTCTTGTAACCTTCGATACACCAAATAGCGTTAGACAGTTTTATGTCACGTGCTATTATTTTTTGCAACAATTACAAATGTAAATAAATTAATACCTGTTATCTCCCTGCAGCATATATTTTCATGTTCTGTAGCCATCTTCAGACTTATCTCATGAAATGGCGTATGTATGACTCTGATTCGATTCGTATTTCCGTTTTTGGCGTGCTGTCAGTGAGACATCAGGCAGGAAACAATGGGCAGCCTTTACACCATTTTCAAGGTCTTCAGGAGGCTTCTTTTGCCTGCCTTCCAGTGATGAGAGACCCATGCTTATGTAGTTTCTGTTTGTCACATAAGACCATCACCAAAAAGTCAGTACTAAGGATATTGTACTAAAGATCCTGTTCCATGCGTTTCCTAAAGTGTCCCACCCAGCCACCTCCCTAGATACCCAATCATGCATCAGTTCACAAACCTATATCACAAATATATATGCTCTTATATCTAATGATCAATTCAAATGTTCTATTATCCTGCCCTCAATGTGCAAAAGGACAGCTGAAATATCACAAGAATTCACACTGAAGAGAAGCTGTTCTCCTGCTCTGAGTGTGGAAAGAGTTTTAGATGTCAAGTTTCTAAAAATGTCAAGTTATTGTTATTGTGCTAAAATAGGCTATTGGTGCACGGCCATGAAGTTCAACTTCAGTGGCGTTAGAATCACACCATGGATCGGTGGATAGCAACAACTTCTCTGAAGAGAAAAGAGCCAGAGGCAAATATTTTCTCATCATCACACATGGCATTTTATATGAAACTAAATGTTTATAAATGGAATGAATAAGGCCTGTTATTATTTTAATTTACAGTTAGTTTCTTTATCTCACGTTTCTGAAATGTTTTTTTGGGTGTGCTGTTAAGTCAACAAACTCAAGCCTACTTTTTGAGGACTTCTAAAACTGAAGATTGAGTAATCCCTTAAAATCGCCAAAGGTTTTGAAATCTTGACTATATCCAAGTGTTCTTAATAATGTATGTCATTCTTGATTGCTATGGAAATAAGCCTGTTGTTCAAATGAACCTGATTATGCCCTCGGGCACTTGAATAAATAAATAAATAAAATTATGTGGCAGCCGCTGTGTGCAGAAAACTGTCTAAGTCATGCAGGTAGGCCTAAGTTGCTTGGGAAGGCCTAAGTCCCCTTTTGGAACCATAAGGGGCACTAAGGGGCCTAAAGTGTGCCAGAAAACATCCCCCACACCATTACACCACCACCACCAGCCTGCACAGTGGTAACAAGGCATGATGGATCCATGTTCTCATTCTGTTTATGCCAAATTCTGACTCTACCATCTGAATGCCTCAACAGAAATCGAAGACTCGTCAGACCAGGCCACATTTTTCAGTCTTCAACTGTCCAGTCTTGGTGAGCTCTTGCGAATTGTAGCCTCTTTTCCTATTTGTAGTGGAGATGAGTGGTACCCGGTGGGGTCTTCTGCTGTTGTAGCCCATCCGCCTCGAGGCTGTGCGTGTTGTGGCTTCACAAATGCTTGTTTGAGTGGTTATTTCAGCTTGAATCAGTCGGCCCATTCTCCTCTGACCTCTGAGCATCAACAAGGCATTTTCGCACCCAGAACTGCCACACACTGGATGCTTTTCCCTTTTCACACCATTCTTTGTAAACCCTAGAAATGGTTGTGTGTGGAAATCCCAGTAACTGAGCAGATTGTGAAATACTCAGACACCAACAACCATGCCATGCTCAAATTTGCTTAAATCACCTTTCTTTCCCATTCTGACATTCAGTTTGGAGTTCAGGAGATTGTCTTGACCCAGGACCACCTGAATGCATTGAAGCAACTGCCATGTGATTGGTTGATTAGATAATTGCATTAATAAGAAATTGAACAGGAGTTCCTAAAAATCCTAAAATTAAAGAGTGTATAATCATAGCATTAAAAAAAACAAAGCACACACTACCAGGCCACTGAAAGTAACAGTCTAACAGACCCGGGACCTCTGTTGAGGAGGGAATGTTTTAAGAGTGTGTCAGTATCCAGACAGCACTGTGACAGTAGGGTACCGTGTGCGGTGCGTCATACACTTCTCTCTGTCGATAGGAGAGAGTTAGTTTTGCAAGCGATGTCTTTCTCCAGGGCCAGTCGAACTCTCCTCCAGGTCAGACAAAGAATCTGCGTGCCTCATACAGCTGCTGCTGCAGCGCTGATACGGTACTGACGAGCTCTGATACCTCACCTAACAGACTACAATACACACATCAGATCGGTCAGTGTGTGAGTGAGCATGAGTGAGAGTGAGTGATTGAGTGAGTATGAGTAGTGTGAGTGAGTGATGTGAGTGAGGAGACGAGTAATGAGTGAGTGAGTGAGAGTATGTGAGTGAGTATGGTAGTGAGTAAATGAGTGAGTGAGTAAATGAGTGAGTGAGAGTATGTGAGTGAGTATGGTAGTGAGTAAATGAGTGAGTGAGTAAATGAGTGAGTGAGAGTATGTGAGTGAGTATGGTAGTGAGTAAATGAGTGAGTGAGATGAGTGAGTGAGTAAATGAGTGAGTGAGTGAGTGAGTGAGTGAGATGGAGTGAGTAAATGAGTGAGTGAGAGTATGTGAGTGAGTATGGTGAGTGAGTAAATGAGTGAGTGAGAGTATGTGAGTGAGTATGGTAGTGAGTAAATGAGTGAGAGTGAGTGAGTGAAGTGAGTGAAGTGAGTGAGTGAGTGAAGTGAGTGAGTGAAAGTGAAAGTGAGTGAGTAAATGAGTGAGTGAGTGAGTGAGTGAGTGAGTGAGTATGGTAGTGAGTGAAATGAGTGAGTGAGAGTATGTGAGTGAGTATGGTAGTGAGTAAATGAGTGAGTGAGAGTATGTGAGTGAGTATGGTAGTGAGTAAATGAGAGATGAGTGAGTGAGTGAGTGAGTGAGTGAGTGAGTAAATGAGTGAGTGAGTGAGTGAGTGAGTGAGTGAGTATGGTGAGTGAGTAAATGAGTGAGTGAGTATGTGAGTGAGTATGGTAGTGAGTAAATGAGTGAGTGAGAGTGAGTGAGTGAGTGAGTGAGTGAGTGAGTGAGTGAGTGAGTGAGTATGAGTGAGTGAGTAAATGAGTGAGTGAGAGTATGTGAGTGAGTATGGTAGTGAGTAAATGAGTGAGTGAGTAAATGAGTGAGTGAGTGTAGTGAGTGAGTATGGTAGTGAGTAAATGAGAGAGTGAGTGAGTGAGTAAATGAGTGAGTGAGTGAGTGAGTATGGTAGTGAGTAAATGAGTGAGTGAGTAAATGAGTGAGTGAGAGTAGTATGTGAGTGAGTATGGTAGTGAGTAAATGAAGTGAGTGAGTGAGTGAGTAAATGAGTGAGTAAATGAGTGAGTGAGTGAGTATGGTAGTGAGTAAATGAGTGAGTGAGTAAATGAGTGAGTGAGAGTATGTGAGTGAGTGAGTGAGTGAGTGAGTGAGTGAGTGAGTAAATGAGTGAGTGAATGAGTGATAAATGAGTGAGTAAATGAGTGAGTGAGTGAGTATGGTGGTGGTAAATGAGTGAGTGAGTAAGTGAGTGAGTGAGAGTATGTGAATGAGTATGGAGTGAGTAAATGAGTGAGTGAGTGAATGTATGTGAGTGAGTGTGGTAGTGAGTAAATGAGTGAGTGAGTGAATGAGTGAGTGAGAGTATGTGAGTGAGTATGGTAGTGAGTAAATGAGTGAGTGAGTGAATGTAGTGAGTGAGTATGAGTAGTGAGTAAATGAGTGAGTGAGTGAATGAGTGAGTGAGAGTATGTAGAGTGAGTATGGTAGTGAGTAAATGAGTGAGTGAGAGATATGTATGTGAGTGAAGTATGGTAGTGAGTAAATGAGGTGAGTGAGTGAAATGAGTGAGTGAGAGTATGTGAGTGAGTATGGTAGTGAGTAAATGAGTGAGTGAGTGAATGTATGTGAGTGAGTATGAGTAAGTGAGTAAATGAGTGAGTGAGTGAATGAGTGAGTGAGAGTATGTGAGTGAGTATGGTAGTGAGTGAGATGAGTGAGTGAGTAAGAGTATGTGTAGATGAGTGTGTAAATAAGTGAGTGAGTGCATTTACCTGAGTTGCGGCTGGTCTCGGCACAGCTCAATGTTGGGTCTGAAGGTCCGGTTATGCAGCCTGGATTGAGCCACTCTAAGTGGAGCTTCTTTATCATACACAGCTTGCTGTAAGTTTGATATATTCTTCTCCTGAGCCCCGATCTGATCCAGAATCTATTACACGCACACGGTAAACAACCATAGAGAGTCATTTCATGTTTATTTGCATAAAGAATGAAATGTGAAGATAATATAGGTTCTATCACACACTGTAAAAAATATCTAAAATGTGTAATCAGTTATGTAGTTTAAGGTTTTATGTTGCATCTTATGCTGTTAAATATTTGAGTATATGGTGCTGTATGTAATTTTTTGGCTGTACTAAAGGATAAAATTACCATAATGTGTTTGCTGATATTTAGGAAACATGCTGTTCACATTTCTAAAAAATAATTCTACAGCCAGTTATTTTTTGAAATATCCGTTAAAACTTAAAATGACTTCAATTTTGTTTACAGTGTATGTGGTCACAGATATAGAGTTTTGCATTGTAAAGGTGTGTATTGCCTGTCCCAGGTGCAGCTCCAGCTGTGTTTTGGACTGGCTCAGCTCCGTGCAGCGCTGGATGAATGCCTGATCCACAGTAACACACTGCGCCCGCAGGTCCTCGGTCGTCTCCTGCAACACCCGCTCGGACAACCTTCTCAGGGCCTGGCTCGCCGTCTCCTCTCTCTCCGCCAGCCGCAGGTTATCCACAGTAAACTTACGCCACACCTCCTCATCACACACCCTACCGAGAAACATTATAGAGAATCCAATACAGACAAAAACTGTTCATAATGATCTGGTTAACCTTTTATATGCTGAAATGTATTGCACAAGGTGTGTGTTTGTGGAGTCGTGGCACGCACTGATCCTGCAGCACTGCTGAGCTAGGGATGCTGTTGTGTGTCCATGCTCCTGTTGTTATAACGTCCACACTGGTCATCTAAGGTGTAGGCCTGCTGTTTATCAGACCAGTCGAACTCCAGAGTCCGCGTCACCTCCCGGTTCAGCCTGGCACACACACACAGATTTATGACTTAACACTCTAAAAAATACTGGGTTGTTTAAACTTTCAGACCCAATTTCTGGGTCAAATATGGACAAACCTGGCCATTTAACCCAACGTTTGGTCCATATTTCATCCAAAATTTGATTAAAACAACCTAGCATTGTAAGAGTGTAATCTGCAATCTGAATAAAACCCATCTCTGTTATGTGCTGTAGTCTCAATGGAAGTAAACAATGAAAAATATTTCAATTTCTGATGACAGAATATATTAAACAGAGGTTCATAATTTAGATAACTGGCCTGATCTGGTTGAGAGTTTGATCCAGAGTTTTTTTCAGCAGGGCCTGGATGCTTCTGATCAGCTCCACCTCCTGTTGGAAATCATTAACTGTTTTCAGGATCTGTTGTTCACATATTGGTCTTCTGTGTAGATATTTTAGCAACTCTTCCCAGAACGTCCCATGCAGGTTATCTTTAGGTTTTATTATTTATATGTGTCATTTGTATATGTTGGATATGCAAAAAAAAAGAAAACAACATATATGAAGAGTTCAGATGCAAAAGCCTCTAAATGCCATTTGAAATTTTCTTCTAAAATGACCATTTTTTATTAAGCTTGTATATTTAAGTTCAGTAATTTCACTTAAATGACAATGAAGATTACCTATTAACTGTCATTTAAGTGAAATTACTGAACTTAAATATACAAGCTTGATAAAAATAGTCATTTTAGAAGAAAATTTCAAATGGCATTTAGAGGCTTTTGCATCTGAACTCTTCATATATTCATGTATATATATTCAACATATATTCAGTGTTACAAATGATAAAATCTTGCATATAATGGAATCAATCTTTTAATCCTCCGTATAAAATGTTTGCTCAGATTATTTCCCTTGATTAAACAATATTATGAAACAAGACATGGTTTGAGCGTCCATTTCATCCAACTTCCATGCTATGTTCCATGTCAAGGGAACCTTTTGCAAAAAAGAAAAAAAAAGTTATGTTTCCGAAATGGAAACTTTACTTGCTAACCAAAAACAAACGTTACAAATAACATGTTTTTGGAAACGTTCCTTTCCAGAACGTTCACCCAAAACGAACGTTCTGCCTGGGAACTACTAAATAGTGTATTGTTTTATCTATTATTATTTTCTTGAACAAAGAAAATACCACAAATATATCACATAATTTTATATCACATAATAATGTGATAATATGACATAATTTTCACTTTGTGTGGAACCAAAGACAAATTTCCATTCGAGTTTACAAAGAAATAATCGATTATTGTCATGTTTTCCATACCTTTAGAAGTTCCTCATGCACTTGGTCCTCCACCAGATCCGGACCGAAGCGTCTCTCTCGGCAGGTCAGGTTATCAGTGGCGATGGCGAAGGGGATCTCCGTGGCGTCCAGCGCTTTTTCCAGCCGCCTCCTGGAGCCAACCAGCAGGTGTGTTTCTGCGTTCAGCCGCTCGATAAACTGCGCCAACTCGGATCTCCAGCGGTGGATGTCCTGCAGCCGCTCGCCCAGGCGTTTGGTGCCGTCGGTCTGCGTGCGTAAAGTCCGGCGTCGGTCTCCGCTCTCAGCGCTTTGGACTCGTGGCAAATATTCTCCGCGCGGTTCCGGTCCACGACGGCCCGGTTTAGGAGAGCTGCAGTTATTGGTGATCCACTCTTCGGGGGTGTATTTGGCGCTCCGGTAGCCCGCGGTGGCCAGACCGCCGGATGTACCTGCGTAAACGTTTTCCTTAACGGTGGTCTCCGGGTTTGTGACCGGCGGCTGTGAGCCATTCCGTGCCACTACCCGCGTGTCGAAATGGGTCGCGACACTAGAACTTGGGATGACATCATTATTGGTGTCAATTAAAAAGTACTTATTAGCCTGTATTTAAAATCGTTTTGTTAAAGAGATCTGTTCCGGTCGCGGTCGAAGTCGCCGAATGTTTGTATCCTGTAGCCTGGATACCGCCCGGTTTCTATGGACGCGTTTTTCACACACACACGCACGCACACACACACAGAGAGAGACGGAGTCTCTCTCTCTCATCTCTCTCTCTCTCTCTCTCTCTCTCTCTCTCTCTCTCTCTCTCTCATATGAATATATATGAATATAAACAGATTACAACAGCACACATCTGTTTCAGGAAATGAATGGAAACATCTTCCCACAATGGCCAATCACATTAAAGTTTAATGAGCAATGACTATGCTGACAGAGTGAAATATAATGGTGCATTTGTGCACAAAAAGAATTGAAACCAAGGAACTCGAAATTTTAATAATTAATAAAATAGAAAGTATAAAGTTTTAGACATGTCAAATGTAAACTTTTTTTTTTTTCATTTTTAACAACCAAACGTAATATTAATTTACTTCAGTTATTTTCCCCTACGACAATTATACCTTTATTGTCATGGAAAATGGTTGACCATCATTAAGTGGGTCAAAGATGGCCCTGCCTACACACTGCAGATTTATGACATTAATCTTCTGTCATGAACCGCACCCTCTCGCTCTCTCACTCAAAGGCATCCATATTCTGCTGTACACTCTCGAAAAAGAGGAAGCAACAGTTTCACACCGAATACAGGTATGAGCATACATTTTTACATCATTGTGCTTTTGTTAAATGTCTAGCGCATAAAGGGATGTTATTCAGCTTTCCATAGTGTGTGTTTTTTACCAAA
Source organism: Hybognathus amarus (assembly GCA_030378365.1). Lineage (NCBI taxonomy): Eukaryota > Metazoa > Chordata > Actinopteri > Cypriniformes > Leuciscidae > Hybognathus > Hybognathus amarus. Next base: position 213,929 of record JAQIUQ010007595.1, on the reverse strand, counting down.
TTAATTAAGAGAACAAGATTACAATGTTATAAAGATAAAGAAATGTTTGCAATTCCTCATATCTTCATGTATTCTCATTCCCAGTTCTTTGATAATGGAGAAGGAACACAACCCCCCTCCTTACTTCAGTGCTCAGCCGACCCAGACGGGTGTGAGCTACCCCTGACCACAGGCGCACGCAAACTACCCCGGACCGCAGGCGCACTACCCTCCTCAAACAGGTCAGACCACCTTCACTAACAAGAGGATTACAGACCAGAAGAGCTGTAACACTTTACAATAAGGGTTCATTAGCTATTTTGGTTAATGCAACTAACAAACAATGCACATTCATTTTTACAGTACGTATTCATCTTTTTTAAACATTGGATAATAAACATAGAATTGTAAGTTATTGGTTCATAGTCCATTAAATAATATGAACAGACACCTTTTTATTTGAATAATGTATTTGTAAATGTTGAAATGAACAATAGCTAAGATTAATAAATGCTTTAGAGGAATTTATAATTTCTTGTTCTTGTTAACTAACGTTGCTAATATTAACAAATGGAACAACTTACAGTTGGAGAAAGTTTCTGAAACCTTTAGTATCCAATTCTACCCAAATGCAAGTCAGTGTTCACTCAGGTATTAATAATAGATAGAAAAGATTCAAAAAAATAAAAGATTATTGTATTTCAGTGATTTTATTTCAAACTAATTCCTACACCACATTGTTTTCAGCATTTTTGTTGAAGTGAATGCGTCATTGAGATGTGTTTCATAGACCGATTACCAGGAAGTCATGCACTGTGCAAAGATCACTCAGTGACGTCAGATGTGTGTTTAAGGGTGGTGATATAGTTTGTGCTCAAACAGAAGACCTCAAGACACATGTATGTAACTTTTACAAGATGTTCACCTCTAAGTAATGGCCTGGTAGATCGATTACTAATGGATGGATCCTGTTGTAGTGGGTGGGAACATCTGTGAAAGCCTATAAAAGAAGCAATAAATAAATAAATGATTAGAAGGAAGATAATTGCTGTGTTCCCCAAAAACAGAAACACTGGGTTTCAGGACCTGTCCATCTCACAGGTCCTTTTTTTCCAGTAATGCATGTCCAAGACTGGATAATGTAGCATGTTATTGATCCTGGAAACAAATAAATCAACAACTGAACAATTGAAACCCTAGTAATGTTTTAAATGGGACAAACTTTCAACCGCTCTTTAAGTGGTTTGCGAAGAGCCTTATTTTAAAAATAAGGGCCCAAATTCCTTTCAGATGACATACGTGACAACTAAAACCCCAGCAGAATTTTGTTATAAGAACGTTCTTTAAATATTCAGTTTTGGTTCTGGGAACGTGAAAAATGTCCAGTTTTCTTGCGTTTGAGGTACGTGTTTTAAATGGTGTAATGTTCCTCAAACGTAATTTTTATTAAAAATTCAACATGATAGTAATGTTGATTTCTAACATTGCAAGAACATAAAAATGTCCAGTTTCCTGAATGTTACTACACGGCAAAAACTCAAGAATGTTAAAGATCTCGAAGTGTTAAATTTACACTGAAGAGTGTTAAAGTTAATGTGATATTTAAGTTATTGATTGAGTGATGATTGAGCATTATTGGAGACACCTGATGATAACAAGCAGAATCACTGAAGAAAACTCAATTTTTAGTCACCATTATGGGGATCAGTGTTTGGTTTAGTTAGGCAGTTGACCTTTACATATTCAAGTTTAGATTTTGTTTGACTGATGTGCATGAGTTATGACAGCCAGATGAACAAAGAGTAAATGTGATCCCTTGGTGTTGGTTATGTTTTAACATAATCACTATTTCACAATCATATGACCTGAATCACTGAACTCATTTAGTCCTAATCTCTGACATATATCAGTCATTATTGCATCAAAGTGATTCAACGTCATAAAACCAATAACATCATTTTCCATACAATCCAAAAGATTTCTTAAAAGTTGTTCTGATCAAAAGTCATTGAAATTGGAATTTTGTTTGGACACACAGACATTAATTATCAGCCTGTGATTCTCAACAATGGTGACAATAATAAAGCATGTTGCAGTGCATTCTGGGTGCCACAAATCAAAACTCATTCATAGCTCCCATTTTTCTTTGGTATGAATAAATTATGAACTGATTGTCTTAGGAATCTCCTTTTCCAAATCAAATATTATTTTGTCACCATTGTTGAGATTCATACACTAAATCTATATGTCTGTGTGTGCCTGAAAGAAAGATTTTTTTACTTTTAAAAAATATTTAGAATATATTGAACAACCTGGAATGTATACAGTTGAATCACTTTGATTCTGTAATGACCAAAGTACATTCTATTCAGAGATTATGACTATTTGAGTTCAGTGATTCAGGTCATATAATTGTGAAATAGTGATTATGTTAAAACATAACCAACACCAAGAGATCACATTTCCTTTTTGTTCATCTGGCTGTCATAACTCATGCACATCAGTCAAACAAAATGTAAAGTTAAACATGTAAAGGTCAACTGCCTAACTAAAACAAACACTGATCCCCATAATGGTGACTAAACTTAGATTTTTCTTCTTCAGTGATTCTGCTTGTTATCATCAGGTCTTTCCAATAATGCTAATCATCACTCAATCAATAACTTAAATAGCACATTAACTTTAACACTTAATTGTAAATACACTATTTACATGCATTCAATTTGGCAAACCGATTTCAAATTGTGAAAGTTTATCCTAAACTCTGCAATAACGACTGACATTTTTGTTATAACAGGGCTTCAGTAAACTTTTTTAAAATATGACAGCAGAAGGTATTTTTTAAAATCTGATCAAGAAGATACTCATATTTACATGCTTATTTTTTCCTCTTAATCTGATTATTTCAGGTCTACCCCCTTTTAATCACAATTTCACTCTGATTCGACCTCAGTTGAGTTGATTGAGGTGTTTAAATGAAGGCTTTTCATTCTGATTGACCCATCAATCCAATTACTAACAGATTATTTGGGTGCATGTTAACGTGGCTTGTGTTTTTTTGACGTGGTCACTTGTTTAATTGGATCATTTGAAATAGTGTTGGCCCAGATCGGCCCACATCTGGTACACATGGAATCCACATGTGTCAGATGTGGGCTCGCATCTGTGTCGACACGGGTTACTGTGTGGGCAATAAAGTGGATGATCTCACATCCCATAAATCTCCAGTGCAGTGGGTTTCAGTGTTTCTAATGGGTGTTTTGGCTCTTTTACAGGTCCACACGATGCATCTTACCAACCACCTCCATACTGGGTTCGGGCTCCACCCACCAACTTCCAGCCTGCGATGGTCCCTGTCGGTGAGTAAACCCAAAACCGATGATTTCTCGCGTTTTATTCATTTCACCAGTGGTAAACACTGAGAATGTAGTAGCATGACAAGCATAAACGTCAATTGAAGGGAATGGATAACGCCTGCAAACATTTTCACATCAGATTTCCTCTGAATCAGAAAGCCGGCATTTACTTAATTCTACTTTATGAGCTCTATGCACGGCGGTATTTCTGGTGAAGGTTTAAGGATGCTCGATAACGTCCGTCGATCGTAGAGTCCAATGCAATACAATTTCTATTGAATTTTATACGCATAGTTATACTAAAGAAACGTTTGTCACAAAAACAGATAAAACGGACACCCCTCGTTGTGTTTATGCTTACAATTTAAAATTATATTAAATAAACATAACTATATATGAAATTACATCTAAACGTATAAAAGTTTCGTTTCAAAGATGGGAGGACAGTAAATTTAGAAGAATCTGCCATAATCCCGTTTTCCTCGGTTTTTCACCACTTTAATCTTCCCAACCGGAAACTGACGAGCATCCTTGCATCAAATGCGGATCTTATGCGTGCATATAGCCCATTCCCTGAGCTTTGCATGTTTTGTCATTAAGTGTTTAGGGGTGTGAAGTACTTAATTATTACTTTGAAGAATTTGTACTTCACTTAACTGTGCACTAAACTGAGCACATTGCTAATCATAAATTCCACTATTCAGACATCATTGTGATGTGTATATACTAATGTAACCAAAACGAAAATCATTGATAATAATTCCAAGCTACTTTAATGGATTTACTTTGAAAATTAAGATTTAATGCTGATATTGTCTAAAACCCTACCTTGAAATATAGAGTTTTTCCTAATGTTGGGACATGTTTAATTAATAAAAAATTCTTTAAAATAAATATTTTGCATCTCACCCAGACTTAATTAATCATTCTGGCAGATGTATAATATATATACTCCACCATTCAAAAGTATGAAGTCAGTAAGTCTCTTTGTACATGTGCAGTTACGCAGTCGGCAGTTGTGAGTCTCACTGACGTCCCGGGCCGTATTATCTGCCCTCACTGCAAGACGGAGGTCCTCACGGAAATTGAATATTTAAATGGGTTGCTCACCTGGTTAATCTGCGGAGTTCTTGGGTTATTTCTGTGAGTATGCTAACTGTACTGGCTTCAGAGCGTTTAGCCTGATTTAATTTACAGACTGCAGATTTAGACACTGTTGTATTTTTCAGGTGCTGGATTTGTTGCTGCATTCCCTTCTATATGGACTCGTGCAAGGATGTAAAACACACCTGTCCAAACTGCAAAAACATCCTTCGCATTTACAAACGAATTCAATGAGGGATCGAAGCTGTGTCATTTGAATGCGTCATATGGAAGTTTAACATTGTGAAATCCTGTAGAACAGGTGCATTACACTATGCAATTGCAATATCACAGATGTATAAATCAAAAGTTATAACAAAAATATCTAATGATTGAATTACACTCTGAAGGGAAGTAGCAAACTTCCCATTGGGCCTGTTTTTGAAAGTTAATATTTTTATATTTTGTGTATATATGTGCATGAATAAAATACGTTCTATTTTAGCTCTATTTGCAGTGAAAAATCACTTGTTTGACAAACTGAAGCTCCAGGTATTTCCCCACAACAACTGAAACATATCCTTACAGTACATATCAGTACATATTGTCCCACTCTGACAAAGTGTTAAAACACACTGAAGCAGAGTTTCTGTCAATGATCAGATTAATTGAGTGATGATTAAAGATTAATTGAGTGATGATTAAGCATTAATGATGAACACATGATCTTAACAAGCAGAATCACTGAAGGAAACAGAAATAATAGAAGAGACAAGCAAATGATTTCCAGCCACAGCCTTATATGAAATCAACTGAAGAGGATAATGAAACTTGATGTTTTTCGGAATATTTTGATGATCGTCACCATTGTTGAGATTTGCATAATATGTGTTTATATCTAAGTGTCTCAGCGATGATGTTTAATTTCAGTGTTAATGTATTACAGTTGTCAATCACAAAAGCGGCCTCTGTTTAATAGCACAAATTTTGCAGTTTGGTAATACCTCAATAAACCAATAAACCTAAAAAAACTTAAAAAAAAACTTTGTGACATTCTTTTAAATGTCATACAAACAACTTTAGCTTGTGTGTTTAAAAAAAGAGATAAAAAAGCACTAGGGATTTTGTGAAACACTATTGCAAATGCTAAAAAATATTTTAATAAGTCAAAGGTCAGTAGACCAACTAAAAAAAATGAAATTTTGAAAGGCCTGTAGTGCCTTTGGCTTATTCGATCAGGCACAAACTCGTTAGAGAGATGTCTAAACTTCCTTTAAAAAAAATAAATATTAAACTCTATTTTATAGAAATGCAATTAAAGAGTGCTTTATAGAATGGGAGGCTTTTATTAAATGGTCCCGTAGAACAGCAAAATAAAACATCAAAACCACAAAGGCAAATACATTGTTGTCTTCACATCCATTAGTGGTAAAACCAGTTTCATTGTCCAGTCTTACTGTCCAATTACAAGATTGTCCATTTGTTACCAGGACACATGAAAAACAAACATTGTACACATTACAGGTTGTAACTGAACCTCTAACAACAAAAATAAGGGGTTTATCTGTATAACGTATGGCAAACAGTCCTCTTTATATTGTGTTTATGTCAAGCATTTTGGGAGAATGTAAAGGTCTACAGTCTGAGATTGAGCAAAACTGGATAATTGGTTATGGTCATGGGACACACGAGGACGCGTTAGTCCTGGATATTGAAGTGTTTTTTGAAAATGTTCTCACTGATCATTCCATCCGGAAGCAGTTTAGATGTCGTGTAGAATGGATTGGCCATTCGCCTCAGCTTTCCCCACCCCTTATTTCTGTCATTTCTTATATCAGTGCCTATTCTGAGAGTCTCTCTATCTCTCCAAGTGTCTCTAAAAGACTCCAGAATCTCCACAGATCTCCACCGACTGCAGGTATGTGTCATATTATAAGTTTAGGTGTTTTAGATATTCTTTACTTTGGATTATGTGCTTCCACTGCAACTTTGTGATGTTTGGATACATATACAAGTTGTTATATGAAATCCTGGGATATAATAAAATAATAAAACCTGATGTTCAAATTCTGACCAGTGTTTTAAGTTTAATATTAAGAGGGCTGAACTTCTTAACAGTTCAGGTCAATGTCAAAAGTGGCCTAAAGTGGTCACCTTAGCTTAGTGTATACTTTCTATTCATTGCCATCTGTCCATTAGTTTGTTGTGGTGTTTAATGCATGTCAGTACTCGTTTCCTTGGCGATGCTGAGTTTAAACCATGTTGTAATTACTGTAGTTATTTATGTTCTTGTGTTTTGTTCCATTTTGCATATTATTCGTCCTAAATAGTATTGACAATTGGTGTGTCCCAAATCGTAGTATGGTGAAATGAGTATCCAAAGGTACCCGAACGGTTTACTAGTTTTGGTGGAAATACGAAGCGGAGATCTGTGCACACTCAGATAATATTGCCCACAACCCATTGCGCATTGGACGAGGATCTGATTTGAATTAGTATAAGCACAATAAAAAATATTCCGTTTGAAATGGTACGTTTGGTTTGAGACTTACTTTGCGACTGTTAAAAAGTATGTTCTATGTACTACATCCACAAAGTCACTTTTTATACTACAAAATTTATTTACATTTTTTTACTTATTAACTTTTTTAAATAACCGTTACCATGTAAACACAATGCAATTATGACAAAGTAGTATACCCTGCTTGACTACGCTTCTGCTACACACTCTCTTAAGTATGTAATTTGTCTTTACAAATGGCATGGTGTAAGTAGGTGAACTGGAATCTAGGGTTGGGCATGGAATTATGCATTTCTATGGCAACAGTCAACGCAGAAATGAATCTGTGGCTCCGTCCCAGTTCGCCTACTTATACTTCGCCCTAAAAGTATGTACTCTTTTTGTGAAGAAAAAGTCCATACTTTTGAGTGTGTAGCAAAAGAATAGGCAAGCTTTGGGATATACTACTTCATCATCTTTAATGGACAGATCTGTCGCGTGCTGTCCTGTCAATCATCCTGTCACTGTAAACTGCCCTGTCAATCATCTCGTCACAATTAAAATCCCACATTCATTCTAATATCATTTCTTATTTTAAACATCTCTACAAAACCACCGGACTTGCGCGTCCTCCATGTCTGTAGTTTTTTTAACACTTTTCACTCGTGTTTGTAGTTCTAAAAGAATCCTCATCGGGTTGTAGGTAATATCAGCCACATTAGAGTATGTCTCTTTGGAACACTCATTTCAACATACTACAATTTGGGACGTACTAATTCTATTTTCAAATACTATTTAGGACGGATAGTGTGTGAATTAGGACGAGGCATGTAGCAATTTACTGTGTATTTTAGAAGGAAACTGGAACGTTTTGCATGTCACAATGAACATCAGAAATGCAAAAATCCTACAGCATTTCAAAACACTGCAGACAGGGAAAAGTCGTAAAAACATGACTTGTTCTGTCCAACTGCGTTGTTTGACATAAGATATAAATATGCACGTATAAATAGGGGCCGAGCACCTCATTGAACCCAATAGTCTTCTTGTTCTTCCACTCTTGATGTCTTTGGCAGCCTATAGAACCGTATGGTAAAAAGTTTTGAAATTTGGCACAAAGATAGAGGACAGTCTGAACATTCACCACAGCAGATTCAGAGTCTCTACCTCAATCCCTCTAGCGCCACCACCTGTGCAAATTTGTACCCTGTGATTCTCTGAATGTCCAATTTTCACCAACACTGGCTTAAGACCATTGTGATTTATGAGTATATATTTTTGTGTGTCGTATGTGGTGGAAATCAACTTCCATAAATATGGCCCCAAAAACAATGAAGAATCTCCAAATACAGTTTGGATTTTGGGGAAACTTGAGCCTTGTCAGTTCTGACTAATTAAACTCATGTTTTGTTTCACAGCACCACAGCCCATGTCTTCACCCACCGTAAATCAAACAGTCCATTCTTCAAGTAAGCCTGCCGGTGGTGAGTGTCAATGTCTGGAGTTCTGCTGTTTAACTCCCATCCAGGATGCTTTAGTATGAGACTATAAAATGAAAAGCAAAAGTTTACAGGATAATATTTCCCTTATCTAAAGTTTGAAGGCATTTCTGGTTCTGTTTGTTTTCTTTTTCAGCTCCAAAGGTAACTAACAACCAAGCAACCCGCCATGTCCACCGTCACTCAGATGGTCCAGCCTGCGCCTGCCCCGGGTGAGCAGGAAAGCTAGTTTAATGAGGCTTCAGTTAAACACTAGAAGGTTCACACATGATACTATTCTGAATAGAATAGTATGTTAGAGGTTCATGATCAAATTAAATGAACTTCCATCTCTTTATGTATAGTGATAGTGTCACAACCTTTGACTGAAGTTCCTGGGCCGATGCGATGTCCTTCTTGCCAGCAGCAGATCAGTCACAGAGACGACATTCATCAATGGAAAGATGGTGTGGGTCATCTGTGGTGTTCTTGGAATTTTTGGGTAAGGAAGTTTAGTACATCTAACTGTCTCTTACAGCTAAGGAACACTTTAAGTATGATGAGAACACTCTAATACTTCTCTTTTTTCTGTCCAGGTTCTGGCCGTGTTGTTTGATTCCTTTCTTTGTGAATGCCTGCAAGGACGTAGAGCATCGCTGTCCAGGCTGTAAAAGCCTCATCCATGTGTACAAACGCATGTAGCAAAAAATGTTTATTGAAGTGTTTATAAAACACATTTGTTATGACATGAATATCAGAGAGAAAACATGATCAGGTGTTGTGGCTATTTAATGATGGTGACAGAATCATCATGTAGTGGCTTTCATTTGTATTAGGAATGTTTAATACTAATATATTTCACATTTTAAGAATAAAAGCTCCATGACCCCACCGCATGTGAGCCAGCAGTGAGTAACAGATAAGCTCAAGAACTTTAAAAGCACATGATGTATAAAAAAGGTTTTGAACTACTGTGCAATTCAGACAACACAAACATCAGAGAATCAATGTATGAATCTCAACAATGGTGACAGTCGACAAAATAATCAGATAAAAATTTGAACATCAAAAGCAACTACGAAGTTGCAGTAAAAACAACACAATAAAAGCAGATAATACTAATAATACTAATAATGATAAGAAAATACTAAGGCAATTCAGCATAATTTAATCATGATCCAATGCATGCTGGGAGATATTGATGAGTTTTGAGTGATGGCTCCCATCATCCACTGCACTTTTATCATCACCATTGTTGAGATTCATATGCTGCCTCTTTTTCTCTTTCTTGCCACAACCAACATGTCTTATTTCAAAACGACAGTCACAGTCCAACTAAAGCAGTCACTGATCACCATCATGGTAACTTCAAATGAAACAATAAATCATAAACATATAAACCTCTGTTAATTCTCAATATAGAACTTCTGTAGATGTCTGACATAAATAAAGTCAGTCTTTATCAAATGGTTAGAAATAAAGTGAAAGCTGGGATGCTGTTTGTAGAGTTGTTTATTCCTCCTCTACTGAGATCTTCAGAAAAGTAATTTCGCCTTTTCTCTTCAGTTGATTTCATCTAAGGCTGTGGCTGAAGTCAGTTGTAGTTTTTTGTGTTTCTGCTCGTTCTTCTCTTTTTTCTGTTCTTGTTGTTTCATTAAATAGACATTCCTTGTGTGACACCACATTTGATGTTATTTCATTTAAATAATTATGTTTCTTCTTAGTTTTTGTAATCTGTTGTCACCATGAGGCACCTTCTACGATATTAATATATGTTTCAGTCTGTGGAAAATCAATGATGGTGAACATTGAGTCATCATGTGGTTTTCTTTTGTACAGCATGTATTATTATGGTGGTTATCAGTATTATCAGTATTTTTTTTTGCATTATGTACAGAACAAGACAGGGAACAACAACAACAAAACTGTAAGACACTTTCAGTTCGATAAATACAGAGTATGGATTTATAAAAAATAGAGCAAGGGTGAAGACAAGCACAGAAACCAGTATACATGAAAGGAATTAAAATCTAAAAAAGTAAATATTTTGATAAAGAGAGACATAAAGTTTCAGACTTTCTATTACAGCTCTGAAACATTTGAGTAAAATCACATAGAAATTTATTAAAGGAGGGCTTACATTTTTTCCATTCAACTTGTTTTTTTTGCCACACATTTTAGTCCTGCTGATGTTTTTTCTTTCTTTTTTTCCTGAAATTTAACCAAGCTGACGTTTTTTTGTTTTGTTTTGTTTTACAGTAAATTTCAAAATTTCACAGTTTTTTTTTTACATTGTGGGCTTTTTTGCCCTCAAATTTAAGTCTCTTAAAACATTAAAGGTTGCCACCATATTTTTTGCATAAAATACTGGCAACCACAACTGTGTTTTCCCCATAAATTTCACAGTTTTCTTTTAACTGTGCAATACTGGAAGAACATTTGTTCATAAATTTGAGAGAACATTGCCAGAATTTGCCATTTGCAATTCTCTGCACACATTCCAATTCATGAAAAGGAACTGACGGAAAAATAGTCTGTTGTAACTTGAAGTGTAAGAAACGAGGAGAAGGCATACATGTCATCTTTTGTTTTGGTGTAAATAAATCACTAAACTGCCAAAATGTAAGCCACAGGGTGACCACAGATGTGTGTCATTCACTCATAAAAAGCCAGTTAATGTAACGATTTGTAATAAAAAATATTTTTCAAAATTAGTCAAGACAAACTCAACATGAAATAGTGCGATACAACACACAGACGAAGCCAACAGTCGATACATGGAAACTCAGAAAAAAAAGGCACTACAAGTAAAACAGCAACAAATTAAACCTCAGTATAAAACCTCAATCAAATGAAGTCTATCTATAGATCTATATTTTATCTAAATATTTAATAACTGGTTGGACCTAAGATAAATGTAAGGAAAGACTATGGTTGCCCACTATTGCATAAATTGTTATTCATTAAGTTGGATACAGCCTTGCATTTGCAAAGATGCTTGTGTAGGGATACATATTGACTCAAATTAAAAAAAAATAATCAGATACTCAGGACTCCTCAGTGGCTAATAAATGAAATAGCAACAGATGAAAACTCCCTGGTACCTACACAACCTCAATTTGTTTTATAAACACTTTTTATTATAGTCGTTGATCACTGACCGGCTTAGTCGAATACGCATTCATATCCAGGCATATCGCCAGCGATGTTTAAAGCGATATGGATCAGCTTGGTCTACACTAGTTTCACACGGTGGTTGACACCATATTTAAGTCTGTTAATAATGTAACAACTTTAGGGTCAAACATTGTTTTAATATGTAGACCACTTCTAATATCGATTGCTATCAGGATGAGAAGAGAGTTTCAACCAGTAGGCCTATAATAAAAAGTGTTTATAAAACAAATTGAGGTTGTGTAGGTACCAGGGAGTTTTCATCTGTTGCTGTATTCATTTATTAGCCACTAGAGTGCGTCATAGTATTATTTTTTTTTTTTGAGTCAACAACATGTATCCCTATACGATCATCTTTGCAAAGTGCAAGGCTGTATTCAACTCAATGAATGACAACCTAAAGTCTTTATTTCATTTATCTTTGGTCCACCCAGTTATTAAATATTTAGATAAAATACACATCTATAAATATATTCAGATTCATTCATAGATTCATATAATGGACTTCATTTGATTGAGGTTTTATACTGAGGTTTAATTTGTTGCTGTTTTACTTGTAGTGCCTTTATTTTTGTTGTATCGACTTTTGGCTTCGTCTGTGCGTTGTATTGCACTCTTTAGATTGTTATTTACTTAGGTTGCGTTTGTCTTGATTAATTTTGGAAATATTTTATTAAAAATCTTTACATTAACTAGCTTTTTAAGAGTGAATGACATGCATCTGCGATCTCCCAGTGGCTTACATTTTGGCAGTTTAGTGATTTATTTACACCAAAACAAAAGATGACATGTATGCCTTCTCCTCGTTTCTTACACTTCAAGTTACAACAGACTATTTTTCCGTCAGTTCCTTTTCATGAATTGGAATGTGTGCAGAGAATTGCAAATGGCAAATTCTGGCAATGTTCTCTCAAATTTATGAACAAATGTTCTTCCAGTATTGCACAGTTAAAAGAAAACTGTGAAATTTATGGGGAAAACACAGTTGTGGTTGCCAGTATTTTATGCAAAAAATATGGTGGCAACCTTTAATGTTTTAAGAGACTTAAATTTGAGGGCAAAAAAGCCCACAATGTAAAAAAAAAACTGTGAAATTTTGAAATTTACTGTAAAACAAAACAAAACAAAAAAACGTCAGCTTGGTTAAATTTCAGGAAAAAAAGAAAGAAAAAACATCAGCAGGACTAAAATGTGTGGCAAAAAAAACAAGTTGAATGGAAAAAATGTAAGCCCTCCTTTAATAAATTTCTATGTGATTTTACTCAAATGTTTCAGAGCTGTAATAGAAAGTCTGAAACTTTATGTCTCTCTTTATCAAAATATTTACTTTTTTAGATTTTAATTCCTTTCATGTATACTGGTTTATGTGCTTGTCTTTACCCTTGCTCTTTTTTTATAAATCCATACTCTGTATTTATCTGAACTGGAAGTGTCTTACAGTTTTGTTGTTGTTGTTCCCTGTCTTGTTCTGTACATAATGCAAAAAAAAATACTGATAATACTGATAACCACCATAATAATACATGCTGTACAAAAGAAAACCACATGATGACTCAAAGTTCACCATCATTGATTTTCCACAGACTGAAACATATATTAATATCGTAGAAGGTGCCTCATGGTGACAACAGATTACAAAAACTAAGAAGAAACATAATTATTTAAATGAAATAACATCAAATGTGGTGTCACACAAGGAATGTCTATTTAATGAAACAACAAGAACAGAAAAAAGAGAAGAACGAGCAGAAACACAAAAAACTACAACTGACTTCAGCCACAGCCTTAGATGAAATCAACTGAAGAGAAAAGGCGAAATTACATTTCTGAAGATCTCAGTAGAGGAGGAATAAACAACTCTACAAACAGCATCCCAGCTTTCACTTTATTTCTAACCATTTGATAAAGACTGACTTTATTTATGTCAGACATCTACAGAAGTTCTATATTGAGAATTAACAGAGGTTTATATGTTTATGATTTATTGTTTCATTTGAAGTTACCATGATGGTGATCAGTGACTGCTTTAGTTGGACTGTAACTGTCTCGTTTTGAAATAAGACATGTTGGTTGTGGCAAGAAAGAGAAAAAGAGGCAGCATATGAATCTCAACAATGGTGATGATAAAAGTGCAGTGGATGATGGGAGCCATCACTCAAAACTCATCAATATCTCCCAGCATGCATTGGATCATGATTAAATTATGCTGAATTGCCTTAGTATTTTCTTTTCATTATTATTAGTATTATTAGTATTATCTGCTTTTATGTGTTGTTTTTACTGCAACTTCGTAGTTGCTTTTGATGTTCAAATTTTTATCTGATTATTTTGTCGACTGTCACCATTGTTGAGATTCATACATTGATTCTCTGATGTTTGTGTTGTCTGAATTGCACAGTAGTTCAAAACCTTTTTAATACATCATGTGCTTTTAAAGTTCTTGAGCTTATCTGTTACTCACTGCTGGCTCACATGCGGTGGGGTCATGGAGCTTTTATTCTTAAAATGTGAAATATATTAGTATTAAACATTCCTAATACAAATGAAAGCCACTACATGATGATTCTGTCACCATCATTAAATAGCCACAACACCTGATCATGTTTTCTCTCTGATATTCATGTCATAACAAATGTGTTTTATAAACACTTCAATAAACATTTTTTGCTACATGCGTTTGTACACATGGATGAGGCTTTTACAGCCTGGACAGCGATGCTCTACGTCCTTGCAGGCATTCACAAAGAAAGGAATCAAACAACACGGCCAGAACCTGGACAGAAAAAAGAGAAGTATTAGAGTGTTCTCATCATACTTAAAGTGTTCCTTAGCTGTAAGAGACAGTTAGATGTACTAAACTTCCTTACCCAAAAATTCCAAGAACACCACAGATGACCCACACCATCTTTCCATTGATGAATGTCGTCTCTGTGACTGATCTGCTGCTGGCAAGAAGGACATCGCATCGGCCCAGGAACTTCAGTCAAAGGTTGTGACACTATCACTATACATAAAGAGATGGAAGTTCATTTAATTTGATCATGAACCTCTAACATACTATTCTATTCAGAATAGTATCATCTGTGAACCTTCTAGTGTTTAACTGAAGCCTCATTAAACTAGCTTTCCTGCTCACCCGGGGCAGGCGCAGGCTGGACCATCTGAGTGACGGTGGACATGGCGGGTTGTTGGTTGTTAGTTACCTTTGGAGCTGAAAAAGAAAACAAACAGAACCAGAAATGCTCTTCAAACTTTAGATAAGGGAAATATTATCCTGTAAACTTTTGCTTTTCATTTTATAGTCTCATACTAAAGCATCCTGGATGGGAGTTAAACAGAGATCTCTAACTCCAGACATTGACACTCACCACCGGCAGGCTTACTTGAAGAATGGACTGTTTGAGTTACGGTGGGTGAAGACATGGGCTGTGGTGCTGTGAAACAAAACATGAGTTTAATTAGTCAGAACTGACAAGGCTCAAGTTTCCCCAAAATCCAAACTGTATTTGGAGATTCTTCATTGTTTTTGGGGCCATATTTATGGAAGTTGATTTCCACCACATACGACACAAAAAATATATACTCATAAATCACAATGGTCTTAAGCCAGTGTTGGTGAAAATTGGACATTCAGAGAATCACAGGGTACAAATTTGCACAGGTGGTGGCGCTAGAGGGATTGAGGTAGAGACTCTGAATCTGCTGTGGTGAATGTTCAGACTGTCCTCTATCTTTGTGCCAAATTTCAAAACTTTTTACCATACGGTTCTATAGGCTGCCAAAGACATCAAGAGTGGAAGAACAAGAAGACTATTGGGTTCAATGAGGTGCTCGGCCCCTATTTATACGTGCATATTTATATCTTATGTCAAACAACGCAGTTGGACAGAACAAGTCATGTTTTTACGACTTTTCCCTGTCTGCAGTGTTTTGAAATGCTGTAGGATTTTTGCATTTCTGATGTTCATTGTGACATGCAAAACGTTCCAGTTTCCTTCTAAAATACACAGTAAATTGCTACATGCCTCGTCCTAATTCGCACACTATCCGTCCTAAATAGTATTTGAAAATAGAATTAGTACGTCCCAAATTGTAGTATGTTGAAATGAGTGTTCCAAAGAGACATACTCTAATGTGGCTGATATTACCTACAACCCGATGAGGATTCTTTTAGAACTACAAACACGAGTGAAAAGTGTTAAAAAAACTACAGACATGGAGGACGCGCAAGTCCGGTGGTTTTGTAGAGATGTTTAAAATAAGAAATGATATTAGAATGAATGTGGGATTTTAATTGTGACGAGATGATTGACAGGGCAGTTTACAGTGACAGGATGATTGACAGGACAGCACGCGACAGATCTGTCCATTAAAGATGATGAAGTAGTATATCCCAAAGCTTGCCTATTCTTTTGCTACACACTCAAAAGTATGGACTTTTTCTTCACAAAAAGAGTACATACTTTTAGGGCGAAGTATAAGTAGGCGAACTGGGACGGAGCCACAGATTCATTTCTGCGTTGACTGTTGCCATAGAAATGCATAATTCCATGCCCAACCCTAGATTCCAGTTCACCTACTTACACCATGCCATTTGTAAAGACAAATTACATACTTAAGAGAGTGTGTAGCAGAAGCGTAGTCAAGCAGGGTATACTACTTTGTCATAATTGCATTGTGTTTACATGGTAACGGTTATTTAAAAAAGTTAATAAGTAAAAAAATGTAAATAAATTTTGTAGTATAAAAAGTGACTTTGTGGATGTAGTACATAGAACATACTTTTTAACAGTCGCAAAGTAAGTCTCAAACCAAACGTACCATTTCAAACGGAATATTTTTTATTGTGCTTATACTAATTCAAATCAGATCCTCGTCCAATGCGCAATGGGTTGTGGGCAATATTATCTGAGTGTGCACAGATCTCCGCTTCGTATTTCCACCAAAACTAGTAAACCGTTCGTGTACCTTTGGATACTCATTTCACCATACTACGATTTGGGACACACCAATTGTCAATACTATTTAGGACGAATAATATGCAAAATGGAACAAAACACAAGAACATAAATAACTACAGTAATTACAACATGGTTTAAACTCAGCATCGCCAAGGAAACGAGTACTGACATGCATTAAACACCACAACAAACTAATGGACAGATGGCAATGAATAGAAAGTATACACTAAGCTAAGGTGACCACTTTAGGCCACTTTTGACATTGACCTGAACTGTTAAGAAGTTCAGCCCTCTTAATATTAAACTTAAAACACTGGTCAGAATTTGAACATCAGGTTTTATTATTTTATTATATCCCAGGATTTCATATAACAACTTGTATATGTATCCAAACATCACAAAGTTGCAGTGGAAGCACATAATCCAAAGTAAAGAATATCTAAAACACCTAAACTTATAATATGACACATACCTGCAGTCGGTGGAGATCTGTGGAGATTCTGGAGTCTTTTAGAGACACTTGGAGAGATAGAGAGACTCTCAGAATAGGCACTGATATAAGAAATGACAGAAATAAGGGGTGGGGAAAGCTGAGGCGAATGGCCAATCCATTCTACACGACATCTAAACTGCTTCCGGATGGAATGATCAGTGAGAACATTTTCAAAAAACACTTCAATATCCAGGACTAACGCGTCCTCGTGTGTCCCATGACCATAACCAATTATCCAGTTTTGCTCAATCTCAGACTGTAGACCTTTACATTCTCCCAAAATGCTTGACATAAACACAATATAAAGAGGACTGTTTGCCATACGTTATACAGATAAACCCCTTATTTTTGTTGTTAGAGGTTCAGTTACAACCTGTAATGTGTACAATGTTTGTTTTTCATGTGTCCTGGTAACAAATGGACAATCTTGTAATTGGACAGTAAGACTGGACAATGAAACTGGTTTTACCACTAATGGATGTGAAGACAACAATGTATTTGCCTTTGTGGTTTTGATGTTTTATTTTGCTGTTCTACGGGACCATTTAATAAAAGCCTCCCATTCTATAAAGCACTCTTTAATTGCATTTCTATAAAATAGAGTTTAATATTTATTTTTTTTAAAGGAAGTTTAGACATCTCTCTAACGAGTTTGTGCCTGATCGAATAAGCCAAAGGCACTACAGGCCTTTCAAAATTTCATTTTTTTTAGTTGGTCTACTGACCTTTGACTTATTAAAATATTTTTTAGCATTTGCAATAGTGTTTCACAAAATCCCTAGTGCTTTTTTATCTCTTTTTTTAAACACACAAGCTAAAGTTGTTTGTATGACATTTAAAAGAATGTCACAAAGTTTTTTTTTAAGTTTTTTTAGGTTTATTGGTTTATTGAGGTATTACCAAACTGCAAAATTTGTGCTATTAAACAGAGGCCGCTTTTGTGATTGACAACTGTAATACATTAACACTGAAATTAAACATCATCGCTGAGACACTTAGATATAAACACATATTATGCAAATCTCAACAATGGTGATGATCATCAAAATATTCCGAAAAACATCAAGTTTCATTATCCTCTTCAGTTGATTTCATATAAGGCTGTGGCTGGAAATCATTTGCTTGTCTCTTCTATTATTTCTGTTTCCTTCAGTGATTCTGCTTGTTAAGATCATGTGTTCATCATTAATGCTTAATCATCACTCAATTAATCTTAATCATCACTCAATTAATCTGATCATTGACAGAAACTCTGCTTCAGTGTGTTTTAACACTTTGTCAGAGTGGGACAATATGTACTGATATGTACTGTAAGGATATGTTTCAGTTGTTGTGGGGAAATACCTGGAGCTTCAGTTTGTCAAACAAGTGATTTTTCACTGCAAATAGAGCTAAAATAGAACGTATTTTATTCATGCACATATATACACAAAATATAAAAATATTAACTTTCAAAAACAGGCCCAATGGGAAGTTTGCTACTTCCCTTCAGAGTGTAATTCAATCATTAGATATTTTTGTTATAACTTTTGATTTATACATCTGTGATATTGCAATTGCATAGTGTAATGCACCTGTTCTACAGGATTTCACAATGTTAAACTTCCATATGACGCATTCAAATGACACAGCTTCGATCCCTCATTGAATTCGTTTGTAAATGCGAAGGATGTTTTTGCAGTTTGGACAGGTGTGTTTTACATCCTTGCACGAGTCCATATAGAAGGGAATGCAGCAACAAATCCAGCACCTGAAAAATACAACAGTGTCTAAATCTGCAGTCTGTAAATTAAATCAGGCTAAACGCTCTGAAGCCAGTACAGTTAGCATACTCACAGAAATAACCCAAGAACTCCGCAGATTAACCAGGTGAGCAACCCATTTAAATATTCAATTTCCGTGAGGACCTCCGTCTTGCAGTGAGGGCAGATAATACGGCCCGGGACGTCAGTGAGACTCACAACTGCCGACTGCGTAACTGCACATGTACAAAGAGACTTACTGACTTCATACTTTTGAATGGTGGAGTATATATATTATACATCTGCCAGAATGATTAATTAAGTCTGGGTGAGATGCAAAATATTTATTTTAAAGAATTTTTTATTAATTAAACATGTCCCAACATTAGGAAAAACTCTATATTTCAAGGTAGGGTTTTAGACAATATCAGCATTAAATCTTAATTTTCAAAGTAAATCCATTAAAGTAGCTTGGAATTATTATCAATGATTTTCGTTTTGGTTACATTAGTATATACACATCACAATGATGTCTGAATAGTGGAATTTATGATTAGCAATGTGCTCAGTTTAGTGCACAGTTAAGTGAAGTACAAATTCTTCAAAGTAATAATTAAGTACTTCACACCCCTAAACACTTAATGACAAAACATGCAAAGCTCAGGGAATGGGCTATATGCACGCATAAGATCCGCATTTGATGCAAGGATGCTCGTCAGTTTCCGGTTGGGAAGATTAAAGTGGTGAAAAACCGAGGAAAACGGGATTATGGCAGATTCTTCTAAATTTACTGTCCTCCCATCTTTGAAACGAAACTTTTATACGTTTAGATGTAATTTCATATATAGTTATGTTTATTTAATATAATTTTAAATTAGAAGCATAAACACAACGAGGGGTGTCCGTTTTATCTGTTTTTGTGACAAACGTTTCTTTAGTATAACTATGCGTATAAAATTCAATAGAAATTGTATTGCATTGGACTCTACGATCGACGGACGTTATCGAGCATCCTTAAACCTTCACCAGAAATACCGCCGTGCATAGAGCTCATAAAGTAGAATTAAGTAAATGCCGGCTTTCTGATTCAGAGGAAATCTGATGTGAAAATGTTTGCAGGCGTTATCCATTCCCTTCAATTGACGTTTATGCTTGTCATGCTACTACATTCTCAGTGTTTACCACTGGTGAAATGAATAAAACGCGAGAAATCATCGGTTTTGGGTTTACTCACCGACAGGGACCATCGCAGGCTGGAAGTTGGTGGGTGGAGCCCGAACCCGTATGGAGGTGGTTGGTAAGATGCATCGTGTGGACCTGTAAAAGAGCCAAAACACCCATTAGAAACACTGAAACCCACTGCACTGGAGATTTATGGGATGTGAGATCATCCACTTTATTGCCCACACAGTAACCCGTGTCGACACAGATGCGAGCCCACATCTGACACATGTGGATTCCATGTGTACCAGATGTGGGCCGATCTGGGCCAACACTATTTCAAATGATCCAATTAAACAAGTGACCACGTCAAAAAAACACAAGCCACGTTAACATGCACCCAAATAATCTGTTAGTAATTGGATTGATGGGTCAATCAGAATGAAAAGCCTTCATTTAAACACCTCAATCAACTCAACTGAGGTCGATCAGAGTGAAATTGTGATTAAAAGGGGGTAGACCTGAAATAATCAGATTAAGAGGAAAAAATAAGCATGTAAATATGAGTATCTTCTTGATCAGATTTTAAAAAATACCTTCTGCTGTCATATTTTAAAAAAGTTTACTGAAGCCCTGTTATAACAAAAATGTCAGTCGATTAGCAGAGTTTAGGATAAACTTTCACAATTTGAAATCGGTTTGCCAAATTGAATGCATGTAAATAGTGTATTTACAATTAAGTGTTAAAGTTAATGTGCTATTTAAGTTATTGATTGAGTGATGATTAGCATTATTGGAAAGACCTGATGATAACAAGCAGAATCACTGAAGAAGAAAAATCTAAGTTTAGTCACCATTATGGGGATCAGTGTTTGTTTTAGTTAGGCAGTTGACCTTTACATGTTTAACTTTACATTTTGTTTGGCTGATGTGCATGAGTTATGACAGCCAGATGAACAAAAAGGAAATGTGATCTCTTGGTGTTGGTTATGTTTTAACATAATCACTATTTCACAATTATATGACCTGAATCACTGAACTCAAATAGTCATAATCTCTGAATAGAATGTACTTTGGTCATTACAGAATCAAAGTGATTCAACTGTATACATTCCAGGTTGTTCAATATATTCTAAATATTTTTTAAAAGTAAAAAAATCTTTCTTTCAGGCACACACAGACATATAGATTTAGTGTATGAATCTCAACAATGGTGACAAAATAATATTTGATTTGGAAAAGGAGATTCCTAAGACAATCAGATCATAATTTATTCATACCAAAGAAAAATGGGAGCTATGAATGAGTTTTGATTTGTGGCACCCAGAATGCACTGCAACATGCTTTATTATTGTCACCATTGTTGAGAATCACAGGCTGATAATTAATGTCTGTGTGTCCAAACAAAATTCCAATTTCAATGACTTTTGATCAGAACAACTTTTAAGAAATCTTTTGGATTGTATGGAAAATGATGTTATTGGTTTTATGACATTGAATCACTTTGATGCAATAATGACTGATATATGTCAGAGATTAGGACTAAATGAGTTCAGTGATTCAGGTCATATGATTGTGAAATAGTGATTATGTTAAAACATAACCAACACCAAGGGATCACATTTACTCTTTGTTCATCTGGCTGTCATAACTCATGCACATCAGTCAAACAAAATCTAAACTTGAATATGTAAAGGTCAACTGCCTAACTAAACCAAACACTGATCCCCATAATGGTGACTAAAAATTGAGTTTTCTTCAGTGATTCTGCTTGTTATCATCAGGTGTCTCCAATAATGCTCAATCATCACTCAATCAATAACTTAAATATCACATTAACTTTAACACTCTTCAGTGTAAATTTAACACTTCGAGATCTTTAACATTCTTGAGTTTTTGCCGTGTAGTAACATTCAGGAAACTGGACATTTTTATGTTCTTGCAATGTTAGAAATCAACATTACTATCATGTTGAATTTTTAATAAAAATTACGTTTGAGGAACATTACACCATTTAAAACACGTACCTCAAACGCAAGAAAACTGGACATTTTTCACGTTCCCAGAACCAAAACTGAATATTTAAAGAACGTTCTTATAACAAAATTCTGCTGGGGTTTTAGTTGTCACGTATGTCATCTGAAAGGAATTTGGGCCCTTATTTTTAAAATAAGGCTCTTCGCAAACCACTTAAAGAGCGGTTGAAAGTTTGTCCCATTTAAAACATTACTAGGGTTTCAATTGTTCAGTTGTTGATTTATTTGTTTCCAGGATCAATAACATGCTACATTATCCAGTCTTGGACATGCATTACTGGAAAAAAAGGACCTGTGAGATGGACAGGTCCTGAAACCCAGTGTTTCTGTTTTTGGGGAACACAGCAATTATCTTCCTTCTAATCATTTATTTATTTATTGCTTCTTTTATAGGCTTTCACAGATGTTCCCACCCACTACAACAGGATCCATCCATTAGTAATCGATCTACCAGGCCATTACTTAGAGGTGAACATCTTGTAAAAGTTACATACATGTGTCTTGAGGTCTTCTGTTTGAGCACAAACTATATCACCACCCTTAAACACACATCTGACGTCACTGAGTGATCTTTGCACAGTGCATGACTTCCTGGTAATCGGTCTATGAAACACATCTCAATGACGCATTCACTTCAACAAAAATGCTGAAAACAATGTGGTGTAGGAATTAGTTTGAAATAAAATCACTGAAATACAATAATCTTTTATTTTTTTGAATCTTTTTCTATCTATTATTAATACCTGAGTGAACACTGACTTGCATTTGGGTAGAAATGGGATACTAAAGGTTTCAGAAACTTTCTCCAACTGTAAGTTGTTCCATTTGTTAATATTAGCAACGTTAGTTAACAAGAACAAGAAATTATAAATTCCTCTAAAGCATTTATTAATCTTAGCTATTGTTCATTTTAACATTTACAAATACATTATTCAAATAAAAAGGTGTCTGTTCATATTATTTAATGGACTATGAACCAATAACTTACAATTCTATGTTTATTATCCAATGTTTAAAAAAGATGAATACGTACTGTAAAAATGAATGTGCATTGTTTGTTAGTTGCATTAACCAAAATAGCTAATGAACCCTTATTGTAAAGTGTTACAGCTCTTCTGGTCTGTAATCCTCTTGTTAGTGAAGGTGGTCTGACCTGTTTGAGGAGGGTAGTGCGCCTGTGGTCCGGGGTAGTTTGCGTGCGCCTGTGGTCAGGGGTAGTTCACACCCGTCTGGGTCGGCTGAGCACTGAAGTAAGGAGGGGGGTTGTGTTCCTTCTCCATTATCAAAGAACTGGGAATGAGAATACATGAAGATATGAGGAATTGCAAACATTTCTTTATCTTTATAACATTGTAATCTTGTTCTCTTAATTAATTTGGTAAAAAACAC
Organism: Hybognathus amarus; assembly: GCA_030378365.1. NCBI lineage: Eukaryota > Metazoa > Chordata > Actinopteri > Cypriniformes > Leuciscidae > Hybognathus > Hybognathus amarus. The sequence continues at coordinate 190,577 of JAQIUQ010007595.1, read as the reverse complement.
ACACTATGGAAAGCTGAATAACATCCCTTTATGCACTAGACATTTAACAAAAGCACAATGATGTAAAAATGTATGCTCATACCTGTATTCGGTGTGAAACTGTTGCTTCCTCTTTTCGAGAGTGTACAGCAGAATATGGATGCCTTTGAGTGAGAGAGCGAGAGGGTGCGGTTCATGACAGAAGATTAATGTCATAAATCTGCAGTGTGTAGGCAGGGCCATCTTTGGCCCACTTAATGATGGTCAACCATTTTCCATGACAATAAAGGTATAATTGTCGTAGGGGAAAATAACTGAAGTAAATTAATATTACGTTTGGTTGTTAAAAATGAAAAAAAAAAAAGTTTACATTTGACATGTCTAAAACTTTATACTTTCTATTTTATTAATTATTAAAATTTCGAGTTCCTTGGTTTCAATTCTTTTTGTGCACAAATGCACCATTATATTTCACTCTGTCAGCATAGTCATTGCTCATTAAACTTTAATGTGATTGGCCATTGTGGGAAGATGTTTCCATTCATTTCCTGAAACAGATGTGTGCTGTTGTAATCTGTTTATAATTCATATATATTCATATGAGAGAGAGAGAGAGAGAGAGAGAGAGAGAGAGAGATGCTGCGTCCGAAATCTCCACTCAAAGCACTACTCCCTAACCCCTATGTTGGGGGTAGAGAGCAGAGCACTATATAGTGAGCTCACCAGCATAACAGAAGCCACTTTCGGACACTACTCGATCGTCTCTCGGCGCCGTTGATTACATCATCTGTCAGCTGGTGCCGAGCCGGCTCTGGGCTAAATAGATTTTTAAAAATAAATACATTACATTATATTGAGCTTATTTCTCCAAAATTTAAAAACTAAAAGTGATTTCTGGCCGTTTTTGTTATAATGCGCTACTCCACACATGATTATAATTTATTTTTACGATCAGCGCAATGCATGATGGTATGTAGGGCTTAGGTTAGTGACCATCGGTTGTTCACTACTTTTCAAAAAATGCATTCTGGGATACATTGAGTGGACTATATAGGGTATAATAATAATCATCACTATACATTCGGACAGCACTACAAAATGGCGAGCTCACTATATAGTCCACTATATAGTGAGTAATGAGAGATTCCGACGCAGCATGACTCTCTGTTGTGTGTGTGTGCGTGCGTGTGTGTGTGAAAAACGCGTCCATAGAAACCGGCGGTATCCAGGCTACAGGATACAAACATTCGGCGACTTCGACCGCGACCGGAACAGATCTCTTTAACAAAACGATTTTAAATACAGGCTAATAAGTACTTTTTAATTGACACCAATAATGATGTCATCCCAAGTTTCAAGTGTCGTGACCCATTTCGACACGCGGGTAGTGGCACGGAATGGCTCACAGCCGCCGGTCACAAACCCGGAGACCACCGTTAAGGAAAACGTTTACGCAGGTACATCCGGCGGTCTGGCCACCGCGGGCTACCGGAGCGCCAAATACACCCCCGAAGAGTGGATCACCAATAACGCAGCTCTCCTAAACCGGGCCGTCGTGGACCGGAACCGCGCGGAGAATATTTGCCACGAGTCCAAAGCGCTGAGAGCGGAGACCGACGCCGGGACTTTACGCACGCAGACCGACGGCACCAAACGCCTGGGCGAGCGGCTGCAGGACATCCACCGCTGGAGATCCGAGTTGGCGCAGTTTATCGAGCGGCTGAACGCAGAAACACACCTGCTGGTTGGCTCCAGGAGGCGGCTGGAAAAAGCGCTGGACGCCACGGAGATCCCCTTCGCCATCGCCACTGATAACCTGACCTGCCGAGAGAGACGCTTCGGTCCGGATCTGGTGGAGGACCAAGTGCATGAGGAACTTCTAAAGGTATGGAAAACATGACAATAATCGATTATTCTTTGTAAACTCGAATGGAAATTTGTCTTTGGTTCCACACAAAGTGAAAATTATGTCATATTATCACATTATTATGTGATATAAAATTATGTGATATATTTGTGGTATTTTCTTTGTTCAAGAAAATAATAATAGATAAAACAATACACTATTTAGTAGTTCCCAGGCAGAACGTTTGTTTTGGGTGAACGTTCTGGGAAAGGAACGTTTCCAAAAACATGTTATTTGTAACGTTTGTTTTTGGTTAGCAAGTAAAGTTTCCATTTCGGAAACATAACTTTTTTTTTCTTTTTTGCAAAAGGTTCCCTTGACATGGAACATAGCATGGAAGTTGGATGAAATGGACGCTCAAACCATGTCTTGTTTCATAATATTGTTTAATCAAGGGAAATAATCTGAGCAAACATTTATACGGAGGATTAAAAGATTGATTCCATTATATGCAAGATTTTATCATTTGTAACACTGAATATATGTTGAATATATATACATGAATATATGAAGAGTTCAGATGCAAAAGCCTCTAAATGCCATTTGAAATTTTCTTCTAAAATGACCATTTTTATCAAGCTTGTATATTTAAGTTCAGTAATTTCACTTAAATGACAGTTAATAGGTAATCTTCATTGTCATTTAAGTGAAATTACTGAACTTAAATATACAAGCTTAATAAAAAATGGTCATTTTAGAAGAAAATTTCAAATGGCATTTAGAGGCTTTTGCATCTGAACTCTTCATATATGTTGTTTTCTTTTTTTTGCATATCCAACATATACAAATGACACATATAAATAATAAAACCTAAAGATAACCTGCATGGGACGTTCTGGGAAGAGTTGCTAAAATATCCTACACAGAAGACCAATATGTGAACAACAGATCCTAAAACAGTTAATGATTTCCAACAGGAGGTGGAGCTGATCAGAAGCATCCAGGCCCTGCTGAAAAAAACTCTGGATCAAACTCTCAACCAGATCAGGCCAGTTATCTAAATTATGAACCTCTGTTTAATATATTCTGTCATCAGAAATTGAAATATTTTTCATTGTTTACTTCCATTGAGACTACAGCACATAACAGAGATGGGTTTTATTCAGATTGCAGATTACACTCTTACAATGCTAGGTTGTTTTAATCAAATTTTGGATGAAATATGGACCAAACGTTGGGTTAAATGGCCAGGTTTGTCCATATTTGACCCAGAAATTGGGTTGAAAGTTTAAACAACCCAGTATTTTTTAGAGTGTTAAGTCATAAATCTGTGTGTGTGTGCCAGGCTGAACCGGGAGGTGACGCGGACTCTGGAGTTCGACTGGTCTGATAAACAGCAGGCCTACACCTTAGATGACCAGTGTGGACGTTATAACAACAGGAGCATGGACACACAACAGCATCCCAGCTCAGCAGTGCTGCAGGATCAGTGCGTGCCACGACTCACAAACACACACCTTGTGCAATACATTTCAGCATATAAAAGGTTAACCAGATCATTATGAACAGTTTTTGTCTGTATTGGATTCTCTATAATGTTTCTCGGTAGGGTGTGTGATGAGGAGGTGTGGCGTAAGTTTACTGTGGATAACCTGCGGCTGGCGGAGAGAGAGGAGACGGCGAGCCAGGCCCTGAGAAGGTTGTCCGAGCGGGTGTTGCAGGAGACGACCGAGGACCTACGGGCGCAGTGTGTTACTGTGGATCAGGCATTCATCCAGCGCTGCACGGAGCTGACCCAGTCCAAAACACAGCTGGAGCTGCACCTGGGACAGGCAATACACACCTTTACAATGCAAAACTCTATATCTGTGACCACATACACTGTAAACAAAATTGAAGTCATTTTAAGTTTTAACGGATATTTCAAAAAATAACTGGTTGTAGAATTATTTTTTAGAGATGTGAACAGCATGTTTCCTAAATATCAGCAAACACATTATGGTAATTTTATCCTTTAGTACAGCCAAAAAATTACATACAGCACCGTATACTCAAATATTTAACAGCATAAGATGCAACATAAAACCTTAAACTACATAACTGATTACACATTTTAGATATTTTTTACAGTGTGTGATAGAACCTATATTATCTTCACATTTCATTCTTTATGCAAATAAACATGAAATGACTCTCTATGGTTGTTTACCGTGTGCGTGTAATAGATTCTGGATCAGATCGGGGCTCAGGAGAAGAATATATCAAACTTACAGCAAGCTGTGTATGATAAAGAAGCTCCACTTAGAGTGGCTCAATCCAGGCTGCATAACCGGACCTTCAGACCCAACATTGAGCTGTGCCGAGACCAGCCGCAACTCAGGTAAATGCACTCACTCACTCACTCACTCACTTATTTACACACTCACTCACTCACATACTCTTTACTCACTCACTCACTCACTCATTTACTCACTACCATACTTCTACACTCACTCACTCACTCACTCACTCACTCACTCACTCACTCACTCACTCACTCACTCACTCATTTACTCACTACCATACTCTCACTCACTCATTCACTCACTCACTCACTCACTCACTCACTCACTCACTCACTCACTCACTCACTCACTCACTCACTCACTCACTCACTCACATACTCTCACTCACTCATTTACTCACTCACTCACTCACTCACTCATTCACTCACTCACTCACATACTCTCACTCACTCATTTACTCACTCACTCACTCACTCACTCACTCACTCACTCACTCACTCATTTACTCACTACCATACTCACTCACATACACTCACTCACTCACTCATTTACTCACTCATTTACTCACTCATTTACTCACTCATTTACTCACTCATTTACTCACTCACTCACTCACTCACTCACTCACTCACTCATTTACTCACTACCATACTCACTCACATACTCTCACTCACTCATTTACTCACTACCATCACTCACTCACATACACTCACTCACTCATTTACTCTCACTCACTCATTTACTCACTCACTCATTTACTCACTACCATACTCACTCACATACTCTCACTCACTCATTTACTCACTCACTCACTGACTCATTTACTCACTACCATACTCACTCACATACACTCACTCACTCACTCACTCACTCACTCACTCACTCACTACCATACTCACTCACATACTCTCACTCACTCACTCGCTCATTCTACTCACTCACTCACTCATTTACTCACTACCATACTCACTCACATACTCTCACTCACTCATTTACTCACTCACTCATTTACTCACTACCATACTCACTCACTACACTCACTCACTCACTCACTCACTCACTCACTCACTCATTTACTCACTCATTTACTCACTACCATATTCACTCACTCATTTACTCAATCACTCATTTACTCACTCACTTATTTACTCACTACCATACTCACTCACCATCACTCATCTCACTATCACTCACTCACTATCACTCACTTCAATTTACTCACTCACTCACTCACTCAATTTACTCACTCATTTACTCACTCACTCACTCACTCACTCACTCACTTCACTCACTCACTCACTCACTCACTCACTCATTTACTCACTACCATACTCACTCACTCACTCACTCACTCATTTACTCACTCATTTACTCACTCATTTACTCACTCATTCACTCACTCATTTACTCACTCATTTACTCACTCATTTACTCACTCATTTACTCACTCACTCACTCACTATTACTCTTACTCACTTACTCACTCACTCACTCACTTCACTCACTCACTCACTCACTCACTCAATTTACTCACTCACTCACTCACTCACTCAACTTACTCACTCATTTACTCACTCATCATACTCACTCACTCACTCACTCACTCACTCACTCACTCACTCACTCATTTACTCACTACCATACTCACTCACTCACTCACTCACTCACTCATTTACTCACTCATTTACTCACTCATTTACTCACTCATTTACTCACTCATTTACTCACTCACTCACTCACTCACTCACTCACATACTCTTACTCACTCACTCACTCACTCACTCACTCACTCACTCACTCACATACTCTTACTCACTCACTCACTCACTCACTCACTCACTCACTCACTCTTACTCACTCACTCACTCACTCACTCACTCATCTCACTCACTCACTCACTCACTCATTTCCTCATCTCCTCACTTACACACTCATACTCACTCAATCACTCTCTCACTCACACACTGACCGATCTGATGTGTGTATTGTAGTCTGTTAGGTGAGGTATCAGAGCTCGTCAGTACCGTATCAGCCCTGCAGCAGCAGCTGTATGAGGCACGCAGATCTTTGTCTGACCTGGAGGAGAGTCGACTGGCCCTGGAGAAAGACATCGCTTGCAAAACTAACTCTCTCCTCATCGACAGAGAGAAGTGTATGACGCACCGCACACGCTACCCTACTGTCACAGTGCTGTCTGGATACTGACACACTCTTAAAACATTCCCTCCTCAACAGGAGGTCCGGGTCTGTTAGACTGTTACTTTCAGTGGCCTGTAGTGTGTGTGTGCTTTGTTTTTTTAATGCTATGATTATACACTCTTTCATTTGTAGGATTTTTAGGAACTCCTGTTCAATTTCTCATCAATGCAATTATCTAATCAACCAATCACATGGCAGTTGCTTCAATGCATTAAGGGGTGTGGTCCTGCTCTCCTGAACTCCAAACTGAATGTCAGAATGGGAAAGAAAGGTGTTTTAAGCAATTTGAGCAGTGGCATGGTTGTTGGTGTCTGAGTATTTCACAATCTGCTCAGTTACTGGGATTTTCACACACAACCATTTCTAGGGTTTACAAAGAATGGTGTGAAAAGGGAAAAGCATCCAGTGTGCGGCAGTGCTGTGGGCGACAATGCCTTGTTGATGCTAGAGGTCAGAGGAGAATGGGCCGAACTGATTCAAGGTGATAGAAGAGCAACACACTCAGACTGAAATAACCACTCAGAACAAGCATTTGTGAAGCCACGACACACACAACCTTGAGGCGGATGGGCTACAACAGCAGAAGACCCCACCGGGTACCACTCATCTCCACTACTAATAGGAAAAGAGGCGACAATTTGAAAGACAGTTGAAGACTGGAAAAATGTTGCCTAGTCTGATGAGTCTCAATTTCTGTTGAGACATTCAGATGGTAGAGTCAGAATTTGGCGTAAACAGAATGAGTAAACAGAATGGTCCCATGCGGACTTCGTGGAATACAACAGTGAATGTAACTGATACATTTAAGAAAAAAATTTCTATTTCTTCTAAATATTACAAATCATTGAATTTTTTATCTAATATTTCCCAGGTTATATTCAAAGGAAATTATAATGGGAACAAAACATAGTATAGCTTTAAATAATTTCACAACAACTTGCATTTCCTTTTTTATTTTTTTATTTACATTATGTATAAAGACACTGAACAATACAAATAAGATTAGAAATAAAAGGACATAATAAAAGGACATTACTCCAAAAATAAATTGAACCATGATCAATTGCATATCAAATATTACAACTCCAGACAACAAATGATAGATATTTGAAAGATAAAATAAAAACAAGAAAAATCCTTGAACCTTGTTTTGAGAATGTGCCTGTGTGTGAGCATAGACGTACAGATTTTTAGCTTATCAGAGTTTTGTGAGCTGGTGCTGGGGTTTCCTTGGACGAAAGATTCGAGTTGTGATTCCAGCCTGTGTGGTCCTGAGGATTCAAAGAGAGTTTCCTGATGCCCAGGGCAGTTATGTAGGTTTTCGACCACCTATTGATTAAACCGAGATACCCTACTAGAGACGGCCTCTTCCTTCTCTGGCCGGTCGGTCATACTCTGCACACAATACTGGTGGTATTGGTATCCTCAAAACATCATCCACATATGGTGCAGGATCCACAAAGACTTTATCAAATATGAGGTCCAGCAGGTCATCCACATATCCTGTGCAATATAACATTTTATTTACTTTTCAATTGATAAAATATTGAGTTTTCAAATCGCTTGTAAAAAACAATGCAAAAAAGATACGTACATTTGTTTTAAATTTGTTCTCGAAACTCATTTTATACATACTGAAGGTTGCTTGTGTCTTCACTTCCTCTGACCCGGTATTCTCCCTTCTTTGCCTCTGAAGAGGTCAACACCGGTCGACTCAGCTGCTGTTGTGGCTTGAGGACGTTCGGCATTCTCATTGAAATGTAGTGCAGCCAGGTATAGTCTGTAAGCAAAAAAAAACATTTTCAACATACAATGTCTACAGTGTATGTATAAGTAAAATGGGCAAAAAGTTAAATAAAAAAAAATATCATTACCTGCACAACATTCCGAGAAATGGAAACACCACATTTTTTGGTGTAAACTGTAGTATTACACTGTGGAAAACCTTGATAGAAGAAGCCTGGTAGTGTGGACTTAGCTTGGAAACATCCTTCAAAACTCTCTTGTTGGAAAGAACTCTCTCAACTTGAAATATGGCAGTGTTCCTAAATTATTGTAAACGTTATTATAGCATGATATGTATTTATAAAATAAAAGGAAAATATATGCTGCATACATTTAAAAAAAGTAACTATTGCTTCTTTAGCCTACATACCAGCAGCTAGCCACTTTTTTGTGTTCTCGAGCTTCTGCTGACATGTAGTCCATGTAGACATGCTGGAAAATTGCTGTCTTCATGTGTGTGCTTATTTTGCATATGGTTTAGCATAGACGTCCATTTAGCCACTCTCTCAGGTCCACTGCTTGATGATGCAGCAGTCCAATAGATGTGGTTTTTTATACTATGCAACCATTTACGTACTTCTCGCAACCCTTCAACTTGCACACTTTTTCCAGCTGCTTTGAAATTCCTGGAGATCGCAATTACATAAAAAATTTCATCGCATTTAGTAGTCTGTAAAAATTTTAAAAAAGTGATGTGATGGTAATAAGGTTATTTACCTTTCTCTATGTGCCAGACATCATAGAGTTGGTTGACATTGCGTTCCCTGAGGAATTTCTGTATTTGCGGATGTCGGTCAGTCACAATGCAGTCCAGAGTCACACCACGAGTATCCAAAAAGTCAAGACCTCTCTTCAAACCTTCCTTTTCCATGTGGTAACTTCCTCCCACTTCATTACTCTGACAAGTGATCAAAAAAAAATTTGTTTAAAAATAAAATATACAAGTTTTCCAGGACATTGCATCAAAGGTTTCTGCTCATTTACCTGGACGAGTTGTACATCAACAACGGTGTTTGTTTCCAGGTCTATCATTGAGTAACTGCCATATTTGGCAGAGTGCCTTCCAAAAGAAAAATACATAATCTCTTATTACACAATGTGCCTCTGTCTAGACCAGTGGTTCCCAACCCTGGTCCTGGGGACCCACAGCTCTGCACAGTTTGTACATCTCCCTCATTTAACACACCTGATTCAGATAATCATCTCGTTAAGAAAGAGCTCTGAACTGAACTGGGTGTGTGCAGGACCAGGATTGGGAGCCAATTTTTTTTTAACAATGTAAATTTGTCCAACAATGTACCTGGTGAGTGAGCCCTCATATCTCCTCCAACAATGACCTTTTCCCTTTGAGCCAACAGCTGTAGCTTCTCATCCTGCCAGTTTCTCCATTTGTAAACAATAGCAGGCTCAATGCACATTTGTGCATGACGACGAAAGGTGTCGTACTTGAAAAGATGCAACTTCATAGCTGCAAATATCTGACAACAGATAGAGAAAAGTCGGTAAACAGTAAATTAATAAACATAATATTTTTTTACATTATAACTGTTTAGTTTCATGTAACTACGAAATATTTCATTTACAAATACCTTTTCAATTGTCACAAATGAAGCACCACTGAGATACACAGCAGCAGAAAGGTGAAGGTTTCCAGCAGGAGTACTGCCCAAAATCGGCTGACTGTTCCATTTCCGTGTGAACTGACAATGGTGGCAGAGTTGTTCAACACGTAGAAAAGTTCCAATCCTTTGTGATCTTATACGACAGCTTCGATGACATACCGGGCACACCTCAAACAGTTCCATGATGCATGTCTCATAGACAATATATTTACTGATTTTTTGAATAGGGCTGGATGCTTGAGATCTGAAAAAACAAAACATCACTTTATATAAGCACTACATAAAAATTTGTTATGCTATAATTAAAACAAACATTATTCTAAAATATAATATAAACTTACGACAAGTCATTTTGCATTGTTGTTGATGTTTCAGCCTCGGTAGGATTAAATGTGACATCAGTCTCTTGTAGGATATCTTCATCTTCCTCAAGGTCCAGACAAGGTCTCTTTGATGAAGTCTTGAGAGGAACAGCAGTATGAGAAACTAATTTTGTGGTCACATCTAAATTTGACCATGTTGTCTCTGTCTGGACACCTGAAATATATAATTCAGCAGGTTCACTTTCTCATTCGTGGCTATTCAATTCAATTCAAATATATTTGTATAGTACTTTTCACAATGCTTTTTATTAAAGCAACTTTACAGAAAATTAATTTCGAAATTTGCATACAAAAATACTGTTAGTTAATACAAATAAGTGTATACTATATAATATAAATATAGTTAAAACCATCAACATACTGATACTCCTGTGGTGTGTGTGAGGCGTCCTTGTGTACCAAAACTGCAGAGCTGTGATGTTTCTTCTGTCTGCACGCCAATATCCCTACAGCTTCGTGTCGATGTGCTGGCCTTTGTAAAAACATAGTCATTTTCATGTCTTGTCTTTACAGAAAACATACACAATTTTTAATTCAATATCTTAAAATTAATATTTACAAACGTATGGATACTTAAAAGGTTTAAATTATATACACAGACATCCTAACACGACAACAACTTTAGCATAACAGTTAGTTGTTGAATTGGCAAACATCGACTAAAATGACTATTTCCTCAAAAATAATAACACACACTTACTTCTTCAGGAGGTGACGTTGGATCTCGAACAGTAGGCAACGATCCATACTTGAGGATCAACTTTGAAGCAAGGCCTGCTTTGAATTGACCCTCGTTCAAAAAACAGCCACTCTCAAAATGATTTGAGCAAACATAAACGTACTTTGGAAGTGTACGAGGCACCTTTCCTTTCGTAAACAAAATCCATCCACTGCTTCTTTAGTGGCTCTGATGTCGGAAGTAAGTGAAAACAACTATCTACAGTATTACAGCCCACAACAGAACACTTGTGTTTCCTGGGAGACATTTCTAGAAGGAAGCACAAAACGTCAACAATGGAGGATGGTGTGCAGATCACGGGGGCGGGGTCTATGAAAAAAACACAGTGGGCTTGCGCAATTCTACGTCACATCGCGCCATTATTGAGATTGTAAAAAAAACACTAGGTGGATTTTTATCATTCTAGGGTGGTTTTGCTCACTCTGCCAACACACGTTAATGTTCAAACACCATGTAAAAGTGAATTTTGCATAATAGGTGCCGTTTAATTCATCTAAATACTACCTTGCAGTTCTAACAACACTCCTCTGGTCTGACAGAACTCCACGTTTCAACTTGGTGATGCCAGTCTTGCTTTTCACAATGCAGTCCGGTAGGAAATGCTCCGAGCACACTTTTGTGTATGCGTTTATCTGCATTAGCAAATAAAATTCAATCATAAACATTTTTACATGTATAATTATATTGTTCAGACTCATGTACATCCTCCTCCTAGCAATGAAAACTTTTGTGATGTGTCCCATAGGTTAGCTTGTGAAGCTAATACACTCAGAATTTGCTTATAGTGAATCTGTGGTGTTTTTTTTTTAAATAACATACTACTAATTTCGGACTAGGCTGTATATTTCAACAACCTGGCTCTCTGCCTTAATATATCTCCTAAAAGCTAGCGATACAAACTAGTTTATGGAGATCATAAGACAAAACGTACCTTAAAATTACTACTAGGATCCCTTCTGATGTTTATTATCCATTGTCGACATAATCCATGATCGTTGGTGAAACGTTTGTCATCTGTTTGATTTGTTTCTGTGTGATGAAGTGCATTGGGGAACACAGCAGTGTAGCGTCATTGCACTGAGAGAAATCGCGTTGTGAGAACTCCCGGAAGTGGTGAGTGTGCTAATCTCTAAAAGATATTCTGCAACCAAAATTGATTTGGTTTGAAATCAGTGATTTGGCTTTCAAAACGCTGCTTGAATAAGCTTTCGAGACGTTTGCGAATCCATGGCTTGGAGAGCTCGTCAAACTGGCCAAGTCACGTGATCTTTACGTCACATACTGTGTGTTCACCGCTAGGGAGCGTTAATCTCCAGAGCCATTTAATATAAGATCTGAACCCATGAACCAGTGTCTGTATTGATATGATTTTACCTGATGTCGGTTTAATATTATAATTTAGGTTCTAACCTGCATGTATGCAAAATGGAGAGTGATATTTAATTGAACCGATTAGTCAAGCTCTCCCAGAAAAAAACAATAACAATTAATAACATAACGTAAATGATACATACTTCATATTAATGCCATTTTCTATTGGTTTGTAATGTCATTATAGCCTTCATGTTTGGGCTGTACTCGTGTTGCTTTTATTCTTGAACAGCAGGAGTCTAACCAGCCTAAATTGTTTTCAGCACTTAATCTGTAAAATCTGGATGAGAAAGGATTATTCAGAAATGTAGCAAATGCATAATCTTGCTTTTTTAATGCACGCTAAAAGCAATCAGTGTAGTTTTAGGATAGAGTAAAATAGCTTTAAATGTTTTTATTGTGACACTTTAATTTTTCATTAAAAATTTTATCAAAGTTAAAGGAGTAGTTCAATTAAAAAATAAATGCTGATAATTTACTCACCCCCATGCCATCCAAGATATCCATGTCAATCTTTCTTCAGTCAAAAAGAAATGAAGGTTTTTGATGAAAACATTCCAGGATTTTTCCATATAATGCACTTCAATGGTAACCAAACGGTTCAAGGTCCAAAAGACAGTTTCAGTGCAAACTGTTCAAAGGGTTTAAATCATTTCCAGACGATGAATAAGGGTGTTATCAAGTGAAACGATCGCTCATTTAATAATAAAAAATATTATGTTTTATTAGCTTAAATGGTCACCTTGCTCTGTTCTGTATGCGCGTCCACTGACTCTCCTGTTCGAACTCGTTCATCAAAATGAATGAATCTTTCTCGTGTCATTTGGTTGATTCAACGAACGAAATGAATGAACTGACTTGGAAAAAGATTTGTTCATTTTGCTAAACGAAGTTCTGAACAGGAGAGTCACGAACGTGCATCACAGAACAGAGCAAAGGCGAACCATTTGAGCTTATAAAACTTAAACTTTGTTATTTATTAAATGAGCGATCATTTCGCTTGATAAGACCTTTATTCATCGTCTGGAATCGTTTAAAGCCATTTGAACAGTTTGCACTGAAACGGTCTTTGTAAATATACATGTATATATATATATATATATATATATATGTTTGTGTGTGTGTGTGAGGTAAATAAAAATATGAAATATGCATGTAGCAATGTTTAAGATTCAGGGAAGGAGGAGACGAGAACCAGCGAACATTTCAACAATTTTAATGACAAAGTAAAGTAAGACTATAACGTTTTGGCTCGGCACGTCCGATTTTAAGGAAGTGGGGTGGTGGTGGAAGTGACGTATATGCCGTCAAGCAGTCAGATTTTGTAGTTCTCTTTGTTCGAGGGGTTACCACCCGAAACCCTGAAGTTTAAAAGTACGATTAAAAAAGCTACAGACTCCGTCAGGCTACGGCAGACGTGTCATTCAACTTATAGTAAGTCGATGTACCATCACAAGACAAATATATTGGAAATGTATTATGAAGGTTGAAAAGTTCCCTGGTGTTACTTTAACATTTGTGTTGGATATAGGCAATCATTTAAATAAATAATCAGGATTATGACAAAGGTTGCTGCAATTGTGTTGATTACGGTACTAAAATTAAATTAGGTGAACTCTCATTGCATCAAATGTTTCCATTTACAATGCGTTTTGCCTGGCGTTCAAACCAGATTGTCCCACTGGCTTCTTTCTGAGTCATGGGCCTCTAATCATTTAAACAGATTGATCTCTTTCTTCTGATAGCTGGTGGGCCTCTGGGTAAACTATGTCTGCCTTCGTATCACTTGGATCGATGCTGCGTACAGGAGGTGGCAGAGGAGATTCCACTACTTTGTGGGATGGTTTCCCTCCAATGTGAATTCTCATGTGAATTTTAAGGCTTTGTTTCACTGTGAAACTCTTTCCACACTCAGAGCAGACGAAGGGCTTCTCTCCAGTGTGAACTCTCATGTGACTTTCCGAAGGGGTCCTCGTTGCATGAAACTCTTTCCACACTCAGAGCAGGAGAACGGCTTCTCTCCAGTGTGAATTCGCATGTGTCTATCAAGGCTTTGTTTCACTGGGAAACCCTTTCCACACTCAGAGCAGACGAAGGCTTCTCTCCGGTGTGACTTCTGATGTGATTTTGAAGGTGTCCTTGTTGCATGAAACTCTCTTCCACACTCGGAGCAAGAGAACGGCTTCTCTCCAGTGTGAGTTCTTATGTGTGTCTCAAGGCTTTGTTTCACCGTGAACCTCAATATACAATAAGGACAGGTGAAAGGTTTCTCTCCAGTGTGGATTTTCTTGTGTCGCTCAAGGCTGCTGTTCACTGTGAAACTCTTTCCACACTCAGTGCAGATAAAATGCTTCTCTCCGGTGTGAGTGCTCATGTGATTCTCAAGGCTCCTTCTCACTGTAAAACTCTTTCCACACTGAGAGCAGATGTACGGCTTCTCTCCGGTGTGAATTCTCATGTGTCTCTCAAGGAAATGTTTCACTGTGAAACTCTTCATACAATAAGAGCAGATGAAAGGCTTCTGTCCAGTGTGAATGTTCATGTGAATTTGAAGTTGTCCTTGTTGCACGAAACTCCTTCCACACAGAAAGCAGGAAAATGGCTTCTCGCGGTGTGAATTCTTTTGTGGCTCTTAAGGTTACCCTTTACTGTGAATCTCTTTCCACATTCAGAGCAGGAGAAAGGCTTCTCTCCGGTGTGAATTCTCATGTGACATCTCAGCTGTCCTTGTTGTTTGAAACTCTTTCCACATTGAGGGCAGGAGAAAGGCTTCTCTCCAGTGTGAATCCTCATGTGAATTACAAGTTGCCGTCTGTTCCGTGAAACTGTTTCCACACTGAGAGCAGATGAAGGGCTTCACTCCAGTGTGAATTCTCATGTGACTCTCAAGGTGTTGTTTTACCGTGTAACTCCTTGCACACTGGGTGCAGGCAAAAGGTTTATCTCCTGTGTGAATGCTCATGTGTCTCTTCAGGCTCCGGTTAACTCTGAAGCTCTTTCCACATTGAGGGCAGGTAAAAGGTTTCTCTCCAGAGTGGATTCTCATATGAATTTTAAGCTTTTGCATCTCTATGAAGCCCATCCCACACTCGGAGCAGGTGAACGGCTTTTCCCCAGTGTGAATCCTCATGTGTCGGTCAAGGCTTTGTTTAAAAATGAAACTCTTTCCACACTGAGAGCAGATGAAAGGTTGCTCTCCAGTGTGTATTCTCATGTGAGTATTGAGCTGTTGTTTTTCTATGAAGCCCATCCCACACTCAGAGCAGATAAAAGGCTTCTCTCCAGTATGAATTCGAATGTGTCGCTCAAGACTTTGTTTCAATGTGAAACTCTTTTTGCACTGAGGGCACGTGAAAGGCTTCTCTCCGGTGTGAATTCTCATGTGACTCTCAAGGCTTTGCTTCACTGTGAAACTCTTTCCACACTGAGAGCAGGAGAAAGGCTTCTCTCCAGTGTGAACTCTCATGTGACGTTTCCGCTGTCCGGGTTGTGTGAAACTCTTTCCACATTGGGGGCAATTGAAAGGCTTCTCCCCAGTGTGAATTCTGGTGTGAATTATTAGTTGTCGCTGATCCATGAAACTCCTTCCACACTCAGAGCAGGAGAAAGGCTTCTCTCCAGTGTGAACTTTCATGTGACGCGTCAGCTGTCCTTGTTGTGTGAAACTCTTTCCGCACTGAGAGCATGTGCAAGGCTTCTCCCCAGTGTGAATCCTCATGTGAATAATAAGCTTGTGTTTTTCTATAAAGTTCATTCCACACTCAGAGCAGGAGTAAGGCTTCTCCCCAGTGTGAATTTTCATGTGACGTGTCAGCTGTCCTTGTTGTGTGAAACTCTTTACGCACCGAGAGCAGGTGAACCGCTTTTCTCCAGTGTGCTTCTTTAGACCTACTTGTTCAGTGAAACACACACCACTTTGATGGCAAGTGACAGAATCTTCTTTCAGTTCCTTCAGATCTAAAACACATTTACAAATTGATGTTAAAAGTCAATTTTAGGACAGCAAAGATGAGATGGACCAATGATTTTAAACAACTGTGGCCATGTAAGTGATTGAAACACCTCAATTCAATGATTTGGAGCAGTGTTCTTCAACCCCTGCTCTCAAAGGACCCCCAACACTGTACATTTTCTTTGTCTCCCTATTCAAACACACCTGATTCAACTAATCAACTCATTAACCCATGTGATAATAAGCTGATGAGTTGAATCAGGTGTGCAGTGTTGGGGGTTCTTCAGGAGCAGGGTTGAAATCATTGAATTGAGCTGTTCAAATCACTTACATGGTCACAGTTGTTTAAAATCAAGCTCCTAAGCATGCAGACTCCTTTTACAAACATTTGTGAAAGAATGGTTGCCACCTGTGCAATAAGTCCATTCATCAAATTTCCAAGGTACTTGCCTGACCTGCATTGTGCCGAGTTTAAAGTTTGGTGAGGGGGGATTATGGTGTGGGGTTGTTTTTCAGGGGGTTGGCACCTTAGTTCCAGTGAAAGGAACTCTTAATGCTTCAGCATACCAAGACATTTTGGACAATTTCATGCTCCCAACATTGTGGGAACAGTTTGAGGATGGTCCCTTCCAGTTCAAACATGACTGTGCAGCAATGCACAAAGCAAGGTCCATAAAGACATGGATGAGTCAATTTGGTGAGGAGGAACTTGACTGGCCTGCACAGAGTCCTGACCTCAAACCGATAAGAGCACCTTCAGGAATAATTGAGAGACTGTGAGCCAGGCCTTGTCGTTCAACATCAATACCTGACCTCAAAACTGCACGGAAGAATGGTCAAAAATTCCCATGAAGGGGAACATGTTCTAAGACCAGAAAAGTAATTGCGCCTCCTTCCAGTTTCACGGTAGTGGAGCCACGCCGTTAAAATGTAGAGGACGAATCAGGGGCTAGGCTGGGTGGCAGATGTATCTCCGTACCCAACCCCAAGCACCCATTGAATGGCCGATGGAGCGAGCCATTTGCTTGGTTGCACGGAGGGGCAGATCTTTAACAAGGAAGATAGTTCATACAGTCTGTGAAGAAATTATCCTATTGAACTAGATCTTCACCGAATAGGACTAGAACTTAGGATGGGCTTAAGGACCCAAGTAACTGAAATAACTTGTTGTTTTAAATTGTTATTAAATGACTTCTTAGTAGAAGCTTTAAGATAAGGCTGTATTTAAACTGTGGCTCAATCCTAACTTTATCAAGAACCGAGAATACTTTTTGTGCATAAAAACGAACATAAATAACAACTTTATTTCAACTATTCACTTCCTTCTCTTAAGCCTCTAGTCAGTTAAACTAGTGTAATTGCGTAGAGCTACGTCACACGGTAGGCTCACTATTGGCCGACATTGGCTCATGTCTGTGATGCGTGTGACGTACAACAACAGATCATACGCAATTACACTGGTTTAACTAACTAGCGGCGCAAAGAATAGTTGAAATAAAGTCGTTATTTATGTTAGTCTTTGCGCACAAAAGTTTTCTCAGTCCTTTGATAAACTTAGGATTGAGCCACTGTGGTCACTCTGGACTATTTTAATGATGTCTTTAATAACTTTTCGAGGCCGGCAAGTTTCAATGCCTCAAGAAGCCTATGGACTAGTATGGAGGAGTGATCCAGCTCTCAGATTTCATCAAAAATATCTTAATTTTTTTTTTCAAAATATAGATTTTTTTTTTATTATAATTATTACAAATTATAAACTTTAATTAGAATGATGTTCTTGTTCCCCGGTTTCTCTGACCTGGTTTACCTGAATTCAACAGTTTTATCCATCACTAAATATATGTTTTAAAGAAACAAAATTCAACGGGAACACTTTTGGTAAAATTTTGCATTATGTGAATAAACATTTAATGATGCTAAATATTATGCAACATAACAACCTACAAATAAACATTAGGAAAGTTCTGTAGCTATTTTTAGGCTATTTAAAAATAACATCCCTGCAATGTTCTGGTTCTAATGTTAGGGGAATGTTCTGTGTTTGCTGGGTATGAGGCTTTTAGAAAACTTTGGATTATATTGATAATGTTATTATCAATGGATCTTTCTCCTTTGGTGATTCTGCTTGTTAACATCAGGTATCTTCAATAATGGTCAATTATCACTCAATTAATCACTTAATTATCTCATTAACTCTAATGTGAACACTTTTCAGTGTTCATTGATCACTCACATTTTCACACTCCTAAGTGTGGTCTCAAATAAACCCCCAGGATAGTTTTCACTTTATGTTTTGCTGTGTATTATTGTGGACATTTGAACGTCGCCTGTTTAGGTTTAGGCTTAAATCATTGATGTACGAGGCGTTTTATTAGTCATGATTAGCCTAACAATGAACAGAATTAACAAATTATTTTATTTTTATTTGTTACATTGTAAGTGACAAATAACAAACTTACTCTGTCTTTTATTCTTCCAATCTTGGATATGTGTCGTCTGGCAGGTTTTCGTCTTCACATCTGCCTGTGAGGTCTGGTTGTTTTCAGGCTGCTCCATCTTTATCACTAGGAAATGTTCGATGCAGCTTATTTCATCAGTCTCCATTCAATCAGGTTTCACTCACTCTATTCTAAAACAAATATTCTACAACCAAAATTTATTTGGTTTGAAATCAGGGATTTGCCGATTCGAGATGTTTGCGAATCCAAGGCTTGGAGAGCTCGTCAAACTGGCCAAGTCACGTGATCGTTACGTCACATACTGAGTGTTCACCGCTAGGGGGCGTTAATCTCCAGAACCTGAGCCATTTAAAATCCATATTATAAGATCTCAACCCATGAACCAGTGTCTGCATTGATAAGATTTTTACCTGATCTCGGTTCAGTTTTATAATTTAGGTTTTAACCTGCAAACATATGTATACAGAAGGGGAATTAACATTGTGTTGACCAGCAGGAGTTGATTTTGCAGGAAATGCTGTTCTCATTTTGGTAATAAACATGGTTCACACACCTCTCTGAGTCAATGCTATTCTTACACATATGGCATTAGAACAGTTATTTTATTTTAAGTCCATCTTTGTAGAACATGACACTAAAAAATAACATTTAAGAAAAAAAAACTTAATTTTATTTAGGTATTGAGAGAAGCAGCCTCACATTGGCATTGGTGAAAAATCAACTGGTATTGCTTTAGTAAGTATTCTCTTTTTTTGAGTTCCAGATACCAAAAAGCAAATTTTATTGTTTCAACAAAGCCTGTGCCAGTTAAACATCTAACCATTTTTACGAGTTGACATAGCTGCTAAATGCAATGTCCTTAATGAAACTTAAGACACAAAGATAACAGGACATTCTGAGGATGCACCAAGTTTTGTAAAATTCTCCCAATAGAGGGCACCACAACTAAAAAGCAATTATAACTTTGCAACCATATGATCCATGAAGTTAAAAATTGGTACGAGTCTTCTTTGGTGGGCGTCCTAAAATGTTCTCTAATATGACTCTGATACCCACCAGCAGCCAATTAAATTTCAGTGTAATGACATCCAATCTGAATGGCCTACCATTACAAAAATTGATATTTCTACATTTTGTGAAAATTAATGTACCGGTTTATGTGAACAGAATATGGAAAGATTTCTTTAAAAAAACCTCCAGATGCTTGAACTTCATTCTCATAGAAGTGCCATGCAGGTAGCCGACTGGAGGGTTTTCTGGTATGCTAAGACTGCCTTCACATCATTTGGATGGATGCTGCACATAGGGACTCGTTGAAAGACTTGTCTCTTGTGTGAATATCAAGCTTTTTTATGTTGAAACTCTTTCCACACTTGCAGCATTTCCATTCTCTCCAGTGTGAATTCGGATGTGACATTCAAGGTTGACCTCTTTTGTAAAACTCTTTCCACACTCAGAGCAGGTGAAAGGCTTGTTTCCAGAGTGAATCCTCATGTGTCTCTCAAGGTTTTGTTTCACTGTGAAACCCTTTCCGCACTCAGAGCAGGTAAAAGGCTTCACTCCAGAGTGAATCCACATGTGTCTCTCGAGCTTTTGTTTCATGTTGAAGCTCTTTCCACACTCGTAGCAGGTAAAAGGCTTCTCTTCAGAGTGAAGAATCATGTGACATTTAAGGTGGTTTTGTTGTGTGAAACTCTTTCCACACTGAGAGCATGTGAAGGGCTTCTCTCCGGTGTGAATCCTCATGTGAATATGAAGTTTTTCTTCTCTGTGAAACTCTTTTCGCACTGAGGGCAGGTGAAGGGCTTCTCTCCGGTGTGAATCCTCATGTGACTGTCAAGGTTTTGTTTCACTGTGAATCTCTTTCCGCACTGAAGGCAGGCGAACGGCTTCTCTCCGGTGTGACTTCTCGTGTGAATCTCAAGGCTTTGCTTCATTGTGTAACTCTTTCCACACTGAGAACAGGCGAACGGCTTCTCTCGGTGTGAATTCTCATGTGACATTTAAGGTTTTGTTTCTCTGTGAAACTCTTTCCACACTGAGGGCAGGTAAAAGGCTTATCACCCGTGTGAATTTTAATGTGGCTATCGAGGTTTTGTTTTACTGTGAAACTCCTTCCACACTCAGAGCAGATGAACGGCTTCTCTCCGGTGTGATTTCTCATGTGGATATCAAGGTTTTGCTTCATGTTGAAACTTTTGTCACACTGAGAGCATGTGAAGGGCTTCTCTCCAGGTGTGAATTCTCTTGTGACTATAAAGCTTTTTTTTCTCTGCGAAACTCTTTCCACACTGAGAGCAGGGAAAAGGTTTCTCTCCCGTGTGAACTCTCACATGAAAATTAAGGGTAGTTTTCGCTGCGAAACTCTTTCCACACTGAGGACATGTGAAAGGCTTCTCTCCGGTGTGGATTCTCATGTGAACTTCAAGGCTTTGTTTCACTGTAAAACTCTTTCCACACTGGAAGCAGGTGAACGGCTTCTCTCCGGCGTGAATTCTCATGTGCTTTTCGAGGCTCGCTTGCTTGGTGAAACATATCCCACATTGATGGCAAGTGAAAAAATCTTCTTTCAGTTCTTTCAGACCTAAAATAAGCATAAACAAAAGCAAAAGTCAAAAATCTATTCAAGGACAATGAAAGTGAGATGTTTTAGATTTGACATACTAAAGGTTGAATCTTTCATTCTCAAGTTCTTCCTATAAAATTTGGTATGGCTTATACAAGGGTATTATCTTTTATATGCACTTTGCTATAGTCTATTCCATACTTGCAGATTTACTCGCATTTGACACTTAGCGAATGTTAACTTTAGGCCCTGGGTACACATACACTCTAAATAATGCAGGTTGTTTTAACCCAACTTTGGGTCAAATATGGACAAAAACCCAGTCACTAGGTTACATTTTTTAATTACATTTTTAACCCAACGTTTGGGTTTGTCCATGTTTTGACACAAAGCTGGGTTAAAACAACCCAGCATTTTAAGAGTGTCATCCACAGCTTTGTGAAAATGAACATTATGTGCGTTGTGCATGCATTAAGCTGAGTTCTCCTCATTCTATAGTTATTTTACTACAGTAAAATTAGTGAATCATCTAAATTATCAAAACATTTAATTCATCTAAAAATATATTTTTATATACAGCTATGAATTAACGAATTAACGAGTTAATTTTTCATGAGAAATTTTTTTGCTCTGTTTTTCTGAATTAACGACTTAATTTTTCATGAGAAATTTTTTTTTGCTCTGTTTTTCTGAATTAATGAGTTAATTTTTTCATGAAAAAAAGTTTTTGCTTGTTTTTCATGAATTAACGACTTAATTTTTCATTAGAAAAAAAGTTTTTGCTCTGTTTTTCTGAATTAACGACTTAATGTTTCTTGAGAAAAAAAAGTTTTTGCTCTGTTTTTCTGAATTAACGACTTAATTTTTCATAAGAAAATTTTTCATTCAGAAAAACAGACAAAAAAAATTTTCCATGAAAATTTAACTCATTACTTCAGAAAAACAGAGCAAAAAAATTCTCATGAAAAATTAACTCGTTAATTCAGAAAAACAGAGCAAAAACTTTTTTTCTCATGAAAAATTAACTCATTAATTCAGAAAAACAGAGCAAAAAAATTTTTCTCATGAAAAATTCACTCGTTAATTCAGAAAAACAGAGCAAAAAAATGTTTTCTCATGAAAAATTAACTCGTTAATTCAGAAAAACAAAGCAAAAAAAAATTTTTCTCATGAAAAATTAACTCGTTAATTCAGAAAAACAAAGCAAAAAAAGATTCTCATGAAAAATTAACTCGTTAATTCAGAAAAACAGTAGATTTTTTTTTCTTCAAGTGACTGCAATACGCCACCGTACTTTTACAAACACATAATTAAAATCAAAAAGCAAAAAGTTTCAGGATGTAAGCAGCATATGGAAATCTGTGGGAAGAAAACTGGTATCAGGCTGTTCCAGGTCATTAAATGACAATCTCATATATTAATGTTTTTAAAGTTACATTAAAAACAGCTTTACCTTTTGCCATCTCGTCTGTCAGATATAAGTGTCAAACGCACTAGAGATCAATAGCGCTCCTGTTGATGCGTCACCGCACGGCAGCTTCTACACGACAGCGATTTTTCACATTGACCCAACGCTGGGTAGTTAGGTGAGGGGTGGTTCCATCATTTGTATTGTCAGAATAAAAAAATATTAGGAATAACCCAATACAACGACCCAACAGACTGAACCCAGCATTTGTGATAAAAAACTTACACTGTCCTTTATTCGTCCATTCTTGTGATGACTGGCATGTTTTCGTTTTTCCATCTGGTGTGTTCTGGTAGTCTTCATGCAGCTCCATCTTTATCTCCAGTTTATTTTCAGATCGCTCCATCAGTTATTCTTCTTCTTCTTTGGGAATTAACGGAAGCGTTACTCTACTGCCATCTGGGTTTATTTCCCTATACGGGCTTTTCTCTCACTGAGGCAGTTACAAATGTATTCCTGTAGATGGCGCGTCAGGTCGGTGAGCTGCAGAGTGTGTGTGTGTGTGTGTGTGTGTGTGTGTGTGTGTGTGTGTGTGTGACAGCGCTGTCCTAGGTACTGATCAAAATAAAATAAATAAATAAGAAAAATCCATCACCAGTGACGTGTGTCGGTGTGTGTGGAATGTTCAGTGTTCTAATGTTCCAAAATAAAAACGTTAGTGATGCCTATATAATATGTAGCAAGAGCTAAACAATAAAAACATGTGTTTTTAAATAATAATGATAAACAATTCTATAGGTATGCAAGATTTATGTCACTGCAACTTTGCCTTTCATCTCACTGTGTATTTGCACCATCTGTGCAACCTATAAAGGCCCCAATGCTGAAATAAAAATACACCCCCGGGTCAAACTGGTCGTTCTTCTTTGTGAGATTCAGGATTTACAGTCAATTATCAATTATGAAATCATCAAATCCTCCTGAATTCTGTCTTTTACTCTGTGTTTATGCGAAATATCTGGGGTGACTGTGTTTGTGTTGATAGTTTAAATGACGTCAGAGGGAAGCTGTTTCTCATGAGAATATGATGGACATTTATCTCTTGCATCATCATGTGCTAGAATGGAACAAGGAAGCGGTTCGACAGAAGTGTCTTTTTTAGTGCCATGTGACATGACAATTCAGTAAACTCGCATGAAAATAGTGATTTTAGGTCCTCTGTGACTGAACTAATGCATTAATACAGATTCAAACATGCTTGAGTGACATGTGGGACATACTTGAGTGATATTCATCTTGGTTTGCAGAATCATATTTCCACAGACTGGAAGAGGAGATTTTGCCATCATTCAGAGAAAGTGAAGAAGAAACGGGATGTGTGAAAACAGTAAACTAGCAAACAGATCATGCAGTTTTTACACTCAGACTACAGATAGAAGTGAGGTAGGACACGCATATTTGAGCTTTAATAGAGAGATTATTTAATATATGATTTATGAAGTATACTTGTTTTATATGCATCTATAAAGACGAGTCAGTCACTTTTGTGTAATTGTAACAATCTTCCTCTTTTCTTCCAGAATGTTTGGTGTTTTCTCTCTGATTTCTTTGCTTGTGATTCCCGGTGAGTCTGAACCTAATTCTAATTTATATACACACACAAACAAACACACACTGAAGAAACCTCCACCTTTCAGTATGTTTAGTCTATCTCTGTACTTAAAGACAGTTTAATGTCACTGACACAGAAAGCTTTGATATACATCACTCATCAAAGACCTGGAAATACTGGCTATCGGCGCCATTTTTGTGTTCGTATAAAGTGTTTGTGATCCTCGGTGGCATGATACTGGAATATTTAGGATATAGAGAGCATGAGTGTTTTTTTAAGTAGCAAAGAAAACAAGTAGAGAACATACTGAAGTAGAAGAACTGCTTTTGTGTTGTAGAGAAAAAATAAAAACACACAGATGGTCAAATTCAGTGTTTTCCTGTTTTATATCTTCCAGGGATTTGCAGTCAGAAATGGAGTGTTCAGTACTCGAGTATGAAATGTGTCCAAAGGGTTCAACAGCACTTTTATCAGGGATTGTTACACACCCAGATAATCTCACTGTGACAGAGATAGCTTGGACTGTAAACCCATTTAAAGACGAACTCAACATCAATCTGTTGGATCTTCCAGATTACAAAGACAGAGTTCGGTATGGCCACGGCATTCTCAGACTCAATGATGTGAGACGAGAGGATGAAGGAATGTACTGTATCAGAATCATGACAAATGAAGAAAGAGAAAGATTTCTGGGTTATCCTGGGATTGAGCTCAAAGTCACAGGTACAGTCTAACTAATATTGCACTGAAGGTTTTTACTCTGTTCTTTCATATAAATATAAAGTGTGTTGTGTGTGTGATTTCAGAGCTCAGAGTGGAGATTCCTGAAGAGGTCGTTGAGAAGATTCCCTGTTTTATTTTGTAAGAGCACCTGTGACCCCTCAGACACAACAGGCTTTATCTGGTATAAAAACGTTGAGTCTTTTCTCCAGTTGAGCGTCAAGAATCGTCTGATTCTGCAGTCGGTCAGCAGGGATGATACGGGAAACTACAGCTGTGCAGCGAGACATCAGGAACATCTGCCGTCTCCTGCCGTCACTCTCAGCGTCAGATGTAACACACACTTCAGCTTTCAGACAAGTTCAGTCCAGACTCGTGATGAGTAACTTTCAGTGTTTTTCAGATCCTCCTCAGAGCGTGTCAGTGTGGGTCAGTGGGTCTGGTGTAATAGTGGAGGGAGATTCAGTGACTCTGAAGTGCATCAGTGACTCAAACCCTCCTGCTGTGAACTTCAGCTGGTTTAAGGAGAACGAAACCTCAGCTGTTGGATCTGGACAGAGTTTCAGCATCTCCAGCTTTAGCTCCAGTTTCAGTGGACGCTTCTACTGTGAGGCTCCGAATAAATATGGATCTGGGAGATCAGCGTCTGTGTCTTTGTTCGTGTCTGCAGGTATTGTCATGTGGCGCTGGCTCTTCTGCTGGTGTGATTATCAGCTGTGTGAATGATGTTTCTCTTCGCTCAGGTGTCCAGAACACAGGTCTGTTTGCAGCCGCTGGCATCGGGGCGGCGCTCATCGCCGTCTGCGCTGTTGTTGTAGGAATACAAATCCTCAGGTAAGAGCAAAGCGACGCAAGTGTTTTTTACTCACTAAGTGAACAGGGACAATTCTAGATCATTCAATTCTAGATCACGCTGACAATTTTTCTTGACGTTAAACTAGAAAAAGTGGATTCGGACACGAGCCTGTGCTTTAGACCATCGCTTCGAGATCGCATAAAGATTCAGAGTCAGTTTGTGTTCATGTTCATTTCTTCTTCTCTCACAGGAAACGAGCGACGCCATCAGAAGAGCGAAACCACAGAGCATCACGACACCATAAAACAGTGAGACAATCTTCTCAAGCTTCTTCTCATGTGTGTCCTGTCAGTTATGAAGGGAGAATTGATTCTCTCATCATTGTGTCGTCAGGTCGAGTCTCCTGAGGACGCCTACATGACCCTTGACCCCAAGTCCAGATGTTCTGAGTACGACACACTGGATGTGAGTTTTTCTGCTGTTGTTGTGAAGGTGTTATTGAGATATTATTTGTGATGCATATGTTCATTTCTTCTCTAGAATATGAAGAGATCCTGTGACACAGACGACCCTGAGGATCAGGATTCTACATATTATAACATGGTCAAATGATTAATCTAAGTGGTCATATCATGCCTTTTTTATTATTTACTTTTCCCCATTATAACCTTCAGATTTCTACCCTCTCTACGACGTGATGTCTCTCTAGTCCTTTGCCATTCCATCATGAACTACATTTCCCATTAACCTTTGCCTGGATTCATTATTGTGTGATTACATCCACCTGTGTGTCATTAGCTTGTTAATCTCTGTGTATATAAACCCTGTAATATTTTAGTATCTTGAGGCCACGAGTTACTATCTTGAGGCCATGAGTTAGTATCTTGAGGCCATGAGTTAGTATCTTGAGGCCATGAGTTACTATCTTGAGGCCATGAGTTAGTATCTTGAGGCCATGAGTTACTATCTTGAGGCCATGAGTTACTATCTTGAGGCCACGAGTTAGTATCTTGAGGCCATGAGTTACTATCTTGAGGCCATGAGTTACGTATCTTGAGGCCACGAGTTACTATCTTGAGGCCATGAGTTAGTATCTTGAGGCCATGAGTTACTATCTTGAGGCCATGAGTTACTCTTGAGCCATGGCTTGAGGCCATGAGTTACTATCTTGAGGCCACGAGTTACTATATCTTGAGGCCACGAGTTAGTATCTTGAGGCCATGAGTTAGTATCTTGAGGCCATGAGTTACTATCTTGAGGCCACGAGTTACTATCTTGAGGCCATGAGTTACTATCTTGAGGCCATGAGTTACTATCTTGAGGCCATGAGTTACTATCTTGAGGCCATGAGTTAGTATCTTGAGGCCATGAGTTACTATCTTGAGGCCATGAGTTACTATCTTGAGGCCATGAGTTAGTATCTTGAGGCCATGAGTTACTATCTTGAGGCCATGAGTTACTGCTATCTTGAGGCCATGAGTTACTATCTTGAGGCCATGAGTTAGTATCTTGAGGCCATGAGTTACTATCTTGAGGCCATGAGTTACTATCTTAAGGCCATGAGATAGTTATAATTATTTTTTTTTGCCAAAGTGGGACTGAGGGGGCTCTGTACAATTCTCTTAAAGGTGTCAATTGAATTTCTTGACTGCAGTCACTTCATTCTGATGGATGCTGCACACAGGCGGAGGAAGAGATTCCCCCACTCTGTTAAAACAGTTTCTTTTCAGTATGAATTCTCATGTGACGTTTGAGGTGTCCATGTTGCGTGAAGCTCTTCGCACACTGAGGGCAGATGAAAAGCTTTTCACCGGTGTGAATACTCATGTGTCTCTCAAGGCCTTCGTTTTACTGTAAAACTCATTCCACACTCTGAGCAGCTGTTAAGACTCTCTCTAATGTGACTTCTCATGTGACTCTCAAGGCTTTGCTTCACTGTGAAACGCTTTCCACAATCAGAGCAGATGAAAGGCTTCTCTCCGATGTGAATTCTCATGTGAATCTCAAGGCCATATTTCACTGCAAAACTCTTTCCACACTCAGGAGCAGGAGAAAGGCTTTGCTCCAATGTGAAGTTTCATGTGTCTCCCAAGGTTGTTTTTCATTGCGAAACTGTTCCCACATTGAGGGCAGACGAAAGGCTTCTCTCCAGTGTGAATTCTAATGTGATACTCAAGGTTTCGTTTTACAGCGAAACTCTTTCCACATTGAGGGCAGGTGAACGGCTTCTCTTCCAGTGTGAATGGTCATGTGATTATCAAGGCTTTGTTTCACTGTGAATCTCTTTCCACACTTGGGGCAGGAGAATGGCCTCACTCCAGTGTGAATTCTCATGTGATTTTCAAGGTTTTGTTTTACTGTAAAACTCTTTTCACACTGAGGGCAGGTGAAAGGCTTCTGTCCAGTGTGATCGCTCATGTGACCGATCAAGGCTTCGTTTCAATCTGAAACTCTTTCCACATTGAGAGCAGGTGAACGGCTTCTCTCCAGTGTGTGTTCTTATGTGACGTTCAAGGTATTCTTGTAGTGAGAAGCTCATCTCACACTGAGGGCAGGTGAAAGGCTTCTCTCCAGTGTGAATTTTAATGTGAATTTTAAGGCTTTGTTTGGCTGTGAAACTCTTTCCACACTCAGAGCAGATGAAAGGGTTCTCTCCAGTGTGACTTCTGATGTGAACATCAAGGCTTTGTTTCAATCTAGAAACTCATTCCACACTGAGGGCAGGTGAACGGTTTCTCTCCAGTGTGGATCTCTCATGTGCTGCTTAAGGCTTCCTTGTTTTGTAAAATGTTTCCCACATTGATGGCAACTGATATAATCTTTCTTCACTTCATTGACTATCTAAAATAAACATTGAAAAAAAAACAATCTCAAAAACTCAATTCAAGGACAATACATTTGAAAGAGCCAATAGCCAAAGTAACAGATCTGCAACACCAACATGACATCATGACTTTTGCGTAAACATACACGCCACTTTCAAATCAAGTGGCATGTTATGTATACGCATTTTGAGCTGAGTCGCAATTCTCGCGCATGCGTCGTGGAAATCTCTTGAACCCTCGGACTACAATGAAGAAAAGGAATAGTCGAATATAGTCGTTATTTTTGTTTGTTTTTCGCACAAAAAGTTTTCTCGTCCCTTGATAAATTATACTTGAGCCACTGTAGTCACATGGATATTTAAACATTTTCTTCAATGACTTTCTGGGCCGTCAGAGTTTTGATCCCTCAAGGTAGAGATCCACTTGTCCGACACGACAGTCGTGTGTTGTCGCGACGCCTCCCCACATTTGTACTTTGATGGGCATTCCTCAAGTTTACCGCTATGGCCGTGATTTTAAGCCAGCGGCCAGTCTAGAAACAGAGGACCTGCGAGAGATTCCCCCCGTCTCCTTATGCTCAACTTCTATTGGATAGTCGCGGCTTCTAGACATTCTATGCTCTACTTCTAGGCTTCTATGCTCTACTTCTATTGAATAGTGAAGCGCCGCCTTTCCCGGGATGCTTTGCGGGCGTGTTGAAGTCGCCCGCAAATGTTCTTGTTATTAAATCTGACAAGACTTATAGAATTAAGGATAACGGCATTATCCACATAGAGTGGACGTATTGTTCTCAATTTTTTGATTGCAGTGATTTTTGATTTTTAACTTCTTGTTGCTATGTAGATTTATAGTATAACTATATTAACTATTTTATGTTCAATATAGGGGTAAGATTATAAAATAAAATATTTTATGCTTGCAGAGTGTAGTTATGATTTTTAAACACACACCGCACTCTTTGCTTGCAGAGTGTAGTTATGATTTTTACACACACACAAAGGAGTTATCAATTTATACAAGCATCTAAAAAGAGCCTTTTCTGCTGCACTTGAATTCATGGTTTCAGTCAGCAAATTTAACGAATATATTTTCTCTTACTAATCATCAAAATAAGTTATTGTTGTGGTCAACTGAACATCTGAAGGAACAACACCTATAGGCTTTACATGCATAATATTTGACACTTGATTAGTCACAAACAACTAATAACAGAATTAACACGTTCATTTGTATCATATTTGAGTCTTTTTAACTTACAAATAACCAACTTACACAGTACTTTATTCTTCTGGCAGGTTTTCGTCTTGACATCTGGCACCTGTGTGGTCTGGTTGTTTTCAATGCTGCTCCATCTTTATCGATCAAGATCGCTCTCCATCAGTCAGTTTTGATTCACTCTTTTCACTAATCGAGATGCTACAACCACAGCTGGTTTGATTTAAAATAATAACAACTGTAATGTAGTCCTGGGCGCATTAAAAACATTGCTTCGTGAGGGTCCGAAACGTAACCTGTCTTTTGTTTCGAATCAGTGATTCGGAGCGCGAATCAAACTTGCCATGTCACGTGATTTCAGAAACGAACGAGGCTTCGTTACGTCATGTTTACTGGTTTTGAGAGACCGTTGATCCTGATGAAAACGCCGTTGGAAAAATTGAGGTAAATAAACTGGATAAATACATTAGTTATAAATTAGTTCTATTCAGAGACGAAGACTGCAGCTTTATGTGGAAGTGAGTGACACTTACCAGCACCGTTTGTTGATAATTGTTGATAATACTTGATATTCAGCCGAGACTGTTAGGCTGTAAGTGAAAAATTAGATCAGACGCCAACGAGAACAAATTAGGATATCCACACAAACTCATTGCTAATAAACTGGATGCAATTTAAAAATTCTAATAAATAAACAAGTCTCCAAAAGTACTTATTAAATTGAATTCGACATGTTTATCAATATTTTTTACTTTAATACATACAAGTTTTTTAAATATTTTTTGTATCTATATTGATTACAGTGTCTGAAAGTTTGGGAATTTTCACACTCCCACATTATTTACATAAAAGCATGATATCAGAGTTTTAAAATCAAACCTTTTAAAAGAGAACACAGCAAAAACCCCAGTGTTAAATCAACACTACTCAGTGTATATGGTCCTCCTAACCCTGAGTGAAATGATTTTCAAAAACTGTCTGCAATGTATATAAAAATTCAGAATGTCTGCTCTGTGTTAAGAAAAATGAATGTTATTTTATTTATTAAAAACAAATAACTTTTGGTCAGGGATAACATTAAAGAAAACATTCTTTATTATTATTTTTTATAATGAAAACTACTATACCTGAACACCTTTGTTTATTGTTTCCTTTGTAACAAACTATATGCTTTGGTAAACACTGTTACAAAGACCAAAATTCTTCAAAATGGATGAAAACAGTTTGTTTTTATTGCACTTTGTTGAACTTTCTTCTCTTCACAAACAATTGTCCTGCAATAGTACAGGTGAAAGGCTAAAAGCAAATCAAACCTAAGGCTTATTCATTTCACTTTAACAACCAAATGTCGCTTTTTAGTTATTAAAAAACAAACGAGCAACGAGGTGAGAAAAAACTAACAGAACATTACTTTCCTTAAAAAATAACTAAAAGTCATTTTTAGGGAGTAAAGCAATATATAATGTACTCATTACTTTTTAAAAGGTAATTTCCTCTGCACTGGTTACAGCAGTGTACAAAAACACACAGTGGACTGAGAACATTTTGTCACAGATATTCTTGACATACCAATGTCATACCTGTAGGATTTTCTCTTCTAAAATGTCTTCAAACATTGATGTTTGATGTATTATGAGGCAAAAAAAATGAATGTGTCTAAACAGAAATATGCATGTACTTCACGTTCATGTTCTTATAACAAAAACGGTCATAGTAATTCTGCTTTACATGTCTAACTGACTCATGTGCGATTTCTCATGTGGTTGTATTTCACTGTGAAACCCTTTCCACATTGAGAACGGATGAAGGGCTTCACTCCAGTGTGACCTTATGTGATGTTTTAGCTGTCCTTGACCTTGTTCTGCGAAACTCTTTACACTCTGAGAGCGAGTGAAGGGCTTCAATACAGCGTAAACGCTCATGACGTTGAAGGTGTCCTTGTTGTGTAAAACTCTTTCCACACTTAGCACAGTTGAACGGCTTCTTTCCAGTGTGAATCCTCATGTGACTGTCAAGGTTTCCTTTCATTGCGAATCTCTTTCCACACTGAAGGCAGGCGAATGACTTCTCTCCACTGTGAACTCTCATGTGAATTTTTAGGTTTCCTTTCGCTTTGAAACTCTTTCCACACAGAGAACAGGAGAACGGCTTCTCTCCTTTGTGACTTCTCATGTGAAATTTTAGGTTTTGCTTCATTTTAAAACTCTTTCCACATCGACAACAGTTGAACGACTTCTCTCTGGTGTGATTTCTCACGTGATTCTCAAGGTTTCCTTTCGTTGTGAAACTCTTTCCACACAGAGAACAGTCGAACGGCTTCTCTCCGGTGTGAACTCTCATGTGATTCTGAAGGATTCCTTTCGCTGTGAATCTCTTTCCACACAGAGAACAGGAGAACGGCTTCTCTCCGGTGTGACTTCTCATGTGAATTTCAAGGTTTCCTTTCGCTTTGAAACACTTTCCACACAGAAAACAGTTGAACGGCTTCTCTCCGGTGTGATTTCTCACGTGATTCTCAAGGTTTCCTTTCGTTGTGAAACTCTTTCCACATTGAGTGCAGTCGAACGGCTTCTCTCCGGTGTGAATTCGGATGTGATTATTAAGGTTTCCTTTCACTGTGAATCTCTTTCCACACTGAAGGCAGGCGAACGGCTTCTCTCCGGTGTGACTTCTCATGTGAATTTCAAGTCCTTGTTTGGTTGTGAAACCCTTTCCACACTGAGGGCAGGTGAACGGTTTCTCTCGGTGTGAATCCTCATGTGCTGTATAAAGCTTGCTTGCTCTGTGAAAAGCATCCCAGATTGATGGCAAATGACAGAATCTTCTTTCAGATCTAAAATGAAGATCAATGTCAAAATCAGTCCAAGCACAATAAAGATGTGATAGTTACCAGATGTAATGGCAATAACATGAGAATGACATATTTAACCTTTATTATGTCAAAGACACAAAGTTAGTTTTATTTTATGATGCACTTTTCGTATAGTTTGCTCTCTGGAAAATTTAATCAAAATATCTTAATTCAGTGTTCTGAAGATAAACGAAGCTCTTATGGGTTTGGAACGACATGAAGGCAATTCATGAATCATATTGGAGATTGAAATAATATCAGATTTGAACACAAATAGAGTATAAAAAATAACATTATTAAGAAATGTACTTTTGCAATGGTTAAATAAATGTTCAGTGATATCTTACAAATATTTCTGAATAGGCGCAATTATTTCTCTATATGGCAAGTAGTAAATACACGAAGTTTCGTCATGCTGGCGTGTGTGAAATTTTTTTAAACAAGTGTGTTACAACTAGCCCGCTTTCCCCAACACCTTTGTAAAATTAAGCATTTTGTACTTTTTATTTTAATGCTGCATTTTTTTTCAGTAGATACTAACAAATTTGAATGAAAAATCGCCGTTTCTGCAGCAGTTGGATCTTTGGTTCAATTTTAGTCGGCTAATTTTAAAATGGATAATTTGTAGATTTGACAATTACCCGATTCTTTTAACTTAATTTATTCAAACTGAATCACTCACACAGTGTTTCACTCTTGCACTGGAGAGTCGACTCGCAGGTCTCGGTCATCATCCCGTCGGGTGTTTGTGTGGTCCAGATGTTTTCATTCTGTTTAGTCTTCATCACCTGGAAATGTTCGATCCCGATCATTTCACAGATCGCTCCATCAGTCATTTTGTTCACTCTGTATCTTCTAATTCAAATTACAAAACCAAAACCGATAACTAGGATAAGCTGGAACTGAAACGGCGCTTTTATAAACACTACAGCTTTAAGACGCTCCGCAACGTCTTCTTCATCGAGTCTTATCACGGTTTGGCACGAACTTAGTTTAAAGGCGCATTTCCGCCATCTGCTGGTCTGGAGTGTGAAGCGCACATAGGTTTAACCCTTTTTTACAACCTCCAAGAGACACAACATGGCAGAAAGTTTGTCATCTTATTAATGTTAGCAATACTTATGACGTTTAAAAATGAATTTAGCTTCCGAATTTATAGCATTTACAAAACGCTTTAATAACAACAAAGCTGTTAGAAATTAAATCTAATTACATTAAAAAGTATTGACCCAGCTAGACATTTTTTGTAACATTACATTGTCTAAAAACCTTTGGTAACACTTTACAATACGAGGTGCACTAATAAGCATTAATTCTTGCTTAACTAATGCACAGATAACACTAAATTAATGTGTAACTAATGATTATTTAAGCTATTCATTAATGATTACCACATTAAGAACTAATTAAGAGTCTGTAAGGTTAATCTATTAGTTCATACATGAGTTGTTATTAGGCTAATTAAATATGTAATTGTGGATTAATTCCATAATAACTAATTTTTTAACTAATAGTATAAATTAATATGTTAATTACCAGAATAAGCCAAGCCTTGTATTTCAACTTCCAGAGGTACACTAATATGCATTAATACATTATTAATTACTTAATTGTTAGTGTAAACGAATGTGCAAATTACTACAATTACTAAATGACTTAGTTAATAATGATGTGCCCCAACAAGTAAAGTCATAACATAATGATACCTTTGCAAATCATTAGCTAATGATTAATTAAAGCAGACAACTGGAAGTTGAAGTGCATAGCTTTGACTAATTGTGGTAATTAACACCTCAATTTACACTATTAGTTAATAAAATATGTTATTTAATTAACACATTGAATTAACAGCAATTCATGTATTACTTAATCTATTAATCATACAGACTCTTTAGGCCCAGTTTACACGAGAACGATTCCGGGTGAAAACGTAAAAATATTTTATCGGATGTGCCTTTCGTTTACACGGCGACGGCGTTTTGAGGCTTAAAAACGCAAAAAGTGAAACCACCCTCCAGAGTGGAAATCTTAAAACGCTCCACCGTCGCGTTCCCGTGTAAACGGTAAAAACGCAAAAGTCTGCTTGACAGTGAAGATTGTACGCAGGCGCGTGGACTTGGTGTTGTTATAGTATGCACTCTTAGCCACCTGAAGTGCATACTACATTGAATTTCACAGACTTTTGCGTCACCATTTGCACGCGAATTTCCCACACAAAACGCTCGTCTAAACGCAGAATAAAAATGATGACGAACGCCACTTTTGCGTTTTCCTTCAGAATCGTTTCCGTGTAAACATAGCCTTAGTTGCTGATGCAGTAATCACTAATTAATGGTTTAGTTCCTCATGAGTTATACATTAACTCATGATTATCTGTGCATTAGTTAAGCATGAATTAATGTATATTAGTGCACACGTATTATAAAGTGTTACCAAACTTTCTAAATATGTTTAGTGATGATTACACTTTTAACATTCTTATAAAGTTTTTAGAGGGAAGTTTCCCAGTGGGCACTGGATGTGGACAACTCCACTTACTAACGGCTTCACTTACTAACGAGGGGTGCATGGCGCGCACTTCCCAAAGACAACTGTAGTCACAATTTCCGTCTTTAACAACACTATTCAACAGAACTTGTGACCGTATTTGGGTAAAGATGCTTTTGGGAAACGCTCACCAGTTTGATTTTATTTGTCAGTCATCTACGGAAGTCTTTTTTAAGAATTAACAGAGGTTCAGATATTGTTTTATTGAAAATGTTTTGTTTGAAGTCATCATTATGGTGATCAGTGTTTGATTTAGTTGGAGCCTTGACTCTTTAACATTAGCTCTGACTGCCATAAATGTGTGTTTTTAAGGCACACTGCTCATATGGGTATATTATTTATTTTATGTTTTTGATTATTCTAGTCCTGTGATTCTACAGCGTGTGATTCAGCAGTGTTTTAATCCGAATGATCTGAATAAATTTGAAGACAAAAGAATAATACAAAAAAAACATACATACACTTCATAACGGTATCTGATTAATAGATAACGTTTAAGATACTGTTTCATGCAATTTGCATTTGTTAAAGTGTCTTGCACAACGTCTTGCCCAGCAGGTGTCGCCAGCGTAAAGTGTTTCGAGCGCTTCAGAGGAGAATCATTTTATGCAATTGCTTTACCTGATCCTAAGTGTCTAAAATCTCTGTTCTCCTATCATTACTTTAATGGATAAAACTGTTCTATCCAAACTCTGTGAGTCAGTTGCAATCTACAAAGGAACAGTTATTGTACTTGTGTCTTACATCTTTCAAAGCAAGTGTGTGAAGAAAATAGACCTATAATTCCCAACTCAGT
This sequence comes from Hybognathus amarus, assembly GCA_030378365.1. Taxonomy (NCBI): domain Eukaryota; kingdom Metazoa; phylum Chordata; class Actinopteri; order Cypriniformes; family Leuciscidae; genus Hybognathus; species Hybognathus amarus. The sequence continues at coordinate 154,621 of JAQIUQ010007595.1, read as the reverse complement.
GCTAATGGATAGTATATATATTATATATATAAAACAAGCTACAAAGTATCTTTACCTTTACCTTTTTATCTCTAGAAATAAAATTGAACACTGGGGATTTTGCTGCATATCCATTTTCCACAACTCGTTTTACTGTGTGAAAGGATGCGTGTCTGTGTGAGCAACATATGAAAATCTATTATTATCTATGGTTATCGCTGAGCATCAGCTGAGGCATGTATTCACACGGAGATGAAAATGTTCTTTGTCCTTCTTTGCCCTGATTTTTTTTATTTTAATTATACTCCTGAGATGAAATGAGATCTGGAGGTTCACGGATGCTGCAAACTCGCCGTATCTTGTTTAGGGAGCAGAGAGAGAGGGATGAGGTTAATATATATACAGGTCTTCGAGATGAGAAAACAAATGAAAACTTCACTTTTGCTTGTGAGAACCCCACATTGTTTTACAAACACAAACTTCCAGTTCAATCATTTTACATTATTAAATATAGCATTATTTTAAAGTATCCATGGGCATGTATTTATTTTTCAGGGACGTGCTCAGAATGTGGTTTAATCCTCTCAGGCCATTTTCAAAAATTGCATTCCCATTAGGATAATAAAAACTTCGCACACACACAGCGAGTTAATTGTCACTGTAAGGCATTATCTAAGTGTTGCTCTTGTTCATTCAGTCATGTGTTATTCAACACTAGTGTCAAAAATGACAATTATTTGTGCAGCAGATACAGCAGGAGCTCGAGTGAACAACACACAGAGCCGTGATTCATGTTTTCATTTCACTAATGCTGGGTTGATCATTCACTTCCACTTCTGCATACTCTGAAATAAACTAGATTTTTACACTTTCTTTCAGTGGTAACAGAATCAAGATAAAGATGTAGTTATAATAATCGTTATAAAAGTAAAAGAATAATTAGAGTATTTTTACTTTTATAACAGTTATTATTATGGAAGCTGTAGCGTATTGCATTCACTTGATAAAAAATACTCTGTTTTTCTTAATTAACGAGTTAATTACCTCAGAATTACAAGATCATTTTTCATGGAAAAAAGTTTTTTGCTCTGTTTTTCTGAACTAATGAGTTAATTACCTCAGAATTACAAGATCATTTTTCATGGAAAAAAGTTTTTTTGCTCTGTTTTTTCTGAACTAATGAGTTAATTACCTCAGAGTTATTAGATATATTTGTCTTGAAAAACTTTTTTTTCACTCTGTTTAACTGTCTGTTTATCTATCTGTCTGTCTGATGTCTGTCTGACGTCTGTCTTGTCTGTCATCTAAATGTAAGATTTCTCTATATAAATTAAAAATAATATAATATTACCATTCATTTGAATTAATTTACGGTAAAATACCGGCAGCTGTGGTTGCCAGAAATTTACAGTATAAAAATACAGTAGCAAGACTTTATGGTAACAAGGTTTTACAGTCTTAACTTAAATTTTTTTTTTTAGAAATAAACCGTATTTATTATCTGATTTAATGTTAAATTATCGACTAATTAAAGTATTAATATCTGCTTTAAACTATTGTAATACACTGACAACCAACAATCACAGCAGTAAAAAGGCAATAAACATTTATTTAACAACATTAAACGTCATAAAACCATAATGTATACATAACTGATTAGAAAAAGACTAAGAAGACTATGAAGAAACAAAGTTATTTCAACAAAAATACATCAAATGCAAAGTGTCACACAGGGAATTGTGGGAATGTCAATTTACGTCAATTTATAATCGTAAATTATACAATGAGTTGTTCATTTTCACTTCAAAAACTGTAAATTTAACGGTATTTTACAGTAAAATTACACTGCTAAAATCGAATGTGCTTTATCTAATCAATAAAACTGTGGCAACATATTACAAGCAATATTATTAATTAAATTGTACAAATAAGAATTAATTAGAATATTAATTTGATTAACTATTACTCAATTCTAATTTCTTCAATTTAATTAATAATATTGCTTGTAATCTGTTGCCACAATTTTATTGATAAAGCATTTCATTTTTACAGTGTACATTAAATTTACCATTAGATCTATCACAGTTATTTACCGTATATTGTAAGGAAAGGTTCGTTAACCAATTAACAGTTTTTCACTGTAGCATTTTTACAGTGTACACTAAGTAATAAAAAAATGCAATTAAAATACATAAATCATTCACGTACTCCCATTTGCTTATTATGGAGTAGGGAAGTTGCAACCAGGATTTTGACTTTTTCCAATTGACAGGATGGTCCAAAACTTCATACAGACTTTCTCATCAAAGTCAGTACTGGGACTGCGAGTTCTCAGTGACACATGAGGCCTGTGTGTGTGTGTGTGTGTGTGTGTGTGTGTGTGTGTGTGTGTGTGTGCTGGGCCACTCACTTCACTTCAAAACTTCTCATATCCTCTATTTTCTCCTCTTCTTCAAAGCCATCATTATGTCTATTCTTTCTGTTACTGCCATATTCAGGCTAGGTTTGAAACACAGTAATGTAGTGATCATACTGTTTCTGCAGTATATATCGTGTATGCTGTGCAGAACATTTCATTATCCAGATAACCTGCTGCTTTTGAAAAATAAGTGCAGTAAACAATATCAGCCATGCTTTTAATACCATTTGATTGGCCTGACTAGAATAAAGGGTATTCTGAACAAACAATTATTACCTTCTGAGATGATAGTTTGATGACACAACATGCAACATATTGAGGTCTGTTGTGCATTGTTTTGTAGACCAAATATGCTATATTCAGATCACGGCCTTTCTGCACGCCTCTTCTTCTTGTTTTGCAGTTTAGTGAATGTGTGCAAGTTATTTTCCTTATCATAAGCATCATTCACACAATAATGCCTAATCATAAAGTCCTTAGATAAGAAATCAAATTTCACATGGATATAGACAGAAAAGATTAAACTCAATAGAACCCTCAAACATGCGTGTGTGTGTGTGTGTGTGTGTGTGTATCATGCCCACACTCATAATGTTATTATTTTTATTTTATATCACCTCTCACACAACCCTATTGTTCATGAAGATGTTGTTTAATACATTTGCTATATTTGTCTCAAGGGAACATTTTAGTCTCACAACAATGTAGGTAAAACATGACACATTTCTCTTGATATTTTATATTAATATGAAAGCCCTTGCACAAATGTGTAATATGTCCATTAACACATTATTTGGTCACTTCTTCCAGCTCTGGGTGAAGCCGCCTCCTGAGAAACAGGTTTGAATCAAAAAGTGTTGGAGAAAAATCACTAAACACAAGATATGTAAACACAAGATATATGAAGATACACACACACACAGACGACAGATGTATTGAGTGAGGGCCACAAAAGCTGATGCAGATTCAACACACCTGAGATGGTGCATAACCATTATAAAACACCATGCTTTGACAACATGAAATGACATTGGTGATAAGTATTTTACAACAATATTGCTGTTACAATTTAAATGTTTATTTTAATTTAAATGCCTGCAGCATCTGATTTAACACACTTTTTGCAGCATCCTAAATGAGATAAACTATCATAGATTGTATTTTTCTTCGTCAATATTATAATTAATAAAGAAAAGAAAATGGATACGTTTTTCTTCAATGTCAATGTTGTCAAAATGATCCCACGACTGAAACGCTGTATTCTGCTGCCAGGCCAGTAGGTGGCCATGGCACTTTCTCGTGTTTTTAAACAAGCACGAGGCCGTACGTTTCTGTCCGTTATGCTCAAGTCTTGTGTAGAGTCTTGTCCGTGACATGGCATGTCTGAACAACCTGGAACATTCTAAAATTGAACTTCTTTAAACTTGGACCGCGTTCAAGGCCAATTTTAGACTTTAGAAGTGCATTCAACTTCGTCGAGTGGTTCAGGAAGTTTACTGAACAGACCCTCGACCCTTGACTCAACATGTACACATCAGGCAGGGTGCATCCAATTCCCTGACCAACTGTGATTGCAATTTCTATTGAAGTCTATTGGTAACGACGGAACTTGCGACCATGGTGACTTTGGGAAACAGATCCATAGATCAGGATGCAACATGATTGTAACGTCACAGCAGGTCGCGCTTAAAGGGGTGATGAACTGAGAAATCAAATTTTCCTTGAGCTTTTGACATGTAAGAGGTCATCATATTATAAGAATATCCTGTAAGTTTCAGAACTGAAAACGGCCTTGTTCGTCCAATAAAAGCTTTTATTGACACCAGCCTCAGCAAACGACTCGTTTTTAAAAGTGGGGGGGTTATCTTTATTTTTAATGACGTTCCAGCTGATGAGATAAAACATTGTTGTTTGTTCGCTTCATTTTACGCAGGATTATTTTGTCAACAAGACTGGATTTGCAGACTGATTAAGAGTAAAGAACGTGCTGTGCCGTCTTTGTTGGACCTGACAGGAATTGTACAACACACGGACTCTGGGGTCGAACATGTATGGGCGAATCCGGTTGCCATTTGACAACATTGGACGCTTTCCCCACGTGCACTGACGGGTGAGTTAAACTCATTATAAAATGCAAAACTGTTCTTCACTCACAGCAGTGGGCTTTATGTATAAAAAAATATGTATTTATGACTATATGGGTAGCCCTAGTGGAAGACATTATTCTTTATTCTGCAGAAATGTATACTCTGTGAACAAGTCTGACAGGTTAAAATCGTAGTCAATTTTCTAAGGTTTTATGGAAATATAGACTTAAACATTTCCATATGTTCTGACCCCATATGCAAAAACACTTGAATGCCCAGAGACCTCCAAACAGCAAGTTCACAGTTCAGACTTCCACAGTTCATTAAGCATGACATAAACATGCGGTCGTGAGAACCATTAGTGTGACACACGTGCTTCTTTTGCAGTGGCAGTGAATGTGTGGATAAACAGTGTTCTGCTACTGTAAACAGCGTATGTTATCATCGAGCCTCTGAGAGTCGTTCTGTTTGTGTTTAAACGTGTGAATACAGTCTAATTCTGTCTCTGTTTTGTTTTTGTCCATGCTAAAAATAATGGTGGCATGTAGAGTACTGTCTCATGACCTCGCCGAGGGTTTCCATGCTCTCGGAGGTACGTCAGATTCACTGGATTCCCTAATGATGGTCTTTATGATGAATGGCGGAACCACAGCCACTGAAACATGGGAATGACAGACAATTAAAGATAGGAGGACTATAGAGAGACGAGTGTAGGAAGAGATTGTGGGAAGGCATTGGTCTTTTTGGGGTTAGAGAAATCTACAATTCCCACCAGTCAGAATCTTTCTGGAGAAAACATTACAATATCAGGGTAATGATTTCAAGACAAGCCTGAGCCCGGCGGCCAGAATGTGATGCAATCACCCTTTTTTATTCATGTTTACACCTTTTTGTGAAAAACAGACTAAATTTAAGTTGACAATTATATCCATTATTAGTCTAAATGTTACGAGTTAAAAGAACACACACACTGTAAAACCCAACAAGTTAGGCTAACTCATTTAACTTTAGGAAGCCAATTGCCTCAATTCATTTAAGTTTCTAAAAAGAAAAATTAGTTATGGGTACTCTGAACTTATTTTATTTGAGTTCACTTAAACAATAATATTTCTTAAACACAATTAAACTTTACACTGCATTTATTACTGTATATAGCTGAAACTTGACTTTATTGAGTAAAAACGGTGAATTGACAAGCACTCGAACACTATAGCTCACAATATCACACACAAACTCCTTGTTAGCCTTTGTTGTTTCAATCTCAACAATGAATCTCAACAATGGTGACCATAAAAAAAGATTCATGCTGCAATGCATGCTGGGAGTCATGGATAAGGTTTGTATTATGGTAGTACCCAGCATGCATTGAAGTATGAATCATTTTTCAATGGTCACCATTGTTGAGATTCATATGCTGATTGTTGATGTTTTTTTACTTTTGGTAATGAATTACATTTTCTGTAAAATCCTTCATACAATCTGATAATCATGAAATTGCTAGTTCTTAAGTTGTAGAATCTATTTTCAATACAACAAATAATATGATCAGTGATTAGTCTCTGAATTAGATCAGTGAATCAAGTCATTTAGTGATGATTGTCATCATCAAACCTTAACCATCATCTCCACAATCATACTTTTCCTTGACTTTTGTGCCATGTTTCATAAACACTCAATAACAGCAGCCAAAGGAAAACTTGTACCGATCAAGAGCCCAACTAAAGCAAACGCTGATCTCCATCATGGTGACCTTAAACCTTGTATTTCTTGTGTTTCTCTTCCCTTCAGTGATTCTGCTTGTTAACAGCAGGTGTTCATCACTAATGAGCAATCATCACTTAATTTATAATTAATTAACTTTACTCTACAATACATTTATCATTCTGGGATCTAAAAACGTTTCTGTTTCAGTCATTCCAGCCACTTCAAGTTTTATTATAATTTGAGTGCAGTGAACTTAATTTAATTGAGTAAATATTACTGTTAGGCTTGCAGTGTTGCAGGAAAGTGGATTAGATAGAATGTTTTCTCATTTTTATTAAATTATCTTTTTTTAAAACAGTATCCCTTGAGAATGATATCAAAACTCAGCTAACACAGAACTGAAATCTGAAAAATGAAAGTGATATCATTCCACACTGGGGTAAAAACTCTTTTGTTGCCATCTAATCGAAAGCATCTTTCCACTCCGCTGGAAATGCAATCAGTATTTCTCATTCCAGCAGAATCTTCTGTCCGAAGTGAAGCGTGTGCGTCACACGAGGGAGATCGTGCCTCTCTCTGCATCTTATCTCGGAGACCTGCTGACTGACACTCATAGACGTACTCCTCTTTTCCACTATTTTCCTTTCCAATTGCTCTCCCCGCTCTGGAAAGTTCAGACGCCGGGTCTCTGGCAGCAGCTGCAGTTCTGGACAGATATCAAGATCAAGATCACTCTGCCACAGGAAATGACAGAAGCAAGAGAAGAGGAGCCATCGAATTCTTTTTTGTGCATCTGCTTTTAGAAGAAATCTGTATGTCTATCTATCCATCTATCTATTTAGCTATCTATCTATCTTTCTATCTATCTATATATCTGTATTGTTCTGTCCATCTATCTATCCTTCTGTCCATCTGTCTTTCTGTTCATCCGTCCATCCATCCATCATTCTGTCCATCTGACTTTCTGTCCATTCGTCCATCCATCCATCCATCATTCGGTCCATCTGACTTTCTGTCCATTCGTCCGTCTATCCATTCATTCATCCATCCCTCGTTCTGTCCATCTGTCTTTCTGTCCGTCCATCCATCCATCATTCTGTCCATCTTTCTTTCTGTCTGTCCATTCATCCATCCATCCATCCATCCATCCATCCATCCATCCATCCATTGTTCTGTCCATCTCTTTCTTTCCATCCATCAATTTATCAATCCATCTATCATCCATCCTCCATCATTTATCAATCCATCTATCCATCCATTCATCTATCTATCCATCTATTCAGTTCATCCATCATCCATCCATCAATCAATCTATCCATACATTTATCAATCCATTTATCCATCCATCCAATTTATCAATCATCTATCCATCCATCCAACCATCTATCCATCAATCTATACATCCATCCATCTATTCTTTAATCTATCAATCCATTCATCCATCCGTCCATCCATCCATCCATCCATCCATCCATCCATCATTCTGTCAATCTGTCTTTCTGTCCGTCCATCGTCAATCCATCCATCCATCCATCCATCCATCCATCCATCCATCCATCCATCCATCCATTGTTCTGTCTTTCTGTCCGTCCATCCATCCATCCATCCATCCATCCATCCAATTAATTAATTTATGCATGGCTGACAAATATGCATCGCATTGTTTTATTAGTCAAGGTTAAAACCATAAATATCCAAATGCATGGAAGGTTTTTTTGTAATTCAAATATACAAATCTTAAAATCAGGCATAAATATTTTTTTGAATACACACTCAAACATACAGACAGACTGGGTGACTTTCCGTGAGAAATCGTGATCGTACGCGAAAACCAAACCAAACCAAATAGGGCTTCGGTAGATTAAAAAAGGACAGTCACGCAGCATATACACATTATACCGAATCTGTGCTTTTTTATCAATAAATGCTGTGCGTTTCATATTTTCACTGACGGTCAGTGCCTGTGAATCAGTGACAATGAGTCTTTTATATACAGTATGTACAATAATGCACTGTGGATTTATTTTGTACAGTCCAGAAATGAACCAGCATTGAGGCCTGCAAACTGACATCTATTCAAAGCAGAGTTACATGAAACATAAAGGATAACCAAGTGCATATGATCCATGGTCAGTGTTTGAGGAAAACCATTTATTTTCATAGTCTGTTATGCTTCATTTAGTGCGTCCAGTGTTTATCGGGGACCGCAGCTCTCATGAACCCAACACGTTTATTTAGCCCTGTTGTGGGTTTAGCGGAGACATATTTGAACTCTCAGAAGAGATCTTGATGTAGTCTGCGTGACTGGAATGTACACTGGTGTCATTCTCTATTATAGTCAATCTTTACCTTTTTTGGGTCTGCAGAAAGAAAGATTCATGCGGTGCAGACCGGCTGATGGAGGCGAGACAAGCGTTTCAGCTTTGTGACGCTCCAGAGGAATTTAGGTTTGAATCTAATTGAGCTTTATGTGGTGGTTTACACGATGTGGGAAAACAATGCCCTCTCTCCCACACACATGTATATTTATCCTAGTGTCTTATTGGACTTCCCATTCACAACTAAATGGATTTCCATTATCATATATGAACCGAATCCTGAAATATACCTCAATTATTTATGAGACAGTCGTCGTGAGAAGCCCTAAGTTTCAGTCAGGGTTTGCTGTTCATCTGGGATGTTAAATCCCCACAAGGATAGAAATACCCGCTCTACACAGTTTCACACAAATGAAATAAATGTGCATGGTTTTTGTAACTACCCAGCTAACAGAATTTAGTTATAAGAACGTTCTCTAAATATTCAGTTTTGGTTCTGGGAACGTGAAACATATCCAGTTTTAGTTAGCGTTAGAGGAGCGTGTTTTAAAAGGTATAATGTTCCTGAAACGTTCTTTAAAACGACACCTGATAATAACAAGCAGAATCAATGAAGAAGAAAACTCAAATTTTAGTCACCATTATGGAGATCAGTGTTTTTTTTTAGTTTTTTTTTTTTTTAGTTAGGCAGTTGACCTTTTAATGTTTAACTTTCCATTTTGTATGGCTGATGTACATGAGTTATGACAGCCAGATGAACAAAGAGAAAATGTGATCTTAAAAAAATGAAAACATAATCATTATTTCACAACCATATGATCTGAATCACTGAACTCATTTAATCCTAATCTCTGTCATTATCATATCAAAGTTTTTTAACATCATAAATTCCAGATTTTTCAATTTAATCCAAAAGATTTCTTAAAAGTTGTATATTTGGAGAACGTTCTTTAAAAAAAAACTAGCTGGGTATCAGCTAAGTTTAGATACTCAGGCACGGAGGTCAAAAACAATATGCTACTTCCAAAAGCTAATTTTATTATAAGACCTGTAGTAAACAAATACAATTGAAACAGTTAATCCACATCCAGGAAGCTGAGTTTTAAAAATGCATGTTAGAATTATGAATTATGTATATTTAAATGTTGTATCTCGTGTTTTTGTTTCTGCTCAGAATTCATATTTCACATTAGCAGGGATGTCCAAACTGCATGAATGTAAAAAAAAAACATGCACTTAGTCCGAAAATATACGATCAAAAGAGGAAAGACGAAGAAGTGCTTCAAGATGAGTTATCCATGCAACTTTAGCAACTTTTCAACAAACATCTGTGATGCACAGAACCATAAGAACATGATGATAAAAAAGTCATGGAAATAACGATCCATATCTACTTCTGGGTCTGAAGGATTTGTTAATGTTTTTGAAAGAAGTCTCTTCTGCTCACCAAGGCTGCATTTATAGTTTAATTTCTATTACTGAGCAAACTTAGATTTTTTTTTAAAGTAAATATCATGAGGTGTGAAATGAGATATGTGTAATGAGTGCTGAATGTCCTGCTCAACCTTTCTTTTCTTTCATCTCAGAAAACTTCTCATTTTCTCCCTGGTCTTTCATTCCCTTTCACCTCAATCCTTCTAGAAAGCAGTAAATCAGTTGGGTTTTTTCCTCTTTTCTCTTTATTCTCTCATCCACATTAACATGTAAATGAGTTTGATTGTAGAGGCGTTAAACACTAACCTGACTTGTTGTAACCTTATTGATTTACATTTCAATATAAAAGAAGAGAGAAAGCGAGGTGAGAAACCAGAGATATTACTTTTTTTAACAATTGTTCTGGCTGTACCATCATAATTATGTTATTGTCATGAAAATTCATTGCCTTTGTTCTTTTTGCACCTTGACATGCAAATCAAAGTAGGATTAGTTCCACTTCCTCTGCTATTAAAAAAACTGCAATTAAGCCGCTTTTTTCCAGGTCTTTCCCACAGTTGCCTCACATTAATAGAAACATCACAAATTAACACACTGGGGACCTGCATACAAATGTGAAATAATGAAGAGTTATTGCGTTTTGTTGGGGCTGCATGTGTTTGATCTGTGGTGCTCATGCGGGAACATGAGTTCGAATTCGGCTCGTGACCTTTTAAAGCTGTCGTTGGTATTTGATCATAGGGTTAGCGATAAACAATAACCATAAGTATTCAACTTCTGTGCATTACTCGTCCAATTATAGCTGAAATAATGTTATTTGTTCACTTTTAAAAATAAAGGTTCCAAAAGCGTGTTTTCACAGCAATGCGAGATATTGTGTGTTCCTCAACCTTTCAGTGAACTGAACCTTCACATTCTTACGTTTACACAACAACAGTGCATTAAAAGCGAAATTTAACTTTAATTTTTGGCAAACAGGCGACAACGCTGTCAAAACGATTCCCGTTCACACGATCCGCGAAAACTACTAAAAACGTGTTATTCTGCTGCCAGACCAGTAGGTGGTGATGTAACTTTGTAAAGAAACGCTACATGCCTACAGACTGAACATGTAACCATTGAGTCGGCCCAGACACTGGACCGTGTGGAATCCACATGTACCAGATGTGGGCCGATCCGGACTGACACTATGGCGCTCGCGGGTGAAAATGTTAAAATATTTTATCTGAAGTGCCTTTTGTTTACACGACGACAGCGTTTTGGGGCTTAAAACGCAAAAAAGTGAAACCACCCTCCAGAGTGGAAATCTTAAAAATGCTCCACCACTGCGTTCCCGTGTAAAGGGTGTAAAACGGTAACGGCGCACGGACTTTGTGTTGTTTTTTGGCAGTGCTTCACATCGCCACCTAGCCGCCCGGAGTGCATACTACATTGAATTTCACACACTTTTGTGTCACCATATGCACGCAGATTTCCCACCCAAAACACTGGTCTAAAACGCAGAATAAAAAGTGATAACGCAACGCCACTTTTGCGTTTTCTCTTCAAAATCGTTTTCGTGTAAACAAGGGCTGTCAAATGATTAACCACGATTAATCGCATCCAAAATAAAAGATTGTGTTTACATAATATATGTGGGTGCACTGTGTATAATTATTTTGTATATATATAAATACACACACATGCATGTATATTTAAGAAAAAATATTATTTATATGTAAAATATTTATATTTATATATAATATCAATTATATATAAGTCTATATACACAGCAAAATCCCCAGTACATATGTACACTGGTGATTTTGCTGTATACAGTATATACATGAAAATATTTCTTAAATATACAAGCATGTGTTTGTATTTATATTTATATAAAAATTATACACAGTGCACCCACATATATTATGTAAACACTAACTTTTATTTTGGATGCGATTAATCGTTGACAGTCTAGTGTAAACATAGCCTACATAAGTTGCTGTCTGGGAACACGCATGCACCTGACATCACCGTTTTCAGAAATGCACATTTTCGTAGTTTATACGGAGACGAGAACGACATCATTTTCAAAAACTCGAGCCATAGATCACAGAAACTTGAGTAAACAACCAGCCAGAACAAAATAAAAGTGCTTTACGGGCATCATCCGTTCCATCCAGAACCTTTCCATGAAACCTTTGCATTGGACACAAGATTCTTTGGCAAAAGGTTATATAAAAAAAAAGTTATTTACTCAAAGACAAAAATTTATTAAATCTATATATTTTTAAGAGTGGACTACTTTAGCATTGAATTTCCAGCTTTTCCAGGAGCAAACACCACTCATATTTTCTTGATACGAAAAATAAAAAACAACAACATTTTAACACATTAAAATGCCATTCATGCATCGCATAGTCTACACCTAATTTATGCTGAGCACGGTTTCCATTTCAGCTTTAAAATTCATTTTGATATATTTGGAGGGCAATGATTAAAAAAAATCAGTAAAAGATCCATTTTCCTGTTTCTAAGCCAAACTCTTTCCTCACACCAGCCGGGTTTTGCAGAGTGTGTTATCCTGACTGTGTAACTAGTGTTTCTCCTACACTTGAATGACTAAGATGCACAACCATCTGCAGACAAATGGACATCTTGTTCATTTTTGATAGTCATCGTATGAAATATCTTCTTTGTGTGTGTTTTCTCAGAATACTGGGTTTGGAATCTAATCTAATGAGCTCTAATGAGGGCGAGAGACGGCGTGGGTCGATTGCTCGGGACGCAGGAGGTCAAGGTGTTTGAAACGGGTGTGTCAGCTCATCGGGGTGTATCGCTGTCTGGCCTTCTCATCTCACACCATCATTACGTAAGAGCATCCTCATCACCAAAGATTTCAGTCACAACACATTAAATCACAATGCTTTACCTGAACTTCACACCATAAGGTCACCGAGACAAGGCCTTTAGAGAATGTCACTTACAAAGGGAATTAACCAGCTGCGCCAAAATAAACTACTACGACTAAACAACATATAAATCAATGTCAGAACGCCACTGCATTAGTGTATGATTATTATCCATGTTGAAAACAGTTTTTTACATTTTTATTTCAGGATTCTTTGATGAACAGAAAGTTCAAAAGAACAGCTTTTATTTAATTAGAATCTTTTCTAACATTATAAATGTCTTTACTGTAACTTTTGATCAATTTAACTCATCCTTGATGAATAGAAGTATTTTCTAATTTCTTTCCCCAAAAATAAAAAATAAATTCTTACTGACCCCAAACTTTTGAAATGGTAGTGATTAATGTTACAAAAGCTTTCCATTTCAGATAAAAGCTTTCTATTTATCAAAGAATCCTGAAATAAAAATGTAAAAAACTGTTTTCAACATGGATAATAATCATACATGTTTTTGGAGCATAAAATCATCATATTAGAGTGATTTGTGAAGGATCATGTGACACTGAAAACTCGAGTAAATTCAGCTTTTTTTAGAGGAATAAATGACATTTTAATATATATTAACATAAAAAAGTCATTTTAAATTATCATAATATTTCACAATATTACTGTGTTTTTTGTGTATTTTTTATCAAAAAATTGCAGCCTTGGTGAGCAGAAGAGACTTCTTTTAAAAACATAAAAAATCTTACTGATCTTAAACTTTTGACCGGTAGTGTACACTAAACAAAATTATAAAACGAAACATTTTTGAGTTTTTTCTGAACTCAAAGACCTAAGACTTTGTACACAAAAGGCCTATTTCTCTCAAATATTGTTCACAAATCTGTCTAAATCTGTGTTAGTGAGGTAATCCATCCACCTCACAGAGGATGTTATTTAGCCAGCACGATTATTGCACAGGTGTGCCTTAGGCTGTCCTAGCGTAAACAGATTTGGTTTCTTGATATGTTGTAGTGCAGCAGAGAGGACTGAGTGTTCCCACACCAGTGCTGTTTATTAACTCTACATCTTTGAGAAGTACAGATTCTGAGAGTTAAACTAACTGAATCGGTGTGAGTAATCCTTCTCCTTGAAAATGTCAAGTGTTCTTTTGTGCTCGTGTGTGTGTGGGATTAACATTGCACCCTGTCAACCCTCACTGAACTGCAATTACAAGAACCTTTACACACACACACTCACACCAAAGAGTCATAAATTACACCAAACCTTGAACACACAGAGCTTCAGAAAGGTCAGCTCATGTGCCCGAAGCCTAAGTCCGAATTCGGAAAGACACGGAAAACGAGTAACCGTTTGCTGTGGTAGTCAGTCACATTACAGTCCATCAGATCTCACAGATCATGTGACAAGAGTGAAGAGAGATGACTGACTGGATTTGGTGCGCAGCAGATCCTGAGAGACATTGACAAATATTATAGACAAATATCTTATCTGGTAAAATTTGCGGTCAGTACCGCCACTCAATATAAAATAAATGCTTGTAAAACAAGACTAGACTTCTGCAGTCTCTCTCTTTTTGTTAATCAATTTATTTACTAAAAAATGCAAGTTAGTCTAAACCTGAGGCACTATTCTACGTTTCGTAGTATACTTACATAGTGAGTATTGTGTTCACACTGACACCTCCAAAGAGAAAAAGTGCACTTTAAATACCCGGAAGATGCACTCAACCGAAAAAAACAATGTTAAACACTTCATGCACTCAACTGTCGCTGCTTACATTGCGAAGGCGAGGATATCATGTCAAAATAACTTACTCTACACGATTGAGTACATAGCGCATAAGTACATAGTGTATAAGTGCGTCATTTAGGACACAACTTTGGATTTGACTGCAAGACTATCCCAGCAAACACAGAACGTTCCCATTTGGTTCCCATTTTTTTTTCTTCTATTTTTATAATCTAAGGAGAACGTTCTGGGAATGTTCCCTGTACGTTATTTTTTAGTTCTATTTTTAAAGGGAAAGTTCCTATAAAGTTTCCAGAACGTTCCCTAACGTTCCCATATGGTTCCCATTTTTTTTATTTATTTTTTTTTTTTTTTTTATAACCTAAGGAGAATGTTCTGGAAATGTTCCCTGTACGTTATTTTTTAGTTCTATTTTTATAACCTAAAGGGAAAGTTCCTATAAAGTTTCCAGAACGTTCCCCAACGTTCCTGTATGGTTCCCATTTGGTTTTGTTTTTTGTTCCATTTTTTTAACCTAAGGAGAACGTTCTGGAATGTTCCCTGTACGTTATTTTTTAGTTCTATTTTTATAACGTAAAGGGAAAGTTCTCATAAAGTTTCCAGAACGTTCCCCTAACCTTAAGGGAACGTTCTACAGTATTTACATTGAGAAAACTTTCCTGGATCTCCAATGGGGAACGTTCTTGGGAACGTTCTGGGAACCAAAAACTAACGTTCTCAGAATGTAAAAGTTTGCTGGAATGACATGCCTGCCTCTCTATCTCTACATTTACTCAGAAAAGGTGGTGTCATGTTGTGTTATGGTGCTCTTCATTGCCGAAAAAATCAAGACACAAAATCCCTTCAGTTTAATTACTAACTCCTTAAGATTTAATTCACTTAGAACCAAAGCCTAAAACATGAAATGACCTCAAACTTTAACTTCTTTTTCCTGTTTTTTTTTTCTGCAAATGCTAATATACTCTCTTTGTCCACTAATAGAGGAATCAACACGGCTTCTGTTCAGCACAAGGCCACTCTGAACACAAGAAGCAAAGAACAATCTAATGATAAAACCCAGTTTTAATGAGAGATGTGTGTGGATGGAGGCAGCCTTCACTTTCAGAAAACACATCATCTGAATGGCCAAGCATCTTATGAATACACTCACACCGGCCTCCTACGATCCTCAATAGATCAGAGTTTAAAAGCAGTTTCAGAACGTCTGCCCAAAACATCTACTTTCTGTTCACCCGAGGGAAAAAAAAAACTGCTAAAGTCTCTTTGCTAAAGCATGTAGGAACAGATGATGGTGGTTAAATTTGACATTTGCTTACAAAGTCTGTAGGCGTTCAAACCTGTGTCTGTGAAGCATCTGACTGATGTTCAGCTTGATAAACTCTGCACTCCAGGATTAGGCTAATGCGGCAAAATATTTAAGTTCTGTCAATCATGTGCCGCACCAGGTTTGGCATTAGTCAGGTTATCCAGACACTGCTTCTACATATCTCAAATGAGGCAACAAGCCATTATTTAGTCTTAGGGAGCTGGTTTTATAGTTAAAATTACTAGTTGTGGACGTATTTTCAAATTTGAATTGTAATGGAATCAGAATTTAAAGGCATTCTTAATTCTTAGAATGCACCTTAGCAACACCCTGGCAACCAGTTTTCTTTTTTTAAATGCCCTCATAAACCCACTGGACACATGTAATTGTATGATTCTGTCTGTTTGCTGATGTTGTTAGTATCTACAACATGCATGCTTTTGAAAACATTCTCTGAACATCCTTCTTCGAACTAATATAAAGCAATAAGGTCAATCTGCTTATAGTAATACGTGCTGGTAATGCTGTTTGAGTTGTTCAGATGAGATCTTGAGATTCAAGGTATATTTACACCAGAAGTTTTTCCTTTCAGTTTTCCGCGTACAAATGATTTGATTATCAAAATGATCCTGTAAAATGATTAAAAACCCTGTATTCTGCTGCCAGGCCTTTAGATAGCGATGAAACACTATAGACTGAACATGTAGTAGCTACGCATGTGTATGACATCATCGTCTTCAGAGGTCTGCGTTTTTTCAAAAATGTGCTCTATGAAAACTTTTTCCAAAAGTTTTTCTATTAACGCTAAGGAAACAGGACATTTTTATGTTCTCGGACTGTTACAAATCAACATAACTAGAATGTCGAGTTGATAATAAAAATAACGTTGAAAGGAACACATAATACCTTCAACGTTTCTCTAACATTAAGAAAACTGGGCATTTTAACATTTACATAACCCCACCTCATGGTTTGGAAAAATTCTTAGAACAAAAACATTGTTCTGCACAAAACGAATGAATCATTTGGGACCCTCCCGATCAGTGTAAAAAAGAGAAAAACATTCCAGAGCTGGATAACCTTGTCATGAAAGCCTCTTTAATGCTGCACTGTTGTCACAAGGAGGGATTTTGTAAGCGTTAGAGGCAGTAAAACCAAAACTATAACAGTTCAGTTCTGTGCTTTGCTTTCAAGCATTGTACCAAAACACTCAAGGAAAGAAAATGAGTTTGCCGTAGCATGTTTATTGACACTTTGCATCAGTGTTTCTACCTCACATCACTGCGTGACTATGTGGCTCTTATCTATAGTGACAATATGTGGAGTATTTAAACACCCCTTAAGTACACTATTAGGGTTACACAACTGAAGGAAAACCAAAGGTAAAACAACAACCAAAGAATGAAGCTTTTGTCACATATGCCTGTCCTAAATGTTGGTCTTGGTGTGACCAGAACACACATTGATATAATTACTGGTCAGCGCTACATATATAAGAAGAACCAGCAGCAAACCAGTGAGGAATCTCCAGCAAGCATCTTCCCAACACATCCTCTGGTAAGGCTAGCAATGACATTGATGCACATTTGATATTTAAAAATAGGATTAATTTGGTCTGACTGGCACTGGATGTCCTCACGTATAGCTCTTAATGGCAACTTAATTTGTTTTGATTCGGGGGAGAAGGTTAATGTAACATACTTTCTTTCTAAATGGTCTGTGCATCTTAAAGAAAAAAGATTCGGAGTGCTAATGTCGTTTTTAAAGTGTTTTCTCTCCACAAAGTGACTAAAATTAGGCTGAAAGTGGAAATCGTCAGGGGTTGATATAGTGAAGCAGTTGTCATGCTCTTTCTCTCCTTGTAAATGTGTCTCACGTCTGCTGGCACATAAACATCTGCCCACCTGCTAGTAAAGCTCAACGTGGCTTTCTTTTATCTCCTCTCAGGCACACTCTGGACAACCCTCGCCTTTTCTGGGTTTGATTTGCCTGAGAACAAATGACGGAATAAACTCAACATTTTTATGTCAATTTATCTTTTTTTCTTCAATTTTCTCTTAGCCGTGACCTAACTTTGCAACAACAGATGGTTTTCAGTATTTTACTGAAGTATGATTTAAGGCCCGTTCACAACTGTAAAGATAACTATAACAATAATTATATTAGCCAGCACATATGATGGTTCTTTTCATTATAAGCACGTGATGCAGTTTTGTCTGTCGCTTTAAAGGCTAAGCTCGTTACAGCAGGATGGATTCTCAATTGGCTGTCAGTGTTTTTATTGTTCAAAAATTGCTTCTGATTCCAACGATGTAATTTCTCTGTGCCTTTATCGGTATAGTGTTGTGTGGAATGGCTATTCTTATATTTACAGCATGAATTTACAATTGTATAACTATATCTTTATGATTTTATAACTTTTTATGAACGGTTAGTTCCAATCCTTTGGATTTGGATTGGTCCAGCTGACTGTGCTTTATTCAACACTATGACCGCTTCACCCAACGGTTATATGTATCACTACGCAAGCCAAAGGATTGGAACGTTGGAACGTTGCTGTTGCAGGTCAGGAACTATTTTTTCTAGCGGAAGGAAGGCTTTTAGTGGTTTTACTTCATGAAAGTTATACTAATAATTTTTTTTTACTTTAATATTTTTAATTGTGTGGTAACCGTTTTATAAAAGCAATTAGGTGCTCGGAGGCAAGTGCTGTATCGTGAATAACGGCTGTTAGTCCGCTTTGCATGAGCCAGACAACGCGCGTTCAGCCGTTATTTACGATAGACCTCTCGTACCTTATTGATTAACGTTACTATCAGCATCCACACACAAGCGGAATGTCGGACGATGACATTGTTTATGACAAGCGTCACTGCCGTTATGACAACTGCTGCATTATAATCATTCTGATTAGCTGTCAGTGTTTTTATCGTTCATCAGCTGAAAAAAAAAACTTTAAGAAAAGGATTCACATGATATATCATTATACAGTAGCTGTGGTGTCGTGTGGTGTGAACTCCACTATTCTCTTAGAATGATTATTAAAACTTTAACTTAGTCATAGTTATTATTAGTTGTCCTTGTGAATTATGAATGGTCTTTAAATTATAAAATCAATCAGTTTTTAAAAATAGTTTAAATAATACTTAAATATCTGCTAAGTTAGCATTATCCAAAAGCCTGTAAGTGGAAAAGTATAATTTTTTGGAAGCTTGTTGTTAAAGATATATGAATTTCTGTATTGATTGTGTAGTGTTTGACGCACAGTGAAGATGTTGTCTGTCGGCGTTGCACTCTGAGTTCTGCTTGTGTCCCAGTGCGACAGAGGGATCGGATTCTTAGCAAATGTGAGCTGAAGGCACAGCTCGAGTCGGCTCAGATTCAGGTGATTCGGGCCATGGGAGACAAAACAAATGTGGACAAATTCATGGCTAGATGTGAGTAACTATTTTGCTCTAAAAATGACCCAAAAAATCACATCACCACCTTAATTTCAATAAATGTGTACAATGTCATTCATATGAAATTGCCAACTGGTAAAATAGATGCGTTTTCCTCTGAGATGGGGTTGAAAGTCAGCTATAGACATACAAAAGATTGCCTGAGGAAGCCCCAAATTTGCCATTTTCTCTGAAAATCACTCAAACCCCATTCATATTTTTATATTCAAGTGTCAATCATTTACTTCTCTTTCTTTCAGTTGTTTGTAATGTGGAGAACATTTCGGCTTCAACACCAGCCTCGTCACCAGCGTCCAGATCAACCAAGATGAGATCAGACCCCCGTTCCAAATTACTCCCAAACCAAAAGACGAAAAAACACCAGCAAAGGAAAGACAATGATGAGAAATTGGAAGAAGAACACATAATCCCTGTTCAGACCACAAAGTCATCCCAAGGGAAGACGTGGGAGATCTGTCCCTGAGGGCAAGACCGTTGGGAAACAGGGAGCAAAGGATGTTTTCCGGACGTGGCACCATGATCTGTTCCCGGAAAAGTTCCCCGCCGACTCGTCTGGAAGCGGCGGCAGAGTTGACGTCCGAGGAGGACGGGCTCCGGAGACAGCTCAGAGGAGGAGGAACGTGAAGATGTCTGTCACATGGAGCCTGTTGGGAATCTTCCAGCTGAGCGATCGCGTGGCTTGTGACTCCGGATTGAGTGGGATCGCTAAACCTTTGTGGTCTGGAGTGCAGTGGTGAGTAGAGAACAAATATATACAAAGTTCTGTCATGAAACTCTAGATGGCTAGAAAGGTCCTCTGTAGAGCACAGCTGATTGGTTCCTGCTGTATCAGTAGCCAATGATGCACTTTCAGAAAGCCTCTCCTTCCCCAGCTCCACCTATGTGAGATCTGCTCTGGGTAATTCAGTGTATATTATATTGTACAGCAGCAGCATGTCTTACTTGCACACAGCGATGTGTCGTGTGTGTGTATCGGCAGTAGCAAGTCCCGTATTTGCTCAGCAGCGACAGCAATAAAAGCGTGAACTCAATTTCACGAAGATAGACTTTGCTTAGATATATAGTAGATCTAGTCAGACTTCAGATAGACATCTAAATCAGATCATTGCACTAACCACTTCAAAGTTCACTTTTAAAAAAACTTTTGCCGATAATTTCCTCACCCCCATGTCATCCAAGATGTCCATGTCTTTCTTTCTTCAGTCTGTTTTTATGCTTTTTTATATAATGGACTTCAAATGGGAACCAAACGGTTCAAGGTCCAAAAGACAGTTTCAGTGCAAACAGCAAACTGTTCAAAGGGCTTTAAAACGACTCCAGACGATGAATAAGGGTCTTATCAAGCGAAACGATCGCTCATTTAAAAAAAAAAAAAAGTTTACGTTTTTTAAGGTCAAATGCTCGCCTCTGCTCTGTCTGTGATGCGCGTTCGTGACTCTCCTGTTCAAACTTCTTTGTTAAAATGAAAGAATCTTTTTCCGTGTCAGTTCGTTCATTTCGTTCGTTGAATGAACCAAATGACACGAAAAAAGATTTGTTAATTTTGATGAGCGAGTTCAAACAGGAGAGTCGAAACGCAGCACCATTGGTTCCCATTGAAGTCCATTATATGGAGAAAATCATGGAATGTTTTCATCAAAAACCTTAATTTCTTTTCGACTGAAGAAAGAAAGACATGGACATCTTGGATGACATGAGAGTGAGTAAATTATCAGCAAAAGTTTTTTTTTAAAGTGAACTACTCCTTTAAGACTGCAATGCATTCTGGGTAAAATAAGACACTTTTCAAAACAAAAAACATGGCGGATCGAGTAAGCGCAGTTTAAATATGTGTGTGTTGGAGCAGTATAACAGTTACAAGGACACTTTACTTAGGAAATGTAAATGGGAGAATGTATTGACAAGAAGAAATGTTTAATTTAGAAAAAGATTATCGCCGATGTCTTCTTTCGGCTGTTTGTAATGTGACCGACTGTTACTGCTCGGTTGCCACTGGGAACAGAGTCTTAGACCTGGAAGTTAGCCTGAGGCGTATCATTTTTTTGGACGTAGGCTGTGAGTCAGTCTTTATTTTTGTGAAACATTAAGACTAGTCTATGAACAACTTTTAAGACTCGTTTAACACCTGAAGACCGGTCTAAAAATGGCTTTCGATGAATCCGGCCCCGTGTCTTCCTGTCTTTCTTACCTTGACAGCTCTCATCAATGCACATCACCGATGACACTGCGCTTGCTGGAGACTGGGCGGAGGGCGGGGACAAGTGTAAGTTTCACATGCAAAAGCAAGTGCACAAATGCATACGCTCAGTTTCCAGATTACGACCACGAATATCTCGTTTCTAGCAGTGGCTTAGATCCCAAGAGGATTCCTGGCTAAGATGTGAGTATGAACACTAACTGCTGCTGTGATTGAGCTGTGCCGCTGAGCTACATGTGTGTTTATGTGCTTCAGGTTGGCAATGGAGCTGGTGAAGGAGATGTCGCTCTGTCTTTCCTTCTAAGTATTTCGCCGAGTGCGCTTAAAACACCCCGACAGATGAAGCTTCTCCATGCGAAGGCTGGAACCGCCGAGGCCGTTTTTCAATCACAAAGGAGACTCAATGGTTACTTTTTCACATCCTTAAAGACCCAATGAACTCAAGATTGTACCTTTAGGCTTTTAGACCATTTATATGTTAATGTACCTGAGAAAATTGAATTTGAGGTTTAGTCATAGTTTTGTCCAATAAAATGCTCTATAGAAAGAAAATATCCCATCCCCTGAAAATATACATAAAAGGCTTGTTTGTGACATGAAAGTAGCTTTCAGCAAGATTCAACCTAAAAAAAAAACAAGCCAATTCTTGGGCTCTTTAAGTTTATCGTCTCAAGGTTAGATGAGTTCATTGTAAATGGTTAAAAAAAGAGCATTTAGATCATATGTTCTGGGGGTCAGTAAGATTTTTTTTAATAGTTTTATTCAGCAAGGATGCAATAAATTAATCAAAAGAGACAGTAAATACATTTATAATGTTACTCCAAAAATCCTGAAAAAAATGTATCACTGTTTTTACAAAAATATGAGGCGGCACAACTCTTTTCAACATAATCATTGCTTATCAAATCATATCGGAGTGATTTCTGAAGGGTCATGTGACACTGAAGACTGGAGTAATGATGATGAAAATTCAGCTTCTGATCACATGAAATAAATTACATTTTACAATATAATCAAATAGAAAACAGTTATTGTAAATTGTAATAATATTTCACATTATTGCTGTTTTTACCATATTTTAATCAGCCTTGGGGAACATAAGAAAAAAAATCTTAAACAATATGTCTGCTAGGATAATAAATATATTTGGACTCCATGATGAAGGACGTGTTCCTATAACCTGTAGTTTTAAAAAAAAAACTTAAAGTTAACTGTAAAAAAATATTTTCATGATTTGTAATCACAATTTTTTTTTCTTTTGTCAAATCAGACTGTGGTTTATGTGGTTCAGATAACATAATATTTTGAGTTTCTGATGATTAATCTCCTTCATTGTATTAACTCAATTTTTCCATTTCAATGAACTTAAAATTTTAAGGCAAATCAGGTTACTTCATTTTTTTAAGTTAAACCAACAATATTTTTTTACAGTGTTGCAATCTAATATCAAAAGTAACAAACCTCAGGCTCAAATTGTTCTTTTTTAAAATCTCAGATATGACCACTTTTATTTTTACCAGTGTGTGAGTGTAAAGAGCTGAAAGCAGAAGACAAAGAGTCTATTGTCCATGGGCGACACTGATCAATATCTCTCTGAAACCAGAATCCACTGCTTTGACTTTATCTATTGAGGTAGACTAGGAATCATTTCACACACACAATCATCAAACCATTTAATCCCCAGTGCTAGGCGCTCTGTAATGACCCCGCAATTTTCTCTGTGGTTCTCAAGTGGCCCGGTACACGATCAAAAGCTGACCGCTCGCTCTCGGGTCACTCGACAAAGGAACATTGGGCCGGAATGAGAAGCAGGGTTAGACCTGGAAAACCTTAAGGAAGAAATCGAAAAGCAGTGAAATTGAAATGGCAGGTTAATAATTCAGGATTGTTCCTCGGAGCACATTTTGCTTTAATGTGATCCAATATAAATCAGAGGCGTATTTCATATACTTTTCAGATTAGGATATGTTGTTTTTTTGCCTTAAAATATAAAAAAAGGAATCCTACTGAACAAGTCGTTTGAAAAATAACCAATTTTGATAGAAAATAACATGAATTTGCTTGAATTCCCTTAGAGACAAAAATGAGAAACTTTATTTGGTTGGAGGAGTGCGAGGTATTAAGAGGAGACGAGCTTAAAAGCTTTCTGACATTTGAGAAACCGTGGGTTTGAGCTGTGGTCATCACACCCTGCCGGCTAAACAAAACTCACCACAACCAAGACACAAGCGAAATTCATTAAAAACAACAACACTTTTTGAGAAGAAACGCAAATGTGTGCTTTTAGTTCTTAGCCTGAAGCATGAACACAAGTCAAAACACCGGCTACATAATTTACACAGACACTAATGCTGGGCTGCTTTCTGTTTTAGGCATTTCTTGTGAAAAGATTATGACTGAAAACAACATCTAAGAAATAATGTGCTCTTACCCAGTCAGTGTAAAGACTGTAATCTTAGACATAGAGGGATTAAAAGTAACTTTTACAAGAGTCTGTAACACAGAAAAGAGAGATATATAGGAAGTGTCTTTTTCAGAATTCATACATGCGTATTTATTATTGAATGCAAAGCACTAGAAACTGAATTAACAAATTAAGGACAAATTTGACTTTTTTTATAACAAATGAAATGTGATTAATGAAACAGTGATGGGAAGCAAAATTGCAATATTCTGATTAAAAATAAAGATTTAAAGTCTCCCTGTGGTGAAAATCAAGCTTTTAATGTTGTTTATTGTATATGTGGTGTTTTTAATATGCTTTAATGTGCAAATGCATAAGTCAACACCATTGCGGAGTATTTTCTCCTTAAAACTGCAGTGAACCAAAAAACACGGTTTGAAATCGCTGGTGTTTTTGACGACACAAACTACCTTGTAACCAATCAGATCAACATGTGATCGTCAATGAGTGAAGCGAGTGAGTGGAGGCGGGGCTCATTTGCATATTCACAGAACAGCGTATACTAAATGAGGCATAGGTGTTGAGTTACATTCAAGCTATATTTTAAGGCATGATCGTATTCATTTTTTTCCAAGGATTTTATATTTACATATGTAATTTTAGTAATCAAAGATTAATTATAAGGGATACAAGTATTGACTACAGGGGGACTTCATTTCATCATGAATTCTTCTTGAATTTAATTGTTTACAGATGTATGCTGATTCTATGCAATTTGAAGAAAAGCATTTTGGAAATATGATTATTTACACAGTAAAATAGATGCAGATAGTTAATTAACTGTTGCTCTTATTTATGTAGGTTATGACTTGACAGTTATGCATAACATAACATTTTATTAAACATTTATGTTAAAACTGTGTAATCCGAATGCTATGCAATTCAAATACATAAATCTTTTTAAGTGCCTGGCCCACCTGATATGCCCACGTCTATATGCATGAATAATCCCCTTCTCTATCTCAGAAAACTGTTATTCAGCTGTTCAGTGGAATATGACCAATTAGACCATTATCGCTGTCCCTTCAGGCCTCCCTGATGTACATTCAAGCAGAAAAAGAGAGCTGGAAATTATGTTTTTGCATATTTCTGCACATCTTGAATCTGAAAAACTTCGTCAGCCAGAAGCGAAGGCCTCGATCACACATCTCCCACCCAGAGCGTGTCACACTTAAACTCGTCGAGTGCGATGAGACCCATTATCATCCACTGTGATTGAAATGAAAAGAGATTGGCTCAACTGCAGTCGCTCAAAGACATTCAGCGCCTGGCGGGATCCTTTAGCTCACTGAATATTTGAGTCTGATCATCTCATAACTAAAGTTGGAACCAATGGATGTGCCTCTTTTACATGATGACGCTTTGATTAAAGTTTTGTTTAGGCTATTATGTGTTTGATATATAATTTAAATATACAGTCCTAAATAATGACACCTGCAATGTTGTTATTGTATTTTTAAGGTAAACTGGTCGCCAAAGTTGCCAATTTAACGCTAAATAAATGAAACGTTCAGTGTATCATCCAAAATCTCATTTGATGTCTTCATCAAGTCCAATAAAGAAACAAAACTGCTGGGCTGTCGTTCCTCTGTCCGACTAATCCACAGGGAAATCTATGAAAGACGCAGGAAAAACAGGATAAACGTTGGATGTGTGATTAAAAATGGGACGAGCACAGGTTGTTCAGCTTGTTAAATGTGTGCATTTGTGTGTGTCCGCTCTGTTCAGATGTTTATTTGTATTACAGAATAAATATAGACGCCTAATTAGCAGACGAGATCCCAGACAAACAAACACACAGTGCTGAGAAAGTCATTAGAAGAACACACATTAGTGCGAGCAGTAAATGAGACTCTTGGGATATTCCTCTAAAATGCATGAAAAAGGTGTGCCCAGAACTCAACAATCAGGGTAAATGGGGAAACAGATGTGATCAGATGCTAGTTTTTAATGCTAACCTAATTTAAGTTACACAATATTTTGTTCAAAACAGGGCCTTAGATGAAATCAACTGAAAATAAAATACACGAAATCTCTCAAGATCTTGATTAAACAACAGCACTTATTACTAACCAGGTTGACTGTATTTTCTGGTAGACGTCTACACAAGTTCTTATTGAGAATTAACAGAGGTTAAGATGTTGTTTATTTTAATGAAAATGAGTTTGGTTAGAAGTCACCATTATGGTGATCAGTATTTGCTTTAGTTGGGCTCTTGACTTTTTAACATTAGTTTTTCTTTGCTCAGTTGTATCTGATTGTTATGTTGATTACAGCAAAAGATGCTGTAAACTGATAGATAATAAGTGAGATTTATGCGTGTGACATGCTATTTATTTTGTTTTATTGTTGTGATTCTACAGGTCTGGCACATTTTTATCAGGTCAAATTATTCTTAAAAAAACATTTACACTTTTTTTGCTCACACACGAACATCATGAGAATCAGCATATGAATCTTAACAATGGTGACATGCTTCATGGTGCAATGCATTCTAGTTGCATGATACGAAACTTATCCATGGCTCCCAGAATGCGTTGCACCATGAAGCATGTCAATATTGTAGCGGTGGCATTGCACATGGAAACCATGGACAAAACTGTCTGGGTACCAGTTAGATATAGCCCAGGTCAAATCCATGTGGGCCCCACATGGCTTTGCTGGCTAGGTGGTAAAGGACACTTTTAAAGGGGTCATGAACTGGCTTTTAAATGTTTTTGTTTTGTTGTCTGAGGTCGACTTATGACGTTCGCTTGGTTTTTACATTTAAAAACATAAATTATGGGCTATTTTCTTCCTAGTTTTCAGCCTACTTGAAAAATGCTCTGATTTTATGGGCGTTTCGAATTGAAGACTAGGAAGTAAACGCCCACTGCTGTGAGTGGATAACAGTTTTGCATATTATAATGAGCTTCAACTCTGTTGTTGGTTTCCGGTCGGTGCACGTGGGGGAATTTGTTTTGAAAACCACTGTTGTAAAATGGCAACCGGAACTGATTCGCCCATACATGTTTGACACAGAGTCCGATCCCGGATCGCAGGACAATGAACCAACAGCACCTCGAATACAACGGATACTTGTTCAGACACATACACATAATTATTAGATATCAAACAATCTGTAACAATGCGAGTGCTAGCCGAGATAGATTATTTATTTTCTAAAATAAAAATATTACTCACATAAGTGTGTTGCACCACTCCTGTTGGATCCAATATAGAAGGTAGCAGATGAACTAATCATGTTCCGTACAACAACGATGTACGTACAGCTTAACCTTACACCAAAATGCATATCTGTGTCGTCTTCAGTTCTCCCTCTTATATTATAATGAGTGTAACCCACCTAAAAAGGGTTAACCAGTAAATTGTATTTAATTATTATCATTATTTACCCATAAGTCACGTTATGAGAAATGGGGCTTTTATTTTGAAAAATACATTAATTTGCGAAACCGGAAGTAGCGCGCTAAAATACTTCACGTTGTATAGCACCGTTTCAAATCAGATGGAGCGCTGCTTCGGGTTCTCCCACGAGTTGGAAAGAAAAAACTGATAAAAAAGGTATGAAAACCTGTCTGTTTTGATGACAGTTAAATATGATTTAGTTCCGTTATGTAAACGATTGTATACTTTGTTTTAGAAGTTGGAGAGCCATTCAGAAAATCGTTTTTATTTGTCCTGACTTCTCATCTTGAAAATCCTCTATTGGTAAGCTAATGTGTGAAATGATTATTCAAATATTGTCTGTTGAATTGAAGGAAAACAACATGATAACATACATTTATTTCGTGATTTAAGGAGAAATGTAAACTAGTTTATGTCCATTACAAAAAATATACATACAGAAAAAAACAAACATTTTACACCTTCGTAAAAAGTGGTAAAATAAGCAAATACAGTGATTTAGATAAATGGTTTTCAATTAAAAACTGCATTTCAATAACTTGGATTCAAAATCTAAAAAATTCTATGTAAAAGGGGATTACGACAGAGAGAACATGTTCATTAGTTTCTTTTATTTTCATTGTAATGACATAGGGTTATTCATGTGAATTATGTTATGATATCTTTGAACAGTATACAACAAGAGCTATTTTGGACTGAACCTGTTCTATATTCAGGTCAGGTCTTTCTATGAGGCGAGCAGAAGTTCCAGATGATCCAGCCTCCGAATCATACCGAGTGAAACCGTTGATCCATCGATGCGAGCCTTCCCAAAGAGCCGTGTAACCTCCACCACAGCATTTCGGAAGCCTGTGGTAGGATTGTGTCAGTTCACCGGAACTGGTACCAAGCGAGGATTGCCCTTCTTTCGACCACTTACCCTTGACTTTGACTATTTTCCCCATTGACTAACTGACTCGAACTCTGGATTGAACTCTGGGATTCAGCTCCTCCGAACCTAAGGGTGTACATACTCTGAAGTGGGTTACATGAGTTTAACTCACCCGTCGGTGCAACGTGGGAGAAACGTCGAATGTTGTCAAATGGCAACCGGATTCGCCCATAGATGTTCGACCCAGAGTCCGTGTGTAGCACAATTCCTGTCAGATCCAATATAGACGGCACAGCACCGTTCTTTACACTTAATTGGTCACAAATCCAATCTTCGAACTGTGTCTTGTTGACTTGTTGAAGTTGGCGTTAATGAGCGGGTGGGGTTTTTCTCATCTTTGACGTCATACTTCCACACTTTCAAAAGATGAGACGTTTGTTGAGGCTGGTGTCAATAAAAGCTTTTATTGGACTAACAAGGTTGTTTTCAGTTCTGAAACTTACAGGATATTCTTATAATATGATGACCTCTTCGATGTCAAAAGCTCAAGGAAAGTTTGATTTCTCAGTTCATCACCCCTTTAAACGTTTCAGTCCGTATTCTAACATATTTGACCTACTGATTGTTTTGTGAACCTGTCTAAATGTATCGAATTTACTGTGATGGATCGAAAACGAATGGATTGAATTGTTGTTTAAAGTCCCCCTGTGGTGAAATGTCCCCCTTTTAATATCAGTTTTTTGAATGTGCTTAAAGACAAACCATGTGCAAACCATTGCTTTAAAACCAAAGACAATCTCATAAAACACGGTTTGAAATCGCTGGTGTTTCTGACTGCTCACACACAACCTTGTAACCAATCAGATCAACGTGTGATCGTCAACCAGTGGATCTTCTGAGCTGAGTGAGTGAGCGGAGGCGGGGCTCATTTGAATATTCATAGAACCACGCATACTAAATGAAGCAACGGTGTCGAGTTACATTCAAGCTGTTTTAAGGCATGAAGACATGTTTTTTTAAGGAAAAAATACTTTAATATGTAATTTTTGGTGAGGAGTTTTGAGGAATAAAATGAGTGATTACAGGGGGACTTAAACAACATGCCGATTGTTCAGCATGAAGAAACATCTCTCTGGAAAAAAGCTCCATAGAACAGTTATAAAAGTTACGTGATCTATAAACTTTATACAATGCATGCAATTAACCGTGAGTCTATCCCTCACAGCCTCTTTTTCATAGCAGTCTAATCTAACTAAGGTCCATTATACATACAATCAGGCTTGTATTTGGGTGATATACGTTTTCCACCTTAACATTAAACCGAATAACAGGTAGAAAAATGCATTCAAAGGGGGTGAATACTTCTGGATTGAATACTCGGCACTCAAACTTCATAAATATTTTACCAGGAAATGTCAATGTGATTAAACTGCAGTTACAACCGCGACTGAGGGGATCCAGTGACACGGGCTTTATCAGATGCAGACAGATAATTAAGGACTGATATTTGGAGGATCCCTTCATCATATAACAGAGATTTTCTAAAAGGTATTTAGTGTTCGGATAAACATCCCCATGTCTGTGGTCTGTTAATGTAGGCAGTGCTGAGGAAATAACATCTTAATTAGAGCTGAAACCTGAGGACGCTGAGTTTATAATGAAGAGGTTTAGAGATGTAACCGTGGCACACACACACACACACACCCAGGTGGCAGTGTTAAACAGCACTAATCAAGGTTAAGACTGAAGTTGCAGAGAGAGAGAGAGAGAGAGAGATGAGGAAAACTAAAATAAACAAGATGAGATGTTTCTATAGATACTTCATAATCATATTCCTTAAATTTTTTTATTGATTTGAGGTTAAGACTAACACTCTCAAGAGATTAATATCTCTAAAAATCACGGAAAACTGTATTTTTCTTGGATCATTTGAAATTGACTATGAAATCTGGTTAATGATGTCAAACTTGGAGCAACACATCAGAAGGTCCCATTTCTTAATTGAACACTAGCACAAATAAAAGCACAAAGCCTCCAAAACCTTCATTATGAGTTCATTTCAAGCTATAAATGATGAACAGTGGAATTTTTTCTTTGAATGCAAGCACAAATGATAGTTGTTGACAAACAACTATCATTGTAAACAACTCATGTTTGCTGCTCAAAGTTTGACATCATTGGCAGCAAATGCCACTGTCTACATGACCCATCGGGATGTGATGCGATTCAAATGCATAAATGAGAGCAAAATGCCTTGAAACATGTAGCATTAGTCAGCGTGTTGTCGTAATTACAACTGAAACAGGAAGACAGGGCGGGGCATACTCAAACAGCCCCTCCCCTTTTTAAAAATAGCCAATAGCGTTTTGTTTACATCACAGCTCAGAGCGATTGAGTTTGTTAAAGCTGCAGTCTCCTAATCTCTTTAAAATAAAGCATTCAGTGCAAAATTCAAATGGTCGGATATGTTTTCTGGTTTGCGTCGGAATCGCGTATATGATCCGCTCTGTGTGTCGTGTTCCTGGACCGAAGCTGCGCCGTTCACGTGGCCGCTAATGTGAAACCAGACCCAGATGGAACGCATACAGTGCTCACTAAGTGCCATTCATCATATAAATGTGTGAACAAGTGATCGAATTCAGCTTCAGCATCTATTTATAGTGTAGGGGGCGGAGCTTCAGGATTCAAGAGAGCATTTGATTGGATGGAAAATCTGATGAGAAGTTGAAGTGCAGAGTGATGTCATCAAAATCACTGATCCATATTGGCAGAAATGAAAGATAATCAGTTTTGAATGCATCACCTAAATGTGAATTTTGTCGTTTTTGAGCACACTAGCTTATAGATAACAGTATGGCTAACATATTCATCCTAAAAGCCCAAAAACTTCATTGATTGATTTCATGGGGCCTTTAAATCATATGACTATGTTGGCATCAGGGTGAGTAAATGATGACAGAATTTGTATTTATTTTTAGAACTTTTCCTTTCATTTTAAGGGTCAGAAAGAGGGTGGAAAATGTTAATGAAAAGCTAAAAAAAAAATTTAAATTCTGCCGAATAATGAAAAGGTATAAAAGTATAGTACATGGTTGCTTTAAAACTCGGCTGATGTTCATCATCGTCACCCTGTCATGATGATACGTTTCTCTCTCATGCAGCTCATGTCTGAATGTTCACTTTGATTCACTTGTTTTCTGCTTTTTTTTCTGTCTCGAGACACCCAGGGTCTTATTACGTTACTCTGATTCTGTCAATAAGTTTCTCTCTCTGTCTGTCTTTATTTGTTCATCATCTGTCATCCATTCAGCTGCTGTCAGTATGTGTTCTAGTGTCTTCCCAACAAAAGACCGTGAGAGGCGTAGAAGCGTGGGATTTGTAATGGTTCTTTCAAATAAGTACACATCATTCTGTGTGTTTAAGTGCTTGTGTTTTCGTTAAGTGTGTTTGAGCAGTGATAGAGTTTTAATGACTCACATTTCACCTGTTTTAAAAACAGAAGTGGTGTTTGGAAAAGAGGATTAAATTTAGTGTGCAATATCTACGTCACCACTGTTTTTTTGTTTTGTTTTTTTGACGCAATAGAATATGAAACTGACAGCAGGGTCTAAGAAACATTCTTTAAAGGGGTGATGAACTGAGAAATCAAATTTCCCTTGAGCTTTTGACATCTAAGAGGTCATCATATTATAAGAATATCCTGTAAGTTTCAGAACTGAAAACGTCCTTGTTAGTCCAATAAAAGCTTTTATTAACACCAGCCTCAACAAACGACTCGATTTTTCAAAGTGGGGAACTATGGCGTCAAAGAGGATAAAACCCCACCCCCGCAAAAGAAGATCAACGATATCGCCGCCCACCGATTCGCGCATTACACGCATAGCTAAATCATATTTATGATTTGAATCATATTTCAAGCTAATCAAATCCATCATGGCGGACAATCTGAAGTGTCTCAGCTGAAGGAAATAATACATTATTTATCGGCTTTAATATATTGGCCAATTTTTCTTATCAGGGCGATAACGATAATGTTAAAAATGAACATATATCGGCCGATACCGAAAATGATGGCCGATATATCGTGCATCACGACTTAATATGTGTTTAAGGAATAACTGATGCATTTACATGACATTTTTCTGTATTTCCAAAGGATATCCTGGGTACTCTTTTAAGTATAATGAAAGTGTGTGCGTACTGGGTCTGTCAAATAGGGCTGGGTATCGAGTTTGAAACTTTCTAGGCACTGACACGAATTGCCTTCGATACCATCAAGTATCATGAAATCTCTTGTTGACCAAATTTCGATACCTAAGGGGTTAATGTTGTCAACGTCAGTGAGCAAATAAGCATTCAGGATGATTGGCTGTGGCGAGGCATCAAGGAAAAACACTAGTTTACGGTCGGAGACTTGGCTAAGTGAGGCTGCTGAAGCGTGTAAGAGTTCCCAATCCCCATCGATGTAAAAGATGTGGTAAAAGATCAAAAATGTGTCTGCATTTCACCAAGATCAATGGCAACTGCACACGATTCAATATTTGCGACAAGATAATTGCTGGTTAGACCGGCAACACGTCAAATCTGATGAAGCACTGAATACACTTAAGAGCATAACTTGCAAGAAGAACGTGTCACAAATGAACCGAAACTCTGTGTATTGCCTACTTGCCTCACAGACATGAGAAATAGGCCTATAAAAAGTTTGACATTTCTACATTTTTCAACTTTTAAATGAACCAGTTCGAAATTGAAAAACAATTAGTCACCTATTCTTTGTCGTGCGCCTAATTACGGCCACCTAATCTGTAACACAAGTCCTCTGAAATTGTGTAATATGGTTAGACTGAAATTGAAGTGATTGTTGACTGAAAACATTCGCTCTAGGTCTCCTTGGCCTTTTCCTGGGATGAATCATTCCTTCGAGTTATTCATTACTTTTAAAGAATCAGTTGATCAGTTCATGGTCTCAATGAATCATTCACAAATCTGACTGACCTGGTTCTCAAGTTAAAGCGAGGAAGATTGTCAATATAATTCTAAATTTCAGTCCTTTCCTCAGACAAATCCAAAGTATAGCATGAATTAATCATGAAATGGGTGTTGGATTTGAAACATGTGAAGTTTCACAAATAACTACAAAGAACATGTTGAATTAAACATGAAATTTTAAGGTACAAAGGGATTTTTTACAGGGATTGATAAAGAAAAGAGGTGATGAACAACTCAGTAAATAGTAATAAAATAATAAAATACCATCCAAGCAATACAATGCATGCAAAGATAAAGATGCAGTAGCTTGCGTGCGTGTATGTTTTGCATTCAAATGTTTAACCAATGCCATTGCTAATTTCCATCTATTACCATTGAGGATGGGCTCTTGCTGTGTCTGTTTCTCATCTCCCACAGTAAATTCAATCCAAATGTTGTAATGTCTTTATGGATGAGAAGAGAAGAGAAAAAAAGAGGGAAAACATGGTGAGAGCCTGAAAAATGAGGAAAGGACTGAATTGAATTTCCTTTGTCCATGTGGATACATTGTTCAACAGGCTATTTTAAAACAAGGAATCAATGCATGATTTCTAGGAAAACTTTTTGTAAATAATCCACCCATCATCTGTAGGACGGCGTGGAACAGTGCAAGAGGTCTGTAATATGATTCATTATTGGGGTGCAAAACAAATGGAATTGATTATAGCAAAATTGTACGGGTTTTGTGTATGGCCTCTGAACATCATCAATTCAGACTTTAAAGGAATAGTTCCCTCTATAAAGTATATTTTTGTCATCACGTACTGACCAGCATGTTATTGTATACCTGTATGACTTTCGGTCTAGATATTGGGCTGTTATTTATTGTACTACTGGCTCTAAAGGTACATAACAAGCGACATGAAAGTAATCCTTCTGACTCGTGCAGTATGTATCCTTCTGAAGCCATGATGACATATGAGAAATGTCTGGTGAACAAGCTAAACTTAAATCAGGATTCTACTCAAGAACAACCAAGTACAGATGATGAAATGCTCAGGACTTTTTGTTCTGCTTCCTTCTTGTTCTGATTGCCTGAGTCGCTCTGACCCTGATAGAGGAAGGATCGCAGGTCATGTGGGGGAGACAGAGGAAGAGCATGCTGAGGAGATAAGCCGAAATGACAAGGAAAGAAGAACGAAAGCTATTTCAGGCCTCAGCATCCGCTCAGTTGTATTTTTGTAGGTTTTCGAAAGCTAATCATATTTATATGCAGCCTACATATCTTCAAAAGTGCACTGTATCCAACTTATTTTACAATGTGGAAGATAGCTGTTTTCTGTGAATGAGCTAATCTAACCGTCTTACTCAACCCGCTCCGATCGGGATTCGAACCAGGGTCTCTGGCTTGGGAGGCGGCGTACTAACAATGCTAAAGACATCAGCCACTAGCATGCGTCTGAGTAGGCAGAGGAGTGAGTTTAACCCAAACTGCTCTTAATGGCCAACGTTACACTGACCCGCCTAAACCTCACTCCCATCCGGGTCACGGCACCAAATGTACCATTCCTACTTAACCTGCCCAGGAGGAGGGTGCAAACAAGGACGCAGCTGCTAGCTCACCTCTTGACATCAGGGGAGTGAGGTTTACATACATTTACATT
Organism: Hybognathus amarus; assembly: GCA_030378365.1. Lineage (NCBI taxonomy): Eukaryota > Metazoa > Chordata > Actinopteri > Cypriniformes > Leuciscidae > Hybognathus > Hybognathus amarus. The sequence continues at coordinate 119,692 of JAQIUQ010007595.1, read as the reverse complement.
TATTCATTCAGCTGATGCTTTTATCCAAAGCAACTTACAATTTCTATATATATCAGAGGTTGCACGCCTCTGGAGCAACTAGGGGTTAAGTGTCTTGCTCATGGACACATTGGTGTCTCTCAGTGGATTCAAACCCGTCTCTCTCACACCAAAGGTGGTGTGTCTTATCCACTGTGCAATCACCACATACACAGCCACAGTTTACATCTACATCTGTTACACTCACCACCTAAACCTCACTCCCATCCTGGTCACGGCACCAAATGTACCCATTAACCTGCCCTGACCGGGATTAAAACCAGGGTCTCTGGCATGGGAGGAGGGTGCAAACAAGAACACAGCTGCTAGCTCGCCTCTTGAAATCAGGGAAGTGAGGTTTACATACATAGCTACAGTTACATACATAGCTCACTGCCATCCGGGTCACGGCACCAAAAGTAACCGATCCTACTCTACCCATCCCGAATTGGATTTAAACCGGGGTCTCCGGTGTGGGAGGCGGCCTCTAACAAGGAAGCAGCCGCTAGCTCGCCTCTTGAGGCCAGGGGAGTGAAGTTTTCTCCATTACACTCCCCCCTTTAAACCTCACTCCCGGCAGGGTCACGGCACCAAATATCAATGGTTCAACTCAACCCTCCTCCATTCGAACCAGGGTCTCCAGCTTGAGAGGCGAGCGTGCTAACAAGGATGCTAAAGACATCAGCTTCTACCGTCAGTTGCTAGCGCACCTCTTAAGGCAGGGGGAGTGAGGTTTACGCGCACATCTCTTACAGGCCTGAGACATTAGCATACTACAACATAATAGAAGAATAGCAAAGTGAAGTAAACAGTCAAACTAGCCTATTTATGCTAGAAATCTGTGATTTCTAGCAAAGACTGTTTGTAGGTTAAATAACTGGAAGTGAATGATGCCTCACACGTTCAAGTTACAAACGACCGTTTCCGTAACTTCGGTTGTCCTCATTCAGCTTCATCTCGTGAACAGTGCAGTCACAGTGTACTGTTTTTGTACAGCTTGTTTTGTATGAAATCAGCACGGAGAGACTGTCAAATAGGGAAGAACCAAGGAATTTTTTCTTCATTCTCTCTGCATAATTTAATTACAATCAAACCCTCGGGTGACTCAAGCCTGTACTTTTTAAATTATCAGAGAGTTTTGAAGATCACAGTGCAAGACACCCACACAGACAAACACAAGGAAGACACAGCTTTCTTTCTGGATGTTTACGTGTCAGGTCTGAGGAGTGTATAATGAATCTCCCGCGGCTCCAGGCGGACGCTTTCGCCGATCGTCCCAGAATTCAATCTGACAGGGCGCCCTGAAGCGCTGCCCTAAACGAGACTACACCGTCCTGTTTTGTTTCAGATCAGATGTGTGGTTTGTTCTAATGGTGGTTTAGGTCGGGACTTGTTTTTAGACACAGGTCCTGGATCAGGGGAAAGGGGAGATGCCCTCCCGCGGTGTCCTGAAAAGGTCACACACTTTAGAGGTCGAGTGAACCGTTGCTGCCTTCATCATCATCACCACAGTGATTATTTAAATAGGAATATATTGTTAAAACACTTTGATTAGGCTATATTTATATATGTTTACGTAAATTATGTTAAATGATTCTTGTTAGATTAAGCCTGTTTATCATTAAGTTTGCACCTGATGGATTAGGATACTTGTCGTCACATATTGAGTGTTGAAACACATTTTGTGAGTCGGCACCTTTGCACTTTTAGGCTATAAACAGATGAATGTACATTTTTTGAAGCTCTCAGTGTTCTGCATCCCATACAATTTGGTGTATGGAGATTTGGGCCACAGTCAGCTGTTTTTCCAGCGCTACACCCATCCCATCCATGGACAAAAACCCATCCAAAATCAAATGCAGCCACCCGTGTCTCTGTGTTTTCCAAGTTTGTGTTGGCAGTGACGCATATTTGTTAGTTTTGTGAAAACACAGACTCTTCTGGGGCCCAGTGTGAAGTGTGAACGTGTGTGTGTGTACGGATTAGCTTTGATTAAGAAAACAGTGTCTTGCGAAATTTTCTGTCCTGTTTGTTTAAAATATTATTAAAGTGGCTCCTTGAATTACCACTGCAGATTTAGTTTTTGCTACTGAGGGGAACAAACTGTGTTATTGTAATGTAAAAAAGACAACAGTCAGTGCTTGCACAATACATTGCACAAGTCTTTTCAGCATTTGAGAATAAATTTAACCTCATTGCCAGTCACTCATAATGATCGCCAAGCATTAAACACTGGCAGAATATGTGTGTCAGCTCCAGGCTCTAGCAGACAGAAAACTCTGCATTATGAAGAAGGAAGAGGTAGCTTTTTTTAATGAGGTTTCCAGAGGTTGCTCTTGTTGGGTTTCTAGTTTGGCAGCTTCATGAATTCTCGAATTCCCCCATGTCGGTTCCAATGAGTCTGGGTTCTGCTGGCTTGACCTTCAGATGGACTCAATGTGAACGGTGTAAAAAAAGATCTTTCAGGTGTAATAAGGGTGATTTGTTTAGCTGGCAGTTCAAGGAGGATATTCATCAAAACCGGTTTGAACAGAAGCAGACGACGAGTCATTGGTCTTTGCTGTTGGTGGACTGAGGAATTTATCAAAAGAGCACATGCGAGAACGGCTTTTATTGATTCAAAAGAATATCAGTAAGCCTCTCCCGGCTTATCTCGAAGAATGGGAATCCGTAATCTTTCTAGTCTCACTTGATATTTGTGTGCAGAGCTGTTGTGTAAGTTCACTGGTATTTTCAGTCAAGTCTCCAAAAAAGAAGATCAAGCAGAAAGATCTCATGGCTGAGAAAGGGCAGAAGATCTCATGGCTGTAAATCACGTCAACACAGGGATTTTCTAAATCATGTCCACCTGTCAGAGAACATCCCACCGAGATGAATTCCCCGTCTATGAATGAATTCCCCGTCATGCATTATCTCAGTTCTCATCACATCCAGGTTCTTTGGGGTGTTTCATTACTAGTCCTCGTGCCAGAAGTTGAAGAACCTCATCCAACAGCTTTGAATGTTCCTGTTTGCAGCAATGAAAAGTCCAGACATTGTGCAAGAGATAAAGAAAATATTTTACTTCCAGACAATTAATTTAATATCTATCTATCTATCTATCTATCTATCTATCTATCTATCTATCTATCTATCTATCTATATATATATATATGTATATATATGTATATATATATCTGTCTGTTTCTCTGTCTGTCTATATATCTGTCTGTCTGTCTCTCTGTCTGTCTGTCTCTCTCTGTCTGTCTGTCTGTCTAATTTTATCTATCTATATCTGTCTGTTCTATCTATCTATATATCTGTCTGTCTGCCTATCTATATATCTGTCTGTCTGTCTGCCTGTCTGTCTGTCTCTCTCTGTCTGTCTGTTCTTGTCTGTCTGTCTAATTTAATCTATCTATATCTGTCTGTCTATCTATCTATCTATCTATCTATCTATCTATCTATCTATCTATCTATCTATCTATCTATCTATCTATCTATCTATCTATATATATATATATATCTGTCTGTCTGTCTGTCTGTCTGTCTGTCTGTCTGTCTGTCTGTCTGTCTGTCTGTATATCTATCTATCTATCTATCTATCTATCTATCTATCTATCTATCTATCTATCTATCTATCTATCTATCTATCTATCTATCTATCTATCTATCTATTTATCTATCTATCTATCTATTCTATCTATCTATCTATCTATCTATCTATCTATCTATCTATCTATCTATCTATCTATCTATATATATATATATATCTGTCTGTCTGTCTGTCTGTCTGTCTGTCTGTCTGTCTAATTTAATCTATCTATCTATATCTGTCTGTCTGTCTGTCTGTCTCTCTGTCTGTCTGTCTATCCATCTATCTATCTGTCTGTCTGTCTGTCTGTCTGTCTGTCTGTCTGATTTAATCTATCTATATATATCTGTCTGTCTGTCTGTCTGTCTGTCTGTCTATCTATATATCTGTCTGTCTATCTATATATCTGTCTGTCTATCTATATATCTGTCTGTCTGTCTCTCTCTCTGTCTGTCTATCTATCTATCTGTCTGTCTGTCTATCTGTCTAATTGAATCTATCTGTCTATCTATGTCTGTCTGTCTATCTGTCTGTCTGTCTATATGTCTGTCTGTCTCTCTGTCTGTCTATCTATCTATCTGTCTGTTATCTGTCTGTCTGTCTGTCTGTCTGTCTGTTCTAATTTAATCTATCTATCTATCTATCTATCTATCTATCTATCTATCTATCTATCTATCTATCTATCTATCTATATCTGTCTATCTATCGTCACTACATTAGATCTCTAAAATGGTTTGAATTTATACCACTTTATTCAATATTATGTTGTTTGAACTTAATTTTAATTATGTGGTTACATTCTTGGCATCTTGAATTAGCTATTAGTCCATTTGATGGTTCTTATTTTAAAAAGGGATCCACAAAAGCTCCTTTAAACACACACACACACACACACACACACACACACACACACACACACACACACACACACACACACACACACACACATATGTTTGTGGCATTATGTGTATATTGTTTTCTGAGATCTTAATCCTGTTTGTCATGATGCGATGCCATTTGTCTTTCTCTAACTCCAAGCCCTCAGTCGTTTCTGGTTTATTAGTTTTTGGGTGCTTGTGCTCCTGTGTTATTGCCTGTCAGATCTCAAACCGGAGATTTGTTGCCAACGGGCTGGAAAATGCTTGGCCTGTCTGGTAAGAACAATGCTTTATTACTTCGCAACTTTATTTTTTTTTCTCCTACTCTATACGTGATTTGAAGTCTACCTCAATCCTGGAGCATTTATAGCCTCTTCTATTTGACACAAAATGACTTCTCCAGATAAGAGTATAGTGTTGCAGAGTGAGTTCTCCTGAAGACACTTGAGATATGGAAACAGAAAGCCTGTGATGACAGAGTGAAGTCTCTTAATCCTCCCTAGGCGGCTGAAAGTGGAATGAGGGAATGTAAAGCGGGAATTGATTTAGGAATAGAGATGTGAGAGAAGGAGGGAGTGTAATGTAATCACAGGTTGAAAACTTGTTTGAGATGGAACAGAGGAGTAGATGAGAGAAAAGATGTGAATTTAAAGTCTGAGGCAAGAGCAGTTCATACACAATTACTCAAACAAGACCGGAAGCAGGTTTTATTTTAACCTTTGATTCTTTTTTTATATTAGCCAATGGTGTGATGACGCCTCTGGGCAACAGGACTAAATTTGGCATGATCCAAAAAATAAAAACACAACAGAGATTTTCTGTTGTTGCATAGCCTACAAACATAACTAATGAAGAGCAGGATTGGAAATCGATTTGCACGTCACGATTATTTACGTCATAATCGGCAAGCATGTGTTTATACTGTAGTATATGAGTAATGCATCTCATCCTCGGTTAGAACTGGTTAGAACGGTTGGTACACAACACCGTTTTACATTAAAAACGTCCAACTTGCGTTTTGGCCGATTATTTACATGACAACGGCATTTTGGGTGCCCGAAAACGCAAACTTTTGTAAACAAGTTTCAAAGTGCACTTTTTTTTTTAAACGATACCATTGTTGTCCCCATGTAAACAACAAAAACGTAAACTGTACAGTCTATAGGCGAGTAGTGTTTCTCAACAAATTGACATCGCCATCTACTGGCCTGGCATGAATAATACAGTGGCTTTCTTGGATCCGCAAGATCCGCAAGAACGTTGTCATCTGTACGTGAAAAAAAGGAAAAACGTTTCTGTTTTCTGTCTACATAAATTTGGCACAATGACAACACACTTGAGGGCAAATTAAGTTTTTACACAGCAAAAAATGCTTTTTTTAATTTATTTTTTGTCTTGTTTCCAGTCCGAATATCAAACTTTTCTTAAATCAAGATTGTATTGCGTAAGATATTAGCCTATGTCCCGTTTTCAGAATTAATCATTATTAAGTGAGTTTATGCTTAAAGGGATAGTTCACTTTGTAATTAATTCTTGGTATGTTTTAGCTTACCTCAAGGGCATCCAAGATCTAGGTGGTGTCTTTGTTTTTCAATTTTTTGTCTTTGTTTTCTGCAGTATTTTCAATTTTGATATTTTCTTAGGTCAAACCGTTCTTGTCTGTCAGTCATATAATGCAGGTCTATGGTCACCACCTCAAAGAGCATGCACAGAGAAGTCCAAATTAAACATGATTTAATGACTCGTAAATGTAAGTACACATCAATGGCCTAAGACACGAAACGAGCGGTTTGTGTGAGAAAACGAACAGTATTTATATCGTTTTACCTCTTGTAACCACAGTCACGTCCAAGCGATCTGAGAGCGTACATGTGCAACGGCTGAGTTTTATCTTTGTGTTTGTGGTTACAAGAGGTAAAAACGATAAAATAGTGTTCGTTTTCTCATATAAACTGCTCGTATTCAGTGTGTGTGTGTGTGTGTGTGTGTGTGTGTGTGTGTGTGTGTGTGTGTGTGTGTGTGTGTGTGTGTGTATGTGTGTATATATATATATATCACATTTCATGCATATAGTATTTTACCTCTATTACACTTTTACCAGTGTAAACACTATGTGTATTGTCTAATATTTATACAGAATTTTGCCTACCACTATTTACACAGTATAACTTTTTATTTTTGTAAATAAATGCTGCCCTTATTTAAATACTGAAAACATTTACATTATACAGTAAATACATATACACATAGTTACATACTGTAGATACATGGTATATTAAGATTACACACATTTTTAAGGCTTCAATGGTAAAAAATGGATCAATACTATCAGAATCTTTGCTATGCCTTGAAATATATTAAAAAACCTATACAGTTTTGCGAAATACCAGATGGTGTCAAAGGAGGAAAGCCAACAGTTTAGTGTGAAACTTAAAGGTGTTCACATAAATGTTCATGTATGTAAGTTTATTCAATGACAGGGGCCTGCATTAATGGATTTTGCATTAGGCCCCATACAACACCTTCATGATTGATTAGTCACAAAGTGGTTCAAAAAGATCATGTCAACTTATGAGCAAATATGGCCGATTTTAAATTGCGTACTTCAAGGAGGTCCTGCGTGAGCCGAGGAACTGTCACCGAGAATGAATGGAAATCTAACAGACTAACTCTCTCCAGATATGAAAGACCTCCTTGAATGTAGCCCCATATTTCTGGAGTAACACATGAATCCATGTTATTTTCTGCAAGATGAAAACGTTATGTTTAATGGTAAGCAAAAATGCCTTTTGAGAAGATGCATGTGCACTGACAAACTCAATACATGTGCAACGGCAGAATATATAACTTCAGATTTTAAAAAGCTGACAAAAAGAATGAAAGATACACTCCGAGTAGATGGCTTATGTATACTAATCATTTTTATTTAGACAAAAACATAGTATGTACATCTTAAATAGGTTTCTCATTTGAGATCTGGTGATTGATTTCAGGTGTATGATTATAGAATCATCTGTTTGTTGAACATACTCAAACAATCTCTGCAATATCCCATCAACATAGATATCTAATATTGAGTAGTTTTTAATATTTTAGAGTGCAATATATTATTACAAGGCTGTTTTTCAGGGAACTGTGGCATTTGTTTCTGACTTACTCAAAGTCCCCCTGTAGTCAATCTTTTCCCCTCTTAAAACTCATCGTTGATCACCGAAATGACATGTTTAAATGTTTTTTCCTTGGAAAAAATAATTCTTCATGTCTTAAAATATCTTGAATGTAACTCGACACCGTTGCCTCACTTAGTATACGCGGTTTTATTAATATGCAAATGAGCCGCAACTCCACTCACTCACTCAGCTCAGAGATTGGCTGGTTGGCGATCACATGTTGATCTGATTGGTTACAAGGTAGTGTGACGTCAGAAACACCAGCGATTTCAAACACATATTAAAAACACCACGTAGACACATAAACAACATTAAAAACTTCATTTTCGCCACAGGGAGACTTTAAAAAGTCAAATTGTTTTTTTTAAATCTGTCATGTTTTCTGCATTTATCCAAAAAATTAAAAATTTTAGGGGGAAAAAAACAACATTTCTAAACTTCCCCACACAAATGTCACAGGTCTCTGATTAAGCATCCAGAAACAAATGCATAATACAAAATTGAGTAATCATTAAAAGTAATAATAATAACAACAGCAACATTGCGAAACATGGCATTTGCTCAGTGTGGTTTGTTAATGTGTCATTCACAGTTTGACGGTGCGGACTCATCTAAAACAGCTCCAACACGTCTAGAATCAAACAAGTCTTTGGGTTTAATAAAAGAAACCGATATCGGTTGTAAAGATTGCTGGCTGACATGAACAAGCTTAAAATATGCCGGCTGAATTATGAGTGATATCAACGTTTACATCAGAGGCACATTTAGCATTAACAAAGCAATGCACATTCTTTTTAGCTTTTATGAACAGCTAAATATACACACGTAACAAACAACAAACATGGCCGCCGTCACACAAGAAAGATCTCTGTAACTCAGGCCTGGTAAGATATGGTAAGATCATTTTTACATCAAACGCCAATAGAAATGACTGCTTGAGAAGTGCTATAATAATATTTGTTGGCGTGTAACTTTACAATATCATTACATAGTGAAATTTTGCCATATGAATAATTATAAGCATTTAACAATGAAGCACATGAACAGAAACAATCTGACGGGGAAGAAGCTGAACAACAAAGCAAACAACAGAAATGCTCTTGTGTCTCAACCTCGCGTTTTCCAATGTGTGTCTCGATAGTTTGATCGGGGACAAGAAAAGGCACTTTGCAACATTTGGCAGAGAGGTGAGGACAGTTTAAACATGTCAATACGCATCAGGAAACGCCATCTTGAACACCACACCCTACTTTCAGTAAATCCCACATTCCCAAACCTCTCGGACATGTGACCGCTGGAAACGTCCAGAAGCGATCTTTCACATCTCGCTCTACAGCGAGTCCCCAGACGAGGGAAGTTTCTGCCCAGCGTGTCAAGGGTCAACAGCTGACTTACATCCATTCTCTTGATACGTCCAACTATTGTGGTGTAGAGTTGCTGACCCCTGGACGAAGAGGTGTCAAGATCAACACTGTTTGCCTTGCAGATGTTCAGTTTTCATTAAAGAACTCCACTAAACTGTGTGGAAAAATCGTGCTCAGCAATTTTCAGCATTTACTGTGTTTTACGCACACCTCTGTCTGAAAATAATATAATGTGCCTGGGGCCTGTTTACTCCTGGGATTAAGATGTGTTTTGGTGGATCGGATCACAAGTAGACGAGAGAGACATTCCCGCTCACACCTGGTGTTTTAATCCGTCTCTTTTGCTCACTTTCAGCCACTTCTGTCCTGATTCCTCAAGGGAAGGGTCAATGGGAGGGTAAATGTGTCCGCTAAGCAAAATGATGTCCAAAAGGCATCTTTGTAATAAAAGTCCGGACGTTGAAAAGACGTCCACTGAGGGGCCAGAGTGAAAGTTCTTATGACGTCTTTTTGTGACGTGTTCTGCACGTCCGATATAGACGTTATTTGATCCTTCGTACAAGATTAAAAACTAGTTCAAATGTGTCTATTGTAGACATGTTTTCAACATAACTTATGGTCTCATTTAGACAATTTAAACTGTTTCTGGACCAAATAAACACTCAGGATGCATTAAATTAAAACTCATGTTTATTTACATTGTTTAGATGGTGATATTTGTTTCATTTTAAATCACCATTGTGGTGATCAGTGTTTGCTTTAGTTGGGCTCTTGGTCCCAGATCACCTTACTTTAGCTTTTCTATGGCTGTTGTAATTGTGTGTTTGTATAACACCATTGTTTATGCAGAGAAAGCCAAGAAAATCATAAAGCAGATATCTTCAGCTGCTTGTTGAGGATGACAAAATCAATGCAAGCATTAAACAGCATTTAAACTTTTGTTTTTATATCTGATATTTTTAACCACCAATCTTGTGGAACTGTGTTATTTGGACCAGTAACTTTAAAATGATCGCTGTGTACAAAATATTTTAAGAAAGTGAATCATATAGTCACACACAGACATCAAGATTTTGGATATGATTCTCAACAATGGTGACAACCAAAACAAAAAAGCCTGGGAATCAAGGATGTTTTGTACTATGAAAGCTACCCATCATGCATTGCAGCATGAAGCATTTTAGTTATTGTCACCATTGTTGTGAATCATATGCAAGATCTTGATATCTGTGTGTGACTATATGGTACATTTTCTCAAATCAATGCTACTAGCCCAAATACTGCAGTTCCATAAGGTTGGTGGTTATTAACACAAAAGTTTAAACACAACATTAAATGCTCACTTTGTGTTGATTTCATCATCATCATCATTAATAACAATGAGCCGATGAGAACCAATTTTACATTTCTTGGCTTTCTCCGTCACATCAATGGTGTTATTCAAACACACAGTTACAGCAGCTAAAGAAAGGAAAAACTGGGACCAAGAGCCACGACTAAAGCAAACACTGATCACCATAATGGTGACTTAAAATGAAACAAATATCACCAACTAAACAATGTAAGGAACTTACATTGAAACAAACATGAGTTTTAATTTTAATGCATCCCGAGAGTGTTTATTTGACCCAGAAACAGTTTAAATGATCTAAACGAGACCATAAATAATGTTGAAAATGGACACATTTGAACTAGTTTTTAATCTTGTGCGAAGGATCCATTAGTGTCTTTTTCAGACATCCGACATTGTGACAAAGACGTTGAAAAGACATTTTTTGGACATCATTCTGCTCAGTGGGTGTGTGTTTTCAGATCTTTCAATCTAATGGACGAAATAAGCTCGGGATATATGCGTCGGGAGACGGAAAAACACGGGAGCATCAGCTTTAGTTTCTGCTCTGACAGACGCAAGTTCAGCCGAACGCTGCAAGTGTGTGTTCAAAATCAGGAATGATGAGAGAATATTGTGCGTGACATGTTTTTCATCTTCAAACCAAACTTGATTCTCCAACCGATAGTTTAAACCCCGTCTGGCTAGAGCTCTTCATAATGTTACGCATTAGATCAGGTAGACGAAAAGAACACACTCGACCACACGAGCGTTTACGCTACCAAAAGAAATCCGAACAAATGTGTTTTTAACGTCCTCTGGAAATGGTGGACGAGCTCAAAACGCTTTAGACCCTGCACTGTAAAAAATAACCGTGATTTTAACGGTAAAATACTGTAAAAATGATACAGTGCAAAACTGTTAATTGGTAAACAGAAAGTTTCCTTACTATACACGGTAAATAACTGTGATATAATTTTACAGTAAAATACAGTTAAATTTACAGTTTAAATAATAAGTTGGTAAATCCACATTTTATCAGAAAAAAGTCTGTAAAACCATTAACGTTCCTACAGTATTTTTAACGTTAAAGTTCTGGCAACGACAGCTCCCGTTTTTTTACCGTAAGATTTACGGGTTATTTTTTGCAGTGTGTTTACACCTTTATTGTCGTCCACTTGTGATCCTTCGACCGAAACGCATCTTAAAACCGATTTAAACACGGCCTAAGATTCATTTTGGACTGTTTCAACATATATTAATCATTAACTGGCTGCCACCATGTTTGTGTGACATCATACAATTAGCAAAATCTGAGAGTTTTAGATATCAGTACGAGTTTAAGAGATCTGTTGTCCTTTTCCAAGTCGAGTGGAAGTTGAGATATCAGTGTGTGTTCGTGAAGGACGCTCGGATTTTCGCAATCAGCTCTGGCAGGCAAATGTAATACTTTTTTTGTGAGTATGTTTTTATATTCCTCTTCACATCAATCATTAGTTTGATCATAAAGGAGATAGAGCACAAGGTGATTGCGTGTTTGATGCTGAAAATTGATTGTTTTCGAGTGTGTGTGTGTGTGTGTGAAGCAACATTCATCATCTCTAAATCCCCTTGGCTTGCGTCTAAAGTCTCGTCTCTCTTCTAAATCCCTCTTCGGCTTTCTCATCCTTTTTAAAGTGTGTTTAAAAGTGGGGCCCAAAAGTCTGAGACCATGGTGAAAATCTGGGATTCCTCGTGGGATTGAAGAAAAATAAACAGAACGTGTTTGGGTTTTGAAACATGTTAAACAAAAAAAACGCTATGGCGTACAATAAGAAAATATTTCAGACTCTTCGCCATTTATTACTACGTGAAATTGAACATGTGACATTGCTTCCTCTCACAGTAAATCATGCAATGCTGTATTAATATATTTTTATGTTTAAAGGATTTAAAGATTTTCACTAGTGGTCTCAGACTCGGTTTGTCGTTTTACAGAGATCGCACTCATTTCTGTTCAAAAACTGTTTTCGGCCATTCCCAGGACACCCTCCACCCAACACAAAGCATCCTGGCATTGTTCCCGGGGTCACGGGTCCCGACTGGAGCTGGGCGTGGAGACGACGGGCACCGGGTGCAGACTGAGCTCTGCTGCGCGGGAATGTGGGGTCGCTGGGATGTTTGGGGGCGTGGCTTGAGGCTGAGGCCACACCTTCCACAACAGCACAGAAGAAGAGACAGGCGGACAGACAGACATAATCCAAGGGATGGACAGAGGGACGATAGGACAATAGAGCACAGAGGAGGAGACGGGATAAAGATGGAACGGACAGACAGAGAGAGAAACAGTGTTTAGAGTGTGGACTGGCCAATGATCTGGGGTCTTGCAGGCTGAGGGCTCTCAGACGCACTCAAGCAAGACTCTAACTGCAGATCCTGCAGAAACACAGAACAGGTCAGACAGTGGCACATCTGCACCGTGTGTGTGTGTGTGTGTGTGTGTCTACTTAACTATATTATGGGGGCAAATTTGTACCCAGAAGGGACCAAAACCTGACAAAATCTCCAAACACCTCTGATATTAATCTGGTATTAAAATAAAGTAACTAAAGGTTTTTTAATGTAAAAATGCAGAAAGTTTTGTGTGATGAGTGTTTAGGGGATGGATTAGTGTGTGTGTGTGTTTGATGGGTAGGTTTAGGGGTTGGGTTAGAGTGTGTGTATGTGTGTGTGTGTGTGTGTGTGATGGGTAAGTTTAGGGGTCGGTTTAGTGTGTGTGAGTGTGTGATGGGTAGGTTTAGGGGTCGGGTTAGTATGTGTGTGTGATGGGTAGGTTTAGGGGTCGGTTTAGTGTGTGTATGAGGTGTGTAATGGGTAAGTTTAGGAGTCGGTTTAGTGTGCGTGTGTGTGTCCGAGTGTGTGATGGATAGGTTTAGGGGTCGGGTTGGTGTGTGTGTATGATGTGTGTGATGGGTAGGTTTAGGGGACGGGTTAGTGTGTGTGTGTGTGTGTGATGGGTACGTTTAGGGGTCGGTTTAGTGTGTGTAAGTGTGTGGTGTGTGATGAGTAGGTTTAGGGGTTGGGTTAGTGTGTGTGAGTGTGTGTGTGATGGTATAGTGGTCAGGTTAGTGTAAGAGGACAGAATATACATTTGTACAGTATAAAAACCATTACGTCTATGAAAAATGTCCCCATTTAAATAGCTAAGTAAACGTGTGTGTGTGTGTGTGTTAGTTAAGTTATGAAAACTTTCTGAATGTTCTCTGAAAGTTAAACATTCCATTTTTGTGGGAAAGTTCCTTTTGAACGTTCGCTGAACATTCTGAAATAAGTAGTAACATTTGTTTTTATCGCTAAACGAACATCTATTTCAGGAGAAAAAGATGTATAAATAATGCTGATGTTCTGAGAACAACACCACCAAAGACTATGAGAGAACATTATGTTAGTTCATAACCTTGACGGAACGTTCCCTGTTAGCTGGGGTAAAACTTTAAAAAAACAATAATGACAATTCTGACGTTATTTATTTCAAAACACGTTGCCCAGAGAAAAAAACAGCACGTGTTCTGAACATGGTGAGTCGATAATGGCAGAACTACATTTTTCTTTAAATTGCACAACATTCGGCCCTTCCTTTTCCCCAACATATGCACCCATTTACATTTTTGCCCTTTTTCTTCCTTCCTGTTTCTCATTCTATAGAATATCATGCTCTTACTGCAGCAAAATGTGGTTTTAATTCAGCTTTAGTCTAAAACTCCCTGCTGGTACTCCATAAAACGGTGAGAGCGAGCGTGAGAGAGAGAAATAACCCTTTCCCAGCAGAATGATGGCATCTGGCCGGCTTTACCACTGACAAAATATAAAATCATATTATATAAATAAATAAATCTAGATTTTTTTTTAGATATATTAAATGTATAGATTGGCAGAGTAGCTGTGACCCAGATTTTGGTAAAATATATGGGCAAACCCAAACTTTAGCTTTCACTTTCAACTGTACAATTGCATTTTTAACCCAACATTTGGCCCAAATTTGGGTTGAAAAAACCCAGCGTTTTTTAGAGTGTAATAATGTCAAATGACAATGTGGTAAGCTGATTGTTTAACCATTAAATTTTTTTAATGTCCACACTTTTTAATGTCCACACTTTAGTAGCTGTGTAGCTTGACAAAAACCGCCACAACGTATCCATACAATTCCACTTCCGGTGTGTTTTTTAAAGCGGGAGCGACGCATTTTTTGTTTTGTGCCAGAGCGATTTGTTGTTCTGAAAACTTCAGTGGCGATGATTGATTCCTGGTTGGAGACCAGCAGATTTAAGAGGCCAGAGTCGTGCCAATTTCTCTGCTGTGTGAATATGCAGAATGAGCCAAATTGGTTTCCGTCTCCAGTGGTGGAAGAGAGAGCGAGTGAATGTGTGTCTGGTGTCTCCACCAATCAGATTCAGTGTCCATCAAAGCAGGGCGAGCCACGGAGAGACATTAGAGCTGATATTAGATCTGCGGACGCAGTGATGGCTTAAAGGAACACACTTTTCTCTTTGATCACGGATCTGATGCAAGTCATCCAGATCTGATCCAGTCTCTTGGGCCGTCCTGCTTTGATTTCCCCAATGAATGAAACATGGGATCGTCTGATCTCACTCTCATTATACATTCACATTTCTACACACACATACTTGTATTCCCTCATGGGCCTTTTGGTCAAGCTGAACTATAACACAGATTTCATCATCTCCTCTAGTAGGGCTAAGCGATATGAGACCTAGAAAAAAGTGTGTATATTGACTTTTTTTTAAAAATCACAATATTTTTAAACATGTATCGTAAAATGTTTGACGAATTATCTCTTGTCTGGCATTGATGGAAATTTAAGACATTTTTTATTGATAAATAATTATATTTAATGATTTTTAAAAAGTGTGCATAAAATCTAAACAATGCTGCGTTGTTTTAACCCAAATTTGGGTAAAATATGGACAAACCCAAACTTCAACTTTTACTTTGAACTGTACTTTTTTTTAATGCATTTTTGACCCAACACTTGGGTTTGTCCATATTTTACCCAAATTTAGGATGAAACAACCCAGCATAATGTTAAATGACAATGGGCTGATTGTTTAACCATTTTATTTTTTAATGTCCACACTTTAAAAAATGCTGGGTTATTTCAACCAAAATGTGGATCTGAACTATAACACCGATTTCATCATCTCGTCTAGTAGAGTTGAGCGATATGATACCTGTATATTGAGTGTTTAAAAAAATATTCTATATAAAAATAAAAATATAATATAATATTCTCAAACATATATCGTAAAATGTTTGACGAATTTGGAAATATAAGTAATTTTTTATCGATAAATAAGTATATTTAATGATTTTAATGAATTATCCACAAAATGTGTAGCGTACACTCTAAACAATGCTGGGTTGTTTTAACCCAAACTTGGGTAAAATATGGACAAACCCAAACATCAACTTTCAACTGTAAATTTTTTAATTGCATTTTTAACCCAACATTTGGGTTTGTCCATATTTGACCCAAAATTGGGTTAAAACAACCCAGCATGTTTTAGAGTGGCAACACACATAACTAAACAATGCTGGGTTGTTTCAAACCAAATTTTGGTAAAATATGGACAAACCCAAATGTTGGGTTTCAAAATGCAATTAAAAAATGTACAGTTGAAAGTGAAAGTTGAAGTTGGGTTAAACTTTGAAATTACATTTTTAACCCAACATTTGGGTTTGTCCATATTTGACCCAAATTTGGGTTAAAACAACCCAGCATTGTTTAGAGTGTACCATTACTGTGATACGAAACGAAACATCGATGTAAGATTTTGGTCTACCCTTTCTTTTTTTTCTTTCACACACAGATGCTAATATACATGGACATTGGGAATGTTTATTGGGAACATAAGTAGTAGTGTTCTCCCTAAGGGCACTAAGGGGGTTATGACTGATAGACAGGAAGACACACACACATACTAACTCTCTCTTTCTCTCTCACTCCATTTACTGTCCACTAAATCAATTTCACTGAGATTGACTCTTTGGGGAGTGAGGAAGGAGCAACATGTTGGCAGCTGTATCGAATGTGAAATTCTCAACATGTTTGTAATCTACAGAGAATTCACAAACACAGCAGGGAAGGGCCAACACACACTGGCTCTAACTGCACTGTTGTTGTTCTTCTAGAAAACAGCTTAAAGGACTAGTTTGCCAAAAAGTTACAATTCTGTCATCATTTACTCACCCTCGTGCCAATCCAATCTAGATCAGGAGCGATCCCTAATGCTATATTAATATCCTCTGAATGGTTTTTGGGAGATTTTTTAAAAGTTTTTGGCCACAGTAGCATGGTGTGAAATTTCTGCTAAAAATCTCACTTGTTTCACAGAAGTTTCTTACTTGCTTCACAAATTACAGTTACGAGTTAATGATGATTTTAATTTTGGGGTAAATATGCCTTAAACAACCAACTCAAGATAACTTTTGGTAACACTTTACAATAAGGATTATTTAATGTGCATTTCCTTAATTTAATTTACTTACAGTATTTATTAATCTTTGTTAATATTCATTTATAAAAACAACTGTTCACTTTTAGTTTGTGTCAGTTTAAGTCCATTAAATAATATTAAAGAGGTATCTTTTAATTTTGATCAAATTGAGGCAAAATAAAGTCACACCCTATTTTTTTTTCTTGTTTGGAGAAGCCGTCGCACTCAGATCTTTCAGAATAGGGAAGAAAAGACTGACTTTAACTAACATAAAAAATGTGAATCTTATTGAATAGTGTTACCGAACTCTCATGATCTAAAACAACCAGCACATCAGACAAATGCAAGCCATATAATTAGCAATATATTCTATCAATATAATCAGGGCTTGACATTAACTGGTTTTCCAAAGTTAATACATTTCACTGGCCACAATTTTGATATCGACACCATCAGGGAAAAACTGCCATATAGATATTTTAATATAATCTCATAATTTGGCAGCAGGTTTATTAGGCTGCTGTCACTTTAAGACCTGACAGCACGGATCCATTATACTGTTACACATGCATTTTCTTTCACCTCTGTGCCCAAATGGACCTGAAGAATTTAAATAAATTTTTTTTAAATCACAGCTTCCTCGGAATGGTCCGAAATTTGGTGACTTTGTTGGTTTTTGGTATATAAACACTCCAAACAATTGGGGGCAGGATGTGAACAGTCTTGTAAAGTGGTTGTAAAAAATAGTCACACTTGGGGTGTTCGGGTCCAAATGGACCCGCATGGAAAATAAATGGGAAATTGACAAAAATGTGAAAATACTGAGTTTTTTTGTGCGTACAATCTACAAATCAGCCACGATCCAGAAAAAAAGCACACAACAGTGAAGGGGTGAATCTATAAAACATCAAGAGTGCAAAACAGACACATCCAGACACACACACACACTTTTATACACAAACACATACAAAATTTCAGATTATACATGTGTTTTGCTTTTTAAAATGCTCAGTTTGTCCACCAGATGGCATCCATCTCATTTCAAAAATTGCTTTTATGAGGCCAAGGCTTGAATCTAAAATGAAATACAGCTTTAAAAAAAATCTATTATGTTCAATGGGGAAAAAATTGGTCATAATTATTGCATTAATATTAATATATAATTTTTTTTATTTTTAGAAATTTTCTCAAAACACCAAAAAAAGAAAAGAAAAAATATTATAAAAAACAAGTATAAAAAAAATTATGATTTTTTTTTTCTCAATATGAATCCCGCCCTTTGGGTCCATTTGGTCCCGAACAGCCCGAGTGTGACTGTTAAATGTTTAAGGATAACCAGCAGCAAAAAAGACCTCAATTTGGTACTACAAAGCAACTTTGTTAACTTTGGGTGTAAATCCTGCATAGACTTGTGCACAATAGGCGCAATCCAATGCCGAAATTCAAACCCTGTTATGGCAACAAAATTCATCCAGAGCAAATCAAACAAGCGAGTGAGGAGAGGCGGGTTTGAGTGTCTATTCTGTCTGAAAATGAGCATTGGAAGCGCTTCAGATTGATATGTATCGACACTACATTACACTTTGTTTATTATTTCAGATCTCTTTTTAAAAGACTACAGTTGAAAAATTAGTGTTAATGACGGGTGTTAATGTCAAGCTCTGAATATAAACGTTCAACAAATTCATTAAACGAATGTGTGATGTGCTTTCAGAGTGACTGTACCTGGCTGCCCTGTACGTGTCCATTAAAGTCATTGTTCCAAGGTGTCAGGAAGGAGTCGTGGGTCGTCGTTTTCTCTGTCGGCGGCAAACTGGGATCGCCATCCTCCACGCCATTCGGCCTTGCGCACACACAGGACCTTCCGGAAGCTCTGCTTGAAGTTGTCGGACAGGAACCCGTAGAGCAGCGGATTGGCACAGCTGTTGGCGTACGACAGGATGACGCGAAGAAGTACACCCTGACCATCACGCTGTTCTCCGGGAGTATGAACACCAGGTTTACGATGTTAATGATGTAGAACGGCAGCCAGCAGAGGACGAACACCACCAGCGATTATCACCACCATGCGGGTCACCTTCCGCTCGGAGCGCCTGCGCTTGGTAAATCCCGCTCGCGCACCGGACGACTTCACCTTGACTACGATGAGAAGGTAACACATGCAGATGACCAGCAGGGGGCCGAAGAATCCCAGCGTCGCCGTGTAGAGGATGAACGCCGTCGACCAAACGTCTCGCGGCTCCGGCCAACTCATGTTGCACGAGTTAAACATATCCTGAACGTCTGAGAATATCACCACGGGAAGAACGACGACGAACGAAAACGCCCACACCGCCGCGCTAACCGCTTTAGCGACTCGTGGCCGGCGCCACCTAGTGGAGCGGATAGGATGCACAACCGCTAAATAGCGATCGATGCTCATCACCGTCAAACAGAAGATGCTCGTGAATTGATTTAGCGAGTCCGCCGTCATTACAACGCGACACAGGAACGAGCCGAAAGGCCAGTAGGAAAGTACGTTTTGCGTCGTTAGGAAAGGGAGGCCCAAAATATACAGCTCGTCGGCCACGGCGAGGTTTAAAATGTAGATGTTCGTGACCGTTTTCATCTTTGCGTAACGCAAAACCACGTAGATAGCCAGAGTGTTGCCGGTAAGTCCAACGATAAACACGGTGAACGATATGACCGCGGTAACCATCGTGCTGCTCCCTTGGAAGGGCATGCTTTGATCGGACACGTTCCCGGTGTAATTCCCAACTGGAGTTCCTGAAAATCCCAATCCAGTGGAAGAGGAGTTATGATCCCCAGGGATGAACCCGTCCACCCGGATTGGTTAATTGACCCCATACTGGATCTGGAATGGACAGAGAGATATAAAAGGGTCAGAAACAAGTCTGGAAATGGAAGAGAGTGTAATGAAGCTCAGTGCCAGGGTACGTAGTTTCTCTTTATGTTTGTCAGTAAATTGAATGTGCTTGTTTTACAGTGAGAGATCAGAGGGACTGAATCAGTGCAGATGATCACACCTCAGCTATAAAGATCAGAGCCAAAACTGCAAACCCACACAAGGAGACTGAAGTGACACAACGCATGCATGCATCTCTGTCTCCTGTTTCTTCCTCTCCTCAGAGCTGCATTGAGGCACATTTTAGTCACACCACCACTGAGATTCATTAAAAAAAGCTTTATAAAAAAGCCTCCCTATTTCAAACACATCTAATTAAACTCAACAGCTCGTTATTAGAAACTACAAGATGTGAAATGGATGCCAAAAAAGAGATCCAAAATGCTTAAGGACTAGATGGGTTTTAATCACGTATTATACTCAGTGGACCGAATAAGCTTTTTCAAGCTATTGTACAAAGGATTATTGTACAGCAATTGCAATGAAAATTTATTTTTTTCATCAATGCATTCATTGATTCTGGTATTTCTATTAGTCCAGAGATCAATGTTTTCACAGTCCCTTTTCTCTGAATTTGAGCACAGATAAGTCAAAACTGTCCGTCGCAGCACAGATCTTAGTCAACCTGGAACTCAATTTTATATTCCTTCCACTATGTATCAAACATCCTTTGCTGTGGGGTTTTCAGTCAACAGTCCATTTACACAAATTATCTTGCAGAGTTTGATAAAACAGTTCGAGACTAATTTAATTAAATCACAGATTTGTACTCCATTCAAACAATATAAGTCATCAAAGTAGAAAAATAAGTAAGAATTATTTAGACTTACTTTTAAAAGCATGCAAACTGATTGGCTTAATATAAATGAAGTTCCAAGTGCTCAACCAAAGGGAACACTGATCATCATAATGGTGCACATCAACATCAATTTATGAAGTCAGCTTATGTGAGTTGTATTGACAATTTAACATTCGAGATGACTTTGCGAAATTAGTGAATGCAACTTTAGAAAAATAATTATGGAAGTGAAGGAAATTAGTGAAAAGTCTATTAAGAATTGCTCCGCCTCAATAAACATTTTTGTTGTTGTTGACAAAATAGCACTCAAACCAATCAGTAACCAAGAGTAAACAAGGCACAGTACGTGAATAGTCCAGATTAATAGATCTTTACATTTAAAATATTAAGTTAACTAAAAAGTGTTTGTTAGAACAACCGTTCGATTTTGTCTTAAATGCATTTATACAATTTTATTTTGAATAATACGCATTTTATTATTATTTATACATCATTTGTGTAGACTTTCGCTGGACCAACTCACGCCAGCAGAACAAACGAAGGAAATACGGACTTATCTTAATGGTCTTATCACTTATGAGAGCAGGGTCTCAACTGGATCTGTCTTACTACAAAACATTTTCTTTCAAACTATCTGCTTCCACCTTGATAAACAGTCGGCGGCAAGCCGGTTTTTCTGGTTGCATTCTTCAGAAACATTATTTCTGATAAATGTTTAGTAATGACACATTGCAAACTACGTGGGAAAAAAAATCAAATTTCAGGAAAATGATATTCGACTGTGGTGATGTTATAACAGAACATTATCAGTCAATTCTAATGAAATTTAGCATTGCCATCAAAGTGTAAACGCAGTTCTGCAATAAGTTCTAAATTCTTACAATTATTACTACAAGATTTATTAATTCGTATGTTTTTTTATAACTAAAATTAACTAAAATCAAAACCTCACCATGAACAAAAATGTTCCTCTGGGCTTACCTGAGTATAGCCTATGTATCAGTAAAACGCAGGGAGGCGTGAAACATCCCACGAAGGAGACGAGAAGAGTAGGTAAAAATAACAAAAACTGAAAAACATTGTTGAAGCGACAGTGTCTGTTAAATTATCCTCAGGACAAGCTCTTGCGTGCGCGCTCTCGCTCCACACCAGTGTAGAGCTTCGCGACAGGTGATGGCATCTGGTGCCCGACTCACTCTGAGATAGAACTAAACCGAGAGAGAGAGAGAGAGAGAGAGAGAGAGAATGCGCGCGATCGCAGTTTAGTCGCAATCCTGCAGTCAAGCCGTGCGCGCGCTCCAGTCACAAAAGGTAAACCACACAGATGTATTTCTTTGAACCACAACATGATAACTACACAACTTTTGCCCATTAAGGAAATAAGACATTGATATTTATATAATCTGTTAACTTGTTAACTGTAAACACAAAATTACAGGTCTTGCGTTCATAACCTGATGTTTTTCGTCAAGCTTTTTGGTATTGTGACATTTTCACGGCAAATAATTACGTTGTTTGTTTGTTTGTTTGTTTTTCAAATCTTCATTATAACATTGTAAAAAACGTTTTTACATTGCTTTAACTTATCAAAACAAGATGAGTTTTTATTTTCAACGTTTTTATGTGATTAAAGATTTGACAAATTTTTAAGTCAGTTTAATGTCATTTAAGTTGAAATAACGTTTATAGCCAAGTTGATTGTACCTTTAAGGCTAACTTTTTTAAAAAGGCTAACTTTTTTAACTTTTTTTTAAAGGAGTAGTTTAAGAACAGAGCAAGGCGAGCATTTTTTTTTTTTTGAGTTGTTTAATTTTTCTGGAGTTGTTTAAAGCCCTTTGAATAGTTTGTAGTTTGCACTGAAACTGTGTTTTGGACCTTGAACCGTTTGGTTCCCATTGAAGTCCATTAAATGGAGAAAATCCTGGAATGTTTTCATCAAAAACCTTAATTTCCTATCGACTGAAGAAAGAATGACATGGACATCTTGGATGACATGGGGGTGAGTAAATTATCAGCAAAAGGGTTTATTTTTTAAAAGTGAACTACTCCTTTAACAGTGTATAATGTGTTCAAACTTTTCCTTTTGAGTTTGTAGCCTATGTAATGCACAGCCCATGCAGACCTGAGAAAGGGTTGATTCCTGACATCATCTAGAGGTAGATGTGACTTTAACAAGCTTCAAGTCGCTCGTAAGTAATGGGTGCGAGACGGGATGAGGCGTACGGCTCACAGGTGTCTCTCTCCAAACCTGACATCTGAGGCGGTTTGCCGGTGAACCCTCATTATAATTCTCTTCTCAGCGGGAAACGGAGGATGTGTTTCAATCAGCTCTCTTCAGTAATCAGAGAGTTGGACATTTTCACCCAGAAATTAAAATGATCCCTTAATTTACTCCCTCCCTTAACCCATCCTAGGTGATTATGACCTTTTTCTTTCAGCCAAACACAATCAGAGTTGTAAATGTAGCCTAATGTAATGGCTCTTCCCAGCTTAATGGCTACGAATGAGTGTTTAAAGCTCTAAAGTGCATCCATCCATGATAAAAGTACTCCATACGGCTCAATAAAGGCCATTTGAAGCAAAGTGAAACGTTTTTGTAAGACAAATATCCATATTTATAACTTTATGAACTATGATCACAGGGATCCAGCAACGGCCCACATGTCCTTCCCAGTGCCTGAATTCATGCACACTAGTGATCCATGAGGTGATTGAGACGCACACGACTATACCCGTATCTCACCTACACAACACAACAGATGCGACAAAAGAGCTTTAGGTGTGTGTATACACAGAACACACTGTTCCTGGTGTTAATCGCACCGAAACAGATGCTGTCTTTCATCTCGACATCACTGGGGAAAATTAATTTTTTAATACCCAGCATAAATTATTCAAACAGATATTGCAGAAATAAAAGCTTTGTGTATGAAACGTCTCAGCGATTGTCATGGACTGCGATCAGAAACACTTTGTGTCCGTCAGTCAGTTTGTGCAATGGGGTTTGTGGATGTCAGGTTTTGTAAAGAGTATCTACTTCCCTTCATTAGGTAAGTCAAACGAGTCAATCAAATCTCATGTGTTGTTTTCATGAAATAGTGACAGAGCTGAGACTTGTGAAGTGTGCAGGTTGTACTTTATTTTACAATGCAGTGCTCTTGCATACTTAAGAACTGGGTCATTTAAGGTAATGTTTGGTTTAGGGGTGGGTTATGGGTTAGTTATACCCAGTTATTGCTATTACTATAATACGTAACATGAGGAACAGGAGAGCCCGATCTCATGAAAGTTCGTATTTATAGCACGAATGTCATTTCTCCGTGCATTTATAGGCTACACCAAAAACAGGTTTTGTGTGTATATGGTACGCGTTTTTCGCGTGCATATGATACGCACTTTTGGCGCAGTAATACGCACGAACTCCCCCTGCCCCTAAACCTACCCCAGGGTTTAGGCTTAGCATATGCACGCAAAAAAAAAATATTTTTGTCGTATAAATGCCACGAGAAATGACATTCGTGGTATTGATATATGCATTTTCATTGAACAGGACTGTATAAAATGCTCCCTGTGTGCAACCTTGGCTGAGTACAATATTTTCTCTTTTGTTGTCAGTGCATCAAAGGACAATGACAAGATGGCGGACAATATGTTCAGGAATCTGTTTATATTTGTGCTTCATAAATGTTTTCATGATTTGAACACTGTAAAAAATATTGTTGGTTTAACTTTAAAAAGTAACCTGTTTGCCTTAAAATTTTAAGTTGATTGAACTGGAAAAGTGAGTTAATACAATGAAGGAGATTGATTTAATCATCAGAAAGTTATCTCAACTAAATAAATTATTTAAGTTGATTTGACAAAAGAAAAAATGTTGAGATAACAAATTTTGAAAATATTCAAATTTTTTTCTTTTGTCAAATCAACTTAATTTATATAGTTCAGGTAACATCATATTTTGATTTTCTGATGACTAAATCAATCTCCTTTATTGTACTAACTCAATTTTTCCATTTCAATTAACTTAAAATTAAGGCAGCCAGTTTACTTACTTTTTAAGTTAAACCAACAATATTTTTTACAAAGTAATTTAAATGTAACATAATTATGGCTCTGTGACTAAAAGTGTGTGTGTGTGTGGGGTGAGTCAAAATTAAGTGAGTTTTTGCTTAAAATAAGCAAAATTATCGGTCAGTGGGGTGAAAAAAAATATCCGTTCCGTTTTAATTCAGAATCTTTTTCTGATTATTTGCCAGATTCAATTTTCTAAATATTATTATTTTTTTAAATACTAAGAAAGCATTTTTTTTATTTGCAGAGAAGCGCATAATGGACACACTCATATTCACTGAAAATATGATGATGAATATACAAATATCTTATTTTTGATAATTCTTGGTGGGTAAAAATATTGAATTAGCTGTTTTTTATGCTCAGTCAACACACACTGCATGCAAAGACAGTAGGGGTTTTGGCAGCTGGGAGAATCCCAAAGATCCAGAAAACACACACACACAAATACACACACACACAGGGGATCAGTTGAAGTCAAGTCCATTCATGCATGAGTCGGCGCTGAAGTTGACAAGAACACAGTGGGATAATTACAGATATTGATGAACTAGAATCCACATGTGTTCCTGCAAAGCTTCAGATTATCTCGGATTCATCACCGTGTTTCTTAGACGGCTGTGACAAGCGTTCAATAATCACACATCGCAGGCTATTGTTAGGCTCAACATTTCCAAACTAATTTCACACTGAATAAAATGCATAACTATGCACACTAGAAATTATGAAGAATCCATCCTCTTAGTATAAACAGCTGAAAAATGTAAGAGTTTCAGACATTTGTTATCACACACACACACACACTCAGAAGTGCCCTTCAACCCCTTTTTCAATTGCTGATAGCCTCCCCTACTGGCCAAAAATCATACTGACTCTATTCTTATTCACTTTTTTATTTTTTTACCAGGTTCCTTTTTTAAGGATTTTATATTCCACATGAACATTTCACCGCATAAATGTTGTGAAACACAGACTAAAGAGAGAAACTTGTGCCAGAAGACAGCAGGTAAAGTGTTAATTGAAAGTGAATTTAAAGTGGTATTTAGCGGTGACCTTTGTGAAGAACATAATGATATCTGCATATATTGAGTTTGTGAGTGTATGTTCAGACAGGTGGCATCTACCACAAAATTATTGTTGATTTCTCTCTTCTCCGCCCGTGTAACTCAGTTATGTTGCAGTTAGCATGGGACATTTCTGGCATAAGAAACATACGGACAGCCTCAGGTAAGGTTATATCCCAATTGAGTTCAATGCATAAACAGTCTATAAGAACATTAGGATAACATTTATGCAACATTAAAGTAGTATTAGAAATGCTTGCTGACACATGCAGGGTCATTTCTGAGTAAAATATTCAAGCTTGACATTCAGAGTTTGCGAGTTTCATAAGATGTGTGTCATTGGGTTTCATGGGCATTTTGCTTGGTTATGATGATTTATTTACATGGATGCTGTTGTAGAGGGTTAATCGGCAGCATGGGAGATTCAATACAAAGTGCATTTTTAATGCCAATTTCTCTTTAAAGTAGCAATTAAAGGCCAACAGATCTTACACAACAGATATTAAATATTGTATAATTGTAATATATTGTACTATCCTGCACTACAGTTGCATTAGCGGTGTTCCTACCAATATTGTATGGTTTCAGCTCAATATAAGCATGCAGTAAAATTACATTAGGACTGTTTACATCGCCGGTTTGAGGTTTTTTTATCCTATGAAAGCCGCTGCTGTAATCTTCTCAAGTGCAAATATATGCAATTAGAGAACATCTTGATACAAGATCAGACAAGAACATGAATGAAAATTTAAATTTAAATTGACAGCTTGAGCTGCTCTGGGTCTGATATTTACTAATTAAATATTTTGTTGTCAGAAAAACTCATTTTTGTGCTGAAACATGTAATGTAGCTTTTATCCTGCTGAAGGATGAATTCTACTGAATTGTGCATTTGTAGATGCAACTTAGATTCTTGGTAATTAGGTATAACGTCTTTAATAATCCACTCAGAAGGCAACACAAACAAGAGGAGCAAAGGAACCAGCCGCTGATGCGGAAACGTGACCGGACAATGGGTGATACAAACAGTAACTCAAATAGCAAGGCAAACAAGGGTAATTAATGACACACAGCTGAACCGAAAACTAATCATATCTGTTACCATGACATCTGAAGAGTGGCAGGGAAACTGGACAAAGGAAGACAGGAAACTGGTGAAAAACTACAGTAGTCAACATTTGAAGTGGATCAAAACTTTTCAAGCTAAACATGAATTTTGAATAGTACCTGTTCATGTCTTAGGACAACTTTGATTAACTTTTTGAAGATAAGGTGACTTTGGAGGAGGACAGGGAGTAGGCGAATGGCCAGCCCAGACTCATCCTATTTACTGATGCTTTTGACATCCAACACACATGGCACCCTTTAGCGTCAATATGAGACACCGATATATATGGGCCAGAAGGCGCCTCCTAGGTGGTCTAACCCTACCGCAGACCTAAACTTACCCCGAACAAAGCTCTGTGCGTGTTATATTGATGCTAAAGGGTGCCATGTGCGTTGGTGACATGTACGTTGGAATATCAAAAGCGCCACTATATGGCGCCTGAGGATGAGAATGCGTTAGAAGGGCTGGTAATAACAGGCAGATAGAATGGCAGAGAACCCATGAAGGGGCAGATGGTGGAGCATCCCAGGAGGTGACGGGAGGTGTGACCAGATAGACAAGTTCAGACAGTCCAGAGCAAAGAGGGTCTCAGGTGGATCTGGAGGGATGAGGGAACCCGGTGAAGCCGACAGGCTGAGGATCTCAGGTGGAGCTGGAGGGATGAGGGAACCTGGTGGAGCCGACAGGCCGAGGATCTCAGGTGGAGCCAGAGGGACGAGGGAGTCTGGTGGAGCCGGCAGGCCGAGGATCTCAGGTGGATCTGGAGGGATGAGGGAACCTGGTGGAGCCGACAGGCCGAGGATCTCAGGTGGATCTGGAGGGATGAGGGAACCTGGTGGAGCCGACAGGCCGAGGATCTCAAGGTGGATCTGGAGGGATGAGGGAACCTGGTGAAGCCGACAGGCCGAGGATCTCAGGTGGAGCTGGAGGGATGAGGGAGTCTGGTGGAGCCGACAGGCCGAGGATCTCAGGTGGATCTGGAGAGGATGAGGGAGCCTGGTGGAGCCGACAGGCCGAGGATCTCAGGTGGATCTGGAGGGATGAGGGAACCTGGTGAAGCCGACAGGCCGAGGATTCTCAGGTGGAGCTGGAGGGATGAGGGAGTCTGGTGGAGCCGACAGGCCGAGGATCTCAGGTGGATCTGGAGGGATGAGGGAGCCTGGTGGAGCCGACAGGCCGAGGATCTCAGGTGGAGCTGGAGGGATGAGGGAACCTGGTGAAGCCGACAGGCCGAGGATCTCAGATGGAGTCAGGGGGATGAGGGAGCCTGGTGGAGCCGACAGGCCAAGGATCTCAGGTGGAGCTGGAGGGATGAGGGAACCTGGTGAAGCCGACAGGCCGAGGGTCTCAGGTGGAGCTGGAGGGATGAGGGAACCTGGTGAAGCCGACAGGCCGAGGATCTCAGGTCTCAGATGGTGATAGTACAGACGATTCAGGGTGGGAAGCAATACCTCTGAGTTCCAGTCTATTAAACAATCTCAAGCTCCACCAAGACTCCCACTGGTACAATGTTTGCTGGCTCACACCCCTGGTCAGACTCGCTTTGGGGAATTGGCTCTGGGGCAATGGTTTACATTTACATTCATGCATTTGGCAGACTCTTTTTCCAAAGCGCATTTTAACAATTTTACCCATGACCTTGGCGTTGCAAGCGCTCATCGTCACAGGCGGGTGATGGTGGGCTGAGCTCTGGGTCTGGCTGCGAGACGTCTGCAAGGTGTGACTGGATGAGGCGGCTGTTCATCCTCCACTTTTGCCCACTGTGAATGGGTCCATCTATCCACAGTGCAAAAGTTATGTAACTCGGGTCTCTCGGGTCTCGCAGGGATCACCGCGGGCATGACGAAACGGAGATCATTTAGGCTCATTTAGAGCTAGGTAAGCAGTAATTTCAGGATTCGCAAATGCAATAATAAAGAAGCGTGACTTTTCCATTTCCAGGTGTTCTGTCATGCCTAATATGATGTTTTTGCTCCTGCATAACAAGTATGAACTTTCAACTGAATGAAAATGTTCTCGTTTCAGACCAGAGAGGTGCCAGCATTGTGTAATTTATCCACATGGGAATAAGTGATCATGGCAGGTTTTACCTGCATTGCAGATCATTATTTTCCCTTGGCTTGACCAAGCACACCAAGCCTATTCATTTATGCAAAGATTGTTGATGATGACAACCTCTCACACAGTATCGCTTCATTGGAAAAAATGCATGCTTGGTGTTTGAATTCTTTCCTGATTATTGCACCTTATAACTTGGAGAAGCCATGCAAATTATAGAGAAATCAGAGACCGGTGTTATCTTTGAATATTTGAAATAGAATCTTTTGTAACAATGACTCTTCAAAGCCACATAGTCTGAACAAATAAATACACAACCACAATATATAAATGAATATGGTTTCAACATTCACCTGCCGCTGACATGGAGACTGGCGGAGAGCACACAGGCTCAAAATAAACGGATCAATGTAATAAAGAAAGGTTAACTTAATAAGCAAAGCAGGTGGAAGAAGAGATGGAAGGATAGATGGAAACGTCCTGCATCCCATCAATCCGCTTCCGCAGCTCGGGCTTTATATCTTTTTATTGCAGGATAATGACAAACTAATCTGCAGACCAAGATCAGGACAGTGAAGCACCTGTCGGACGTAAGACACATGTTTGAACCTCTACATGTATGATATTCCCATGCATGGAAACTCAAAGCACCTCCAATTATTGTTCCTCACTGCTATTCAGTCATGTAGACTGTTAAGGGGCGTGTGTGTGCGTGCGTGTGTGTGTGTGATTGCATTCATAAGTGGTCAGATTTCATCCACCGGACAATTGAGTGGTCAAAAAAAAATCAAAGGGACGATGATTTACATTTACACTTCCTCATGTAGACCATAGAATATCACAGAGACTTTCAACATACCAACCACTCAAAACACCTTAGCAACTACCCAAAACACTTTATCAACTACATAGAAAAGCGCTACAAAACACCCTAGTAAGCACATAGCAACACCCTAGCAACTACCCAGAACATACTAGAAACCACATAGCATCATCCTAGCAACTACTCAAAACATCCTAGTAACCTGCATACCAATGCCCTATTAGCCACGCCCTAGAAACTACCCAGAACATCCCAGCTACCACATAGCAACGTCCTGACGACTACCCAGAAGACTCTAATAACCTCATAGCAACACCATAGTAACTACCTGGAACATCCTAGTAACCACACACCAGTGCCCCTCTTGGCCACGCCATAGCAACCACCCAGATCATCCCTGCAACACATAGCAACATCCTGAATGATATGACTACCCAGAAAACCCTGAATATCCTCATAGCAACTACTCAGAGCATCCCAGCAACCAATAGTAACGTCCTAACAACTACCTAGAAAACCCTAATAACTTCATAGCAACACCCTAGCAACTAGCATCCCAGCAACCACATAGCAACATCCTGGCGACTACCCAGAAAACCCTAAAAACCTCATAGCAACTAGTTTCAGAAGCAACCACATAGTAAATCACTCATTACACCCTAAACACATGGTGTTGTGGGTGTGAATTATATTCAACACTTTGTAATGAACTATACCTGTGTAGAATTTGTAACAAATTCAAAGTATGGATAAGCCTGCCCTGGATCAGCTTAACCTGAGAGTGTGGTTGTCTGAAATGCAAATTCTCTGGGTCTCTCAGTGTGTTCTCAGCTTCAGCATCTGTGAGTGTCGAAGCCACACGAGCTCTCTCGTTCTTTCATCTTGCGGGTGGATCACAGACGTCTGGTGTTTAATGGCATCCACTGGGATGACCGACTCGACTCCTCACACACTGCTCATGCTGGGGACAGAAACAATGGAGGTGAGATATACTCCTCGATGACTTCCTTTCTTATGGAAATTTGACAGCTGTAACAACCAGACATTGGGATGGACGTGTGTGTCACTATGTGCTTTTCAATTTAGTTCTCAAGTCTCGGATATTTAGCTGCATTACATTCAACATATGACCAGTATAAACCGTAATGAAGATCTGAGCTTCTTCTGCAGGGCTCCCCCTAGAGTTTAAACACACAACACACCCTTCATGCCATGAATAATTCATCCACATAGACTGCCACGGATCAGATTTGTTCCAGTTAAGTGCCAAACAATGTGCATGAATGATGAATTAGCCATATTTGGTAGGTGTCTCAAGGGAAAAGATAAGAGACAGAGTCTGAGTTTATCCATGTCTGCACAGTTATTTCAGGATCATTCCCGCTTCTTTCAAAAAATCAATAATGTATTTTAGAGAGTATAACTATAAAAGGGAATATCAGAAATATGCTCTGGTCAAGCTCAGTAATCTCAAACTTCATCAATAATGACTTGGTTATTTATACAGAAAATGAACAGAATGGAAATATAGAGCTATCGTTAGCATTGCTCAGAGGACTTCATCTTTTGAAATGTTGATATTATCACACTCATTTCTGTCATTTATTCAGACAGAATGTTTTCAAACATCTTAATGTTAGAGATATGCAGATTCCCTTGTGAGGGACACCGCTGATTAATATTAAGGCAGATGTATATTTTAATTCATTTGCGAGAAACTAAATCAAATAGTTGTTTCCAAAATCGAATAAGTGGCTTTTACATTTTCATTAGACTAAAGCAAATTGTTAAAGGGATAGTTCACTTCAAAATTAATTTTTGGTATGGACTTACAATATAAGTATAAGGGAACAATATTTTAAGTTTGGGGAATAAAGGGATAACAACCAGGAGAATTAAAAAAATATTTATACTGTAAGTATTAAAGAACTAAAGGGTGCTTATCCTACTATTATGATATAACAATCTTACATTTGGGAGCAATTTAGCAAGAACATTCATTTTTTAAATAATGGTGAACCAGTACATCCTATATAGGCTTTTAAAAATTATAGGGTACATATCTATGCATTTGTAAAGTAATCTTTTTAACAAAAGTGCACTGAAAACTAAAACTATTGCAACTTTTGCTTAAATATTGGGCAAAGATACTCTTGTTTCATTTAGTGGTGCTTGTTACCCCCTTGTTCCTTGTAGTTACAGGGTAAGTGTGACATTGCGGGCTGTAAATTAAAGTGGTGTTTGTTACCTCTCGTTCCATGTAGTTACTGGGTAAGTACAATAATATATCTACACAACTCTACACTCATTCTTATTGATACAAAATTGCTACAAAAAGGTACGCAGTGTATGTTCTCGCTGAAACTGCTCCCAAATGTAAGATTGTTGTATTTCAATAGTAGAATTATAAGTACCCTAATGCCTTAGTTTTATAACACTTAGAGTATATATATATATTTTTTTAATTCTCCTGGTTGTTACCCCTTTATTCCCCAAATTGTACATATTGTTCCCTTATACTATACATGTAAGTACATTATAGGTACACTATAATTACAGAACGTTACACTGTAAATTCCTCTTAATTACACAGTACTTTCCGGGCTGTAATCTAAAAGCTGTTGCACCCAAAAAATCTTTCATCATCTAGTTGTTGTAACCATGTATAAGTTTCTTTTCTTCTGCTGAACACAAAGATATTTTGAAGAATGATTGGAACCAAACAGTTGTTTGGCACCATTGACTCATTGAAAAACTATAGAAGTCAATTGGTGCCAAAATTTCAATCGTTCTTCAAAATATCTTCCTTTGTGTTCAGCAGAAGAAAGAAACTCACAGGTTTACAACAACTTGAGGGTGAGTAAATGATGACAGATTTGTCATGTTTGGGTGGAGTATCGCTTTAAGAGTCATTTACATACAGATGTGCTGCACTGTAAAAAATATATATACAAAAATGTTTTTTTTATACAACGATAAAGTCTATAATTACTATATTGGAAGTGTAGTGTTTTGTCAGCCTCATCCAGTGGAGAGCAGTGGCACTGCAGGATGGGAGAACGAGAGGAAGTTCTTCAGGAACTTCTGGCAGAGCAGAATCTTGAGTTTTTTCCCCTCCTCGGGAGAAGAAGTGAATCTAGTTCCGTTAACGGAGGAATAGAGGGGGACGTCATCGAACTTGGGGAAAACGAGATTTCCGACGCTTTCTTGCTTTCTACGCCGAATCTCTTATGGAAAAACTGGAAAAGAGTGAACTTTCCTCCCCGCGTCCCGAGGAAAACTTCACCAACAGAAGGGGCGATGAGATGCGAGTGAGCTATGCCTTGTAGAAATGGACAGATTGTGTTTAAGCGAAAACATGGCGTCTGTCTCCCAAAGTTTGGATTATTTTCCAGTCTGCTCTTTGCACTCTTTTGCCTCGAGGCGCGCTCGGGTGTCACGGCGGACGGGGGAGCGTGCAGCCCGTGCCCGGGGAACTGCTCTTGCACGGCGGTGGGACCCGAAAACTTGTGCGTGGTTAATTGTTCCAACATCGGACTGGATCAGGCCCCCGCGGCGTCCGGCCTGCCCACCGAAACACACACTCTGTAAGTGACCGTGGCTCGCCGAAAGCCCCGGGCGGGTTTGTGGGTGATGCGGGTGTTTGTTGTGATGTGACTGAGGTGACGGGTGGAGAATGTTGGATGATAGCTGGTGTAATACTTCTGACGACCACTGTTTATCTGTCAATCATAACTCGGGGATGTCTGGGATGGGGGGAAAGAATGAGTCTGAATCTGGGAAACATTTGAAAGGCTCGTGCCAAGCTCATGGAACTGTTGTTTTCACGTTTTTTTTTTAAATACACTCGGAATTCTAAGTTCTAAATGTCAGGCTCTGAACATCAAGTAAACGTTCGAATCTATAACGTCACATTCTTAAAAAAAAAAAAAGTCAGTCAGAATCTTTCCACAACACAGAAATCTTTAGATTATTAAAATGTTATTCACACTTAAGGAAACATGTTTCTTTTAAGAACTGTTCACTGAAAGGTTATTTTAGGGAACCAAAAATTAACTTTTATTTTTAATAGTTTATTATTTTATTGATACATGCTAACAACGAGGGTTATGTGACATGAAGATCAACTATTTTGTGTTTTTGTCACATGACAACAAAATGGATTCCTGCTTAAACGCTACACTGACTAAAGTTTTTATAATGTTAATATTTTAAATATTTTGTATTATTGACATTTCATGAGACTTTTCTACATCTCTTGTTTTTTTACAGACAGGTACAACATTTTTTACTTTAAAGTCGGCATGACTTTATTTTCTTCTTATTGAATTATGTCCAAGTGAAGTGGTTTCTCAAACAAGAACAAATGTAGAGCGGGACTTTATTTCTTCCTTGGTGAATTGATTTGATGGTTGTGGTTTGCTATTGGTGGAGCTCATGTGAGTGACAGGTTTCCCCGCCCTCGCACCAGTAAACACATCATCATCATCATCATCATCATCATCAGAGATGTTGCAAGGTTACATAAAAAATAATAATGAATGAATTCTTATTATCGCGTATATATCGCAACTAACATACATGTTTGGAAATATGTTATTGTGTGTACTTATATATAAGCTACACACACACATGTATAGTATATACACACATTTTTATATTAAATGTGATAAATCGTAATTAATTGATTTGACAGCACTACGCATTACCCAATATATATAGATACTCAGTCTTTCTCTAAGTGGATAAAAAGACATCTCAACCCAAGGGAAAGGTTGATAGCTACACAAGTGTATTCCTCCGATTTAACACACACACACACACACACACACACACACACACACACACACACACACACACACACACACACACACACACACACACACACACACACACACACACACACACACACACAAAGAGTTCACGCAGGTAGACATGTGGCGTGTCCTGCGTTGAGAACACTGTGTTCTTTACTCTGGTTTCTGTGGCGCTCGCGCTCCAGCATGTGTTATCCATTCACACAGGCGACAGATGATGATACTTTGAACTTCTTTAGAAACATCAAGTTTAAGACGCAAAACCTTTCATCAGGCAACTGTTGTAAAGTTTGCTGTAGTAATAACAATAGGCTAGACATTTTCAGGGCTCTTCTTGCTTGTTGCATGTTTTTCTCCATTGAATATGGTGTTTCTTTCTGAAGGTCCATTTCTGTAATCACAAAGCATAAAGTCTCTGCTACATGAAAAAGACACAGTTCATTGAACACAACTAATAGAAGGGCTAAATGTAACGATATCTGAAACAGCAAACAAGCATTTGTGCAATTAGTCTAGAAGTCTTATCGTCACTGAGATGTACATTTTGTGACAACTAGCCCCTGCCTAGTTCATGAAGTCACACACAGATGCCTGTGAGCATTTTTGCAGTGTTTTTTCACAGTTCTTCTGAGCCTATTAATGTTTTTGGTGAGATATGTTTCTGGTAACATTGCAGTTTTAACTGAAGATTCACTGAAGCAAGGGATGCTAAAGAAGGATAAAGTTAGCGAGTTTTTAATCCGATTGTTTTATTATTAGCAATGCTTCATTGATTTGTTTTGTGTGTGTGTGTTTTCCTCACTAAAGCCGTTAGGTACACAAGTACACTTTTCTGCTTGAAAGTTTGTTGTGAATACGATGCTTGGCACACACACATCGCGAGGATGTAGATGGACCACTGTCTGGCCGTGAGCCCATCTCTCAGGTTCACAGCTGCAAACTCGTTGAAATCCAGTCGAGTGTGTGTGTGTGTGCAAATTGAACCTGCCTTGGTCATCATCTTTCATAGGACGTTGTGTGATTGCATATTGGAAATCCATTTCCATCTGTTGGAGGTGCATCGAGCATGGACACACACTGGAGGTGTGTGTCCTGCACTACTCTCTGGTTTCTCCTCATGCAAAGATTCAGTGACTCGCTCTTGTTGATTCAGCGCTCGCTCATGTTGATTCAGTGACTCGCTCATGTTGACTCACAGCAGTGATGTAATGTGCTTCAGTGGGACTTTGGTTCCTCTCAGTTGCAGTGACTCTATTAGGCGATATGGTTTTATTTCATTTGTAAAGAAATTATTTTACTGATATGAAAAGTTTGGTCTACAGAGGTTTTGATTGTTTGTGGTGGTCTTTACTGGTTCTTGTTGGTTTACACTGTTTTTTTGTTTTTTTCAAAGTTTTTTAAAAATGTTTTAAATGCAAAGCATTTGTTGTACAGATGACTTGATTGGTCCGTAGAGTTCTCTATTGGTTTTGTTGGTCTTGCAATGCAGTTTTTGGTCCCACTTTATATTAAGTGGCTTTAAGTACTATGTACTTACATTGAAGTTACTGCTTTGATACATTGGACTTATTGTGTACATACATGTTTTTACATTGTACTTATATTTTAAAAATACCTGCATCATGTAATTACAACTGTAATTAATTTATGTAACTACATTTGTAATTACACAGTTGACCCTTCCCTTACACCTTAACCCACCCTGATATCTACCCATACCACCACACCTGTCCCTAACCTTACCCATATCACACCTCAATAGCAGCAAAAGTGTTTTACAATACAACCTGAACACAATAAGTATCATTGTACTTATTTTCTCTTATGTAAATACATAGTACTTAAAGCCACTTAATATAAAGTGGGACCCAGTTTTTTTATGTGCCTAATATTTTACATGCAAAAAGTTTGAAACATTTTGCACAATTAAACTAAAACACTACCCCCGCCCCAAATATTAAGAACTATTTTAATAATCAATTACTTAAATGGTGAAAACTACTTTAAACTTCAAACCACATTAAAATTCAAACCAATTTACATAAACTACTTTAAACTTCAAACTACTTTAAAATTCAAACTAATTTACAATTTAAACTACTTTAAACTTAAAACTAATTTAAAATTCAAACCAATTTACACTTTTAACTACTTTAAACTTCAAACTACTTTAAATTTCAAACTAATTTACACTTTTAACTACTTTAAACTTCAAACTATTTTAAAATTCAAACTAATTTACAGTTTAAACTCCTTCAAACTTCAAACCACTTTAAAATTCAAACTAATTTACACTTTAAAATACTTAAAACTTCGAACGACTTTAATTCAAAATTCAATCTACATTTTAACTACTTTAAACTTCAAACTAATTTAAAATAAAACTTATTTCCACTTTTATATTACTTTAAACTTCAAACTACTTGAAAATTCAAACTAATTTACACTTTAAACCTCTTCTTCAAAGTTTCTGGTCCAAACTTTCACACACCAATTTTCTCTACAAATTTTTTAGTTTAATCTAATTTGTCTACAGATGTCTTTGGTTTGAAGTGGTCTTTCTAACTCATATATTTTTATTGACAACATTTGAAATGTTTTATGATACTTACCATATAACACACCTGACACATATTAAAGTTATTTATATTTAGTATTTTGTCGAGAATAACTTACATTTCTATTTACATTTAATCAGTTAGGTGTACAGAGAAAATATGCAATATATTAAAAAGGTCTTTTCCAGTGGTCTGTAGTGGTCTGTAGTGGTCTTCGTGATCAGTGTTCGTTTTGTGTCTTTTTTTTTGCCCAGGTCTGTGCTCTTCTGTCTGAGCTTCATTACTGTGTGGAACAGCGAGACTGAGACTGAGAAAAAGGACTGAATTCCTGCTCTCAGAAATGGTTCTGATCTCGCCAAGAAATCATGAGTTTTCTCTGTGTGTGTACGTGTGTTTTACAGGCTGGGATAAAACTCACTGGCCATATGCGGTGAGAGGTTTATTTTGTTGCCATGACAGTCTCACATCATGACATCACCCGTACACAGAAGCACGGTAATAAAGACGGCCGGGAAAGACATATTTCACACCGACAGCTCGTCTCTGACGCTTTGAAAATGCTTTAAATCTTCAAGTAAGTGCTCAGGAAGTTAAAGATCCACATTCACCAATAAGTGTTCAACTTTAGGGTGACGTATAGTGATGGTTGGCTTAGAAAACACCATTCGCAACCTTTTATTCCACGTTTGTCACAATTCTTGCTTTAAGGACGCATTAAAAACACAAATAGACCCCGGCACACACTGAATCCACAGGTTTAAACGCATTAGTTTCTCAGGAAGTTTTGTTCCAGCCACAGTTAGCCATGCTAGTCATTTGTAGCATTATTCACTGTTTCATCATTAACTCGCTAAGTGCTAGTCGGTTTGTTATATTTGGGAATGCCTCCTTTATTCAATCCTGCGTTTATCTATCGGTTCATTCGCATAGAAGTGAGAATAACCGCTCATGCATTTCCCTGGATCCTCTCACATCTCTTTCTGCCCGAGGCGGTAAAGCGTCAAACCTTGGCAACACCGAGGCAAGCAAGTCCACTGTGCTTGAGTTACTGCACAATGGCCAAATGAGGAATAATAACACACCGTGAAGGCTTCGATAACCCTGCGTGTGTGTGTTTACTGCACATGTATTTACGTCCTTGGTACATTTGTCCCTGTTTTTTCCTACTGGTTCACTACTCAAAGACCCCATGAAATCAGACTTTTGTGGCTTGTAGTCCATGTCTGTGATCCACATTTCAAATGTTAAGTCGAAGTCTTTCAGTTATATATTTTTTGTCTTTGACACAAAGTAGGCTACTGAAATATCCACCATACATTTAGTAGATTAGAGTAGTTTATTGGTTAGTCGTGTTTTTTTTAAGGCATTTTTGGACATTCACCTGAGGAAATATGTAACAGGTATTGGCACAAAACATGTTCTTTTTTTATTATAATGTAAGATTTATTAAAAGACACTAATACATTTTGGCTTGGGATGCACTGAAATTAACATTTTGGCTGAGTATTGATAACCAGTTATTCTTTATATCTGAAAGCTGATAACCGATATTGGCCGATAATTCACTTTTGTTTCCATGTTTGTTTGTAAATTGTTTTTTAAAGCTGACCGAAAATAAAAATTATGAATTGAATATTGGACCGATAATCTAAAACCAATTTTTAAATAAATATTTTTGGAGAGCCTGATTGCAAAATATACCAAACAATTACCATAATGTTCTCATTATAATATAATGTAGCCGATATGATCTGACTTGTGCTGCACATTGCACTATATTTTCCTTTCTGAAGTGATTACAATCATATTTCAAGCAAATCCAAACACTCATAGTGAACAATGTACATCTGAAGTGTCTCAGATTAAGGAAAATATTCCATTATTTATTGGCTTTAATATTTCCGCCTGAATATTTGACCGATAATGATAACAACAACAACAAAAAAATTAACATTTATCGGGTGTATACCGATATGGCAGCTGATATATCGTAATTTATCTTTTCATTTCTTTGTCTATCAGTTTGAGTTTGTCATTTATTGCTTGAATCTAAAAATGTAGCTTTTTTAGGCTCACGTTTCGTCATTTTATTTTATTTTCGCTTCATTTCAATTAGCGAAACTATTTTGAATGATTTCAGTTTTAGTTACAATACTGTTCGAAGAGCATTGCTTGTGGACTTCATTGAGCTTTCACACACACGTGTACGTCATCACAGTGACATCAGATATAAACATCCTTATGAGCGCTTCACACGCATAAACACACTCATTCTGTGTGTTAATCTGGCTTTCTCAATCTCGCTCTCTCCAATCGATGACTTCCTCTCTGCTCCAGATCCTCGAGCCTCTGTTTCCTGTGTCTAGATCTTTCCCTCTCCTTTCCCCGTTGATGTTTTTCGTGTCTTCTCCAGACAGCTGGGCTTCTCCTACTGTGAGTATTTAAGGGGTCGTAAAAGAGAAGATAACACGTTACGCAATACAACCATATATATAAAGTTGGAGCTGAAATATTGTTGAGATGGTCTGCTGTGAGGACAGTTTGGTCACATTTGTCCCTGAAGGCCATGAACCTTTTCCACCTTCCACCAAACAGGGAATTTTGTTTGGTTGTTACTGTATCTTTAAGACTACTGTATGTAAATGACTCCTGTCGATTGGCTAACCTGTATGGTGGAACTGCTGAATGTGCTCATAGCTGTGATGTCATGATTTGTTTCTGCAGTTTAGTTTCAGTAAATGGACTGGAGAAGAGCTTTGTGTTTTAAACATTTAAGATGTTTAATTAACATTTAACTTTTTAATATCAAGACCGAAAGAAAAGTCGCTTTTCCCATTAAATTTAATGGAATGGCAAATCCACACCTCTTAATAATAATGATAAAAACTAAACTAATAATGATAAAAATAATAAAAAATATTTTTTTTCATACAATAGAATTGTTAAATAAATAAATTACAGTTTACTTCAAGAAAATAAATAGTACAAATTGACATGATTATTGTATTATGTTATTCATTTTATATATGTGTATATATATATATATATGTTTTTAAATGAAATAATATTATATTTTTTATGTTAGTGTGTGTGTGTTTTTGATATTTATGTAGTGGATTATATACTATATGACTTAAATAACTGTTATTAAATATGTAACAGAACAATTTATTACTGTGTAGCATATTTTACTATTTAAATAATATATATTTCCCATGTTACAGTAATGAGAATTACTAGTACAGTAATTTCTTTTAAGGTAAATGTTAATTTTGATTTTAATGTGTTTAGTTGCCATGAAAGAATCATACTAACAAGCTTCCTTTTGCTAATGCAAAATAAAATGACTTGTTTCTTTCCTGTTTCTGAGAAATAGCCTTGGACGTTTTCTGGACAGGAGATTCATCTGGTATGGAGGGAGTTTTGCTAAGTTATGGTGTCACTTTTGGATATAAACAGACGTTTGAGGAGCCTGTGTGGTGGTCGGCTTCATCTGATTCAGAGTCATTTGGCTCTACACACAGTGAGTCAGCGGCTTATGCTGCAAATGATTCCCTGGCTCTAGCTGAGCTCACAGCATCACTCACAAATGATTCAGTGAGTCAGTGTGCAGCTGGTCTATGGTCGGTGTGTGTGTGTGTTGTTTTGATAGGTGTTATATTCTCTATGCGATCTCTCACACACTCCTTGGTTACTCTTTTCTTAAAGGTCTAGTTGCGTTGTATAAACTATTTTAGCAATGACAGAATTTTGAGATGGTGGAAATGAAGTTTTCTCCACTGTAATTGGATGATAACAGTTATTGGCCTATGTGTGTGTGTGTGTGATCATGTGTATGAAATTAATCAGACCGGTTCAGTCTCTTTAAACATCTTGAGATCAGATCAGGTTTGATGTTGTTTGTCGTGTCGTGTGTGTGCTGCGGCTGTAGATCCAGCTGTGATCCAGACAGCTCGTCAGCCGGCAGAGTAAGAAGTCAAAATGGACACAATGTCCAGGGAAAAGAGCTTTTTTTACTATCTTTATAATCTCAATAACTTACTTCCAAGATACCTTTATTTTTTGTCAAAATATAAGGCGGTTTTGTACGTCTCGTCCACTGAGAATAGTGCAATCCCATTCGCGACGAACTGAGAGAAAAAACAGCAATTTAAGATGTGTGACGAGAGAAGTGCCACTTTGTATATACTTCTAATTTATTCATCACCAAAAAATATCAACACAAAACAGACATTTAACTAGCTAATTCAACATATGCTAACTTGCTAATTGGTAATACTTTGCTTTGATAGCATTAGCATAACAATTGCTGAATTAGTAAGATAATATTACAACAATATAACATAACATATCAATATAACGATAATATATAATATAACAGACTCGGTCTTGGTCTTGTTCTTTGTCTCAATTTTGGTCTCAGTCTTAGTCTCAATCTTGGTCTCTGGTCTTGGTTTTGGTCTCAGTCTCTGTCTTGGTTTCGTTCTTGGTCTCAGTCTTGGTCTCAATTTTGGTCTCAATCTTGGTCTTGGTCTGTTTTGGTCTTGGTCTGTCTTGGTTTTGGTCTCAATCCTCGGATTCTTGGTCTCGGTCCTTGGTCTCGAATCTTGGTCTTGGTCTTTGTTTTGGTCTCAATCTTGGTCCTGGTTTCAGGTCTAGGTCTTGGTCTTGGTCTCAATCTTGGTCTCAATCTTGGTCTTGGTCTGTTTTGGTCTTGGTCTTTGTCTGTCTTGGTCTCGGTCTCGGCCTGTCTAGGTCTTGGTCTGTTTTGGTCTTGGTCTGTCTTGGTTTTGGTCTCAATCCCGGTCTTGGTCTCGGTCTTCTCTGGTCTCGAATCTTGGTCTTGGTCTTTGTTTTTTGGTCTAATCTCTGGTCCTGGTTTCGGTCTTAGGTCTTGGTCTTGGTCTCAATCTTGGTCTCAATCTTGGTCTTCGTGTCTGTTTTGGTCTCGGTCTTTGTCTGTCTTGGTCTTGAGTCTCTGGCCTGTCTAGGTCTTGGTCTCGGTCTTGTCTTGGTCTTGGTCTCGATACCCTCTGGTCTTGGTCTCGGGCTTGGTCTTGGTCTTGGTCTCAGTCTTGGTCTCGATACCCTCTGGTCTTGGTCTGTCTTGGTCTTGATACCCTCTGGTCTCGTCTTGGTCTTGGTCTCGATACCCTCTGGTCTTGGTCTGTCTTGGTCTTGATACCCTCTGGTCTTCGTCTGTCTTGGTCTTGATCCCTCTGGTCTGGTCTCGGTCTTGGTCTCGATACCCTCTGGTCTTGGTCTGTCTTGGTCTTGGTGTTGTCTTGGTCTCGATACCCTCTGGTCTTGGTCTGTCTTTGTCTTGTCTTGGCTCTAGATACCCTCTGGTCTTGGTCTGCTTGGTCTGTCTGGTCTGCTGATCCCTCTGGTCTTGGTCTGTCTTGGTCTTGTCTTGGTCTTGGTCTCGATACCCTCTGGTCTTGGTCTCGATCTTGTCTGTCTTGTCTTGGTCTTGATACCCTCTGGTCTCGGTCTTCGTCGTCTTGGTCTTGCGATACCCTCTGGTCTTGGTCTGTCTTGGTCTTGGTCTTGTCTTAGTCTCGATACCCTCTGGTCTTGGTCTGTCTTTGTCTTGTCTTGGTCTAGATACCCTCTGGTCTTGTCTTGCTCTCGATACCTCTGGTCTTGTTCTTGGTCTCGCTCTCAGTCTTGGTCTTGTCTTAGTTTTCGATACCCTCTGGTCTTGGTCTGTCTTGGTCTTGGTGTTGTCTTGGTCTCGATACCCTTTGGTCTTGGTAGTGTCTTGGTCTAGGTTTAGGGAGCTCTTGACTACAAGTCTAGTAGGTATTAGGCAGCACTGCAATTCACTCAGTGTTGGAAGGAGCTTCTCTCCTCCTCCCCCTCTTTCCCGGCAATCGGAAAAGTACCCTGTTAATCAGTCTCCTGGGACAGACTTCCAGGAGGAGGATGATGGGCCCGCTCTGCCACATGTGAGGCCCAGAATGAGGTAGCTCTGCCCGGGTCAGGCCGATCCAGAGAGCCCAGCTGAGGAATAAAGCTCACAGTAGGCGATTGTTCACCAAAAGCCCTTGAGATGTTACGGTACCAATCTGGCACTTATCAGCACCAAACGCACACATGTATCGGCTGTGCTCGACTGCATAAACACACTCACTCAGACTCAATATTTACACAAACACACGCACATTTTGGCTCTTATTTATATACACACTCCACTCAGAAAACACGACACACACACAAGCGCTGGCAAGAATTGTCCAGCCCCTCCTCCTGAAATTTCGGAACGTAAACAAATCAGAGCGCGCCATAAAATTCTTTCCTTTTTCTTCATTTTCTTCCCCTCCTCCCCCACCCTTCCTTTCTTCCCCGACGCAGCCACAACAGACGGACGGCTGTGGAGTGGGTTAGTGTGTAACTGTGGCTGTGGGTTTTCGGCTCTCTGCTTCATGATGATGGTCAGTGTTGTCATCCTCATCGCCCCAGTCCACGGCTCCACTCCTTTTATCCTCCACCGCATGGCTATGCTTACTGTTTCTAGTACAGTTTATTATGCCAGTATTCATATTTAATGTGTTACGTTTAACCGAAGTGCTTTATATCCCACAAATGCAATGTGCAAAACTTGACCTTCCATTACTTCCAGTGTGATGCATAAATCAGAAAGTTTTTCGGAATTTCGTTTTTTATTATTAATATTATTTTGTTCCACGTTTAATCTTAAAGTCTCCAGTAGTCAATTATTTCATCCCTTAAAACTCATCTTTGATCACCAAAATTACATTTAAATGTTTTTTCCTTGAATGTCTAAAATATCTTTGTATGTAACTTGACACCGTCGCCTCATTTAGTATATGTGGTTCTGTGAATATGCAAATGAGCCCCGCCTCCACTCACTCGCTCAGCTCAGAGATCCACTCGTTGACATCACACTTTGTTCTGATTGGTTACAAGGTAGTGTGTGACGTTCAGAAACACCAGCGATTTCAAACCATGTTTTGTCTTTGGTTCGCTGCAGTTTTAAGCAGAAAATACTCAGCAATGCTGTCGACTTATGAATTTACACATGGTTTGTCTTAAAGCATATTAAAAACACCACATAGACATATAAACAACATTAAAACCTTAATTTTAGCAACTAATAATTGTATTTGTTTGTTGATTTTCCAAATATAAACCTGTTTTCAGTGTGCGTATCAGTTCTTTTTGAACATTTTCATCTCATTTTAACAAAACGTGATAATATTGATAAAATTTAAAAATTTTGGTCACTATAATCGTGAAATGAAATTTTCATACCGTTACATCCCAATAGATACAGGCACAGTTTGGTAATATTCCTTTCAGACAAAGCTATTGGGTTAGCACACTACCATATTGCTCATTGCATGATTGTCTGATTTTCAATTTTTTTCTTTCAGATAAACTTGTCACTTGGCAGGTAATGTGATCCCAGTGTAGCTTTCTACAATTTGAAGTTTATAATTTTTTACAAATACATGTCTTCCATTCTGATCATGCAACTTGTTTAAATGTCTATAGTCAACAAACAGA
Organism: Hybognathus amarus; assembly: GCA_030378365.1. NCBI lineage: Eukaryota > Metazoa > Chordata > Actinopteri > Cypriniformes > Leuciscidae > Hybognathus > Hybognathus amarus. The sequence goes on along the minus strand of JAQIUQ010007595.1, from coordinate 75,128 downwards.
ATTTAAGGAAAACTTAAAGTCTTACATGAATATGGCCAGCTGTGGAATGGCATCTTTCTTTCTGTCTGTTTCACTCCCTCTCTCTTCTAGTAGAAGTAGAAGTGGCACCAGCCGGCCCTTCGGCCCTTATAAGGTGAAATCAGCGCGCCTGGTAGAGTAAAACAGAACCATATGTCGCACACTGACTCCTCGCGCAGCTCCGCCGTGGGGCTCGAGGCTCTTGGCGCGGAGCTGCACACAGGAAGCCTAACTTACTGCTAATATAAACCAAAGAGGTCAGATTTATATGGTCATGTTCACAGGCTGGAGCTTTATGTTACAGAGGAAGAGGTAACTAGAGCTGCGTTCTCAAAGAAACACATGTGTCCATTCATGCGCTGCAGTTCTGATAACTTTATTTTGGCTCCATAATGAATAGCTCATGTTGTTGTGAATATGGATATGTAACAAAACCCCATTTCCACCCTCTTGCTGGCCGTGAATCGGGACGGATTCTGGTCACGTGCATGACGTCTTCTTCTGTGACATCATTAGAATTCTATTTTTAGAAGCATGATGTCATAGTTGAATCTTCCAGGTTACTAATGGGATTGTGGGAACTCTTAGAAACGGAAAGGAATGTTTGATTTGAAGTTTAGTGGTGACGATAACATCTTGTGTTTGAGTTCATGATTTATTTAAAATATGTAAATATTGGGTATTTTGCCTTTACTGTGATCAAGTGATCAGTGGACTTAACTTAAAGTTTATGATTTGAATATGTAAATATTGGGTATTTCCTATCACTGTGATCAGTTGACTTAACTTAAAAAAGTTTGATTTATTTAAAAAGTGTAAATATTGGGTATCTTACTGTGATCAAGTGATCAGTTGACTTAAAAAAGAGTGAGGAAACCTGTTGCCTTAAAATTATTAAGTAAATAAACTTCATGTGTAATTGAAAAAAAATTAAGTTATGTGAACTTGACAACTCCACATGACTCAATTTTCTCAAGTTATGCATGAAGTTTATAATATTTAGCTAATTCAAATTCAAGTTAATTCAGCTGATCACCTTATAACAGTGTAAAGCAAATCAGGTCTATTAAGTGCAAAGAAAAATAATTATTAATTTTTAGTTATTTTAAGGAATAGTTATTTTTTAGATAGTTTTACTAGTATTTACAAGAAAACAAGCATTCAAGAACACTCACTAAACTATTTAAAAAATAATATATATCGTTTTGTTTCAGATTAAATATTCTTTTAATTATAATGAAAATGTCAATAGAAATTATTTTATTTCTAATTTTACATTTTTAGCATTCATTTGAACCCTTATTAATAAATGTATAGTATATTTTCTTTGTATAATATATCTTCCTTCTCTTTTTGATTTTTAGATGAAATATGACCTGAACATGTACTTTGAACCATAAACCATAAAAGTGATTAACATCATTAGTGAAGAATACAATGGTATATGTCCAAACAAACACAGAAGTGCCCTGATAACGTTTTGGTGTCGTTCTGGTTACTCTTGAGCGTTTCTTTCAGCTGTAGTTATGAAGTCAAGTGTGTTGTCAGTGTTCCCGCCTCTCCGTTCAGCAGAACAACAGCACAACCACAATCCGTTCTTCTCTGTTGAAGTGAATCTGGACGTTAAATCAAGCCTTTCAAACGCTGCATGGAAAATGTGAGCCACACGTGAAGAGCTACTTCATATTGGAGTCCTACTGTTCACGTCTCCAGGAATCAGGCACTCAGAAACACTGAAGCCTGTGTGGAAATCACCCGCTTCTGAAATCAATAAACCGCATAAAGAAATCGAGCGACATACAAATAAAGAGAATCTCCAAAGCAGAGATTTAAAGATTAATCCTGCACAACTGCAAACCCTGGATTAGCCTTCTCATTTCCATATTTATGAGTTTAATACATGGCCTTTTTAAACGGCTTGTTTTTCCAGCATGTTTTTTTATGTCTCTTGAGGTTATAATGTTAAAGTTTTTGTCTGAAATGATCAGTTTTTAAGGGGCTTGTCAGGAAACAGCCACTGGTATATTGGCTAACGTCATTGTGTTGGAAATGGTATCAATGCCCACTTGCTATTGCTTGTGAACATTATCGATATAAAACCGTCATTCACAGACAAAGCATGAAATATAGTTTGTGATGCCGCAGCTGTCAGGTACAATAGAGTCACTGCTTCATCATAAGTTAGTTACTTACCAACTCTCCATTAGACTGTGCCTCGTTTACAAAGAAAATGAACAAACATATAATCCGGGACGCCATTAAATAAACCGTTCAATTCAATTCAAGTTTATTTGTATAGCACTTTTCACAAAACATATTGTTTCAAAGCAGCTTTACAGAAAGTGCCAACCATCCACTTGTTCCCGATGTTGGGATCCTTCTATAGTCTGTAGAGAGACTGAAATGGCTGTGGAGTGTCAGAAACTGAACACACACCTGTCTACTGTATCCAGTGTAGACAGCGCCAGTCATTATAATGCATTCTTATAGCTTTTGAAGTGATGGATATTGCGGGATCTGTGATGCACACGGGCAAACACATTTGCTTATGACTGCTTTCAGAGAAAGACATTGACAAATAGTTTTACACATTCGCATCATAGGCCCCGCCCACTGGCGTTCAGTCACTTAACAACTTTTTTCGGATGTTTTGAAGGTTTTTTTGAAGGTTTTTTTGTCCTACACACGTATAGGGCTGTTAAGCGACTTAATCGTATCCAAAGTAAAAGTTTGTTTTACGTAATATATGTGGGTGCACTGTGTATTATTATTTTGTATATATATATATATATATACATATATATATAAATGCATGTTTATTTATATAAATGCATGTTTATTTAGAGAAAAAAAATATTATTTATATATAAAATATTTCTATTTATATATAATATAAATTATTTATAAATCTATATGCAGTGTATACAAGAAAAAATGTCTTAAATATATACAAGCATGTACAAGCACCCACATATATTATGTAAACACAAACTTTTATTTTGGATGCGATTAATCACTATTAATTGTTTGACAGCCTATGCGCCTATGGCTGTTGCCGGAAGCCAGTGATTATTGTTTATAAGGTTTTAGATTGGGATATTTTTCCTACAAAAAACCCATGGCTTTGCTTCAGAAGGCCTTTATTTACCCATTGGAGACGAATTGATTACTTTTATCATGGATGGATGCACTTTTTTGAGTTTCAAAAAAAATCTTTTCAACGCCATTATAAAGCTGTAAGTCCTCCTATAAATCAAGTTTTGATTTATAGGTCTATGTGGTGTTTTCAATGTGATTTAAGACAAACCATGTGTAAATGCATAAGTTGACAGTATTGCTTAGGGGTGTAAGAAAAATCGATACACTTGAGTATCGCGATATTTTATTTTGCGATACTGTATCGATTTTTTTTTTTTTGTGGCTGTTCATAGACGCACTAGCCTAACGTAAACAACAAAGATATGGCTGAACCATGTGTAAAGACCGGCTCCCGCTCTATTCCGTTCCGAAGTGTGGAATCATTTTGGTTTCCAGAGTAAAGAGAGCACCACCGATATCGACAGGAACAATAGAGTTTGTGAACTGTGTCTTTACAAGTTCGGCGCGGGAGCAGAGCGTATTTTGTTTGGCGCTCATAATCAATGAGTGTGTTCATTCACACCGCGAGCAGTAGCCGCGCATAGCGTCGAGCAGGACCGTCGCGTGAGCAGCAGTGAAACTGTTTCGGCGGAGAGTCTAAAGGCGTCGCACACCAGACGAGAGACTCAGCGCCACATCTTTTAAATTCGAACACATTATTCTCTATGAGTGTATACACACACCGGTGGGCGATATTGTTTTTCACAGGATGGTAGGGGAAGACTCATCAATATTCATTAGGGAACTCATCCCTGATTGGTCTGATGACCTACCCCTAACCCCGCCCCTAAACCTAACCGTCACTGAGGGTCTGATAACCTACCCCTAACCCCGCCCCTAAACCTAACCTAACCAATCAGGGATGAGTTCCCCAATGAATATTGATGAGTCTTCCCCTACCATCCTGTGAAAAAATATCGCCACGGCGGCGCCTAGCAACGGCTCAGGACCGTGTTCAAAATCCTGCTGCGCCACAGAGCGCCATTTACATAGCTTTATATAAAATTGAAGCGTTGCTAATGTATCCTGACATCCGCCCTATGCTGCAATATAACTTTAATTTTGCATTCATTTACAGAAATCAGCTGCTTGAATGACAATTGCTGATGTTATTGGATTTTTCAGGTGAGATTCTCAATTCATTTAGTGAATGGATGCTCTGAGGTAAAGTTTTCAGACTGCAGACTCAACAACGATTTTATTTAATTGTATAGTACAATCATAACATAGAAAAGACATTATCTTCATTTCATGTCATTAAACATAATATTGCTGGTCATACACTGAGGAGAAAGTGCGCGTCTGGTGTACAATACCTGGTTTACGACCCCAAGTCTATCAAGTTTATGACCAACTTCTAAAAACACATTTAACCAAAGTTTTTGTAATGAACTTGTGAACCACAATCCCAAACTGGTAGTTTGATTTTCTGAGTACTGAATTGTTTACCTAAAGTAAACTTGTTTGACTTTAATTCATATCATGTCTTTTTTTTTAATACTTTTCTAAAATTATAGTCCTACTTAAAAAAAATCACAATATATCGCCTTATGGACAGTATCGCAATATATTGCAATATATTGAATCGTGACCCATGTATCGCTGATACGTATCCGTATTGCCAGATTCTTGCCAATACACAGCCCTTATTGCTGAGTATTTCCTTTCTTAAAACTGCAGTGAACCAAAGACACATCACAAACTACCTTGTAACCAATCAGATCAACAAGTGGATCTCTGAGCTGAGTGAGTGAGCGGAGGCGGGGCTCATTTGCATATTCATAGAACCGCGTATACGGAAAGAGGCAACGGTGTCGAGTTACATTCAAAATATTGTCATGTCAAGTCATGAAGGCATGAAATGTGTCATTTTTGTGATCAAAGATGAGTTTTAAGGGATGAAATGATTGACTGTGTTCGGCTGGAAGAAGGTAGTTTTCATTATAACTACTGAAGTTTTTCCTCTGATTTCTCGACTGTTACCTGGCGTCATCTCGTGACTGTCGTATTTCTTTCCATTCCAGTTGCTTGAAAAAACTTTCCAAGACCCGTACACAACACAAGCATGCCGCACAAGCCCTCAAAAGTGAAGCCAAAACGTCTCTGACCGCCCCTGTGGCTCGGTCCTAGTATAGCTCATTAAACCCGCCTCCCTGTGTTATTCAACAGGATGTGAGACCAACTAAACAATTAAATTATACTTCACATATCCTTTATCCAAAGATAGTTTCTGTCATTTATTGTAGTTTCTATCACGTTGATGTAATTTCAAGAGTTTGTTTTTAAAATAAGTTTGTTTTTTAGTTAGTTATGTGATGAAACGGTGTTGTGACATCATGATTGACAGCTGTGATTGACAGGTTCTCTGTGCGAAGTAGTCACTGAAGCACAAGCAGCTTTTTTCATAATGTTGACTATGTGGGTTATCGTTGTATTTACCTTCTTTTAACGAGGTTCGGCAATCAACATAAATGGAGCAGAACGAAGCAGCGAGGGGCCACTTAATGAAAGTGTGGGGCGTGTGCTTGCGATTGATTCAGTGAGAATGAGGGCGTGGCCTTGATTTCTGTGGCTTTACTTCCTGCTCACGACTGCGCATGTCTGGTCCCGAAAACGCAAGTGCGCAGACTCAAGTCCCGAGATGTCAGCGCCACATTCGAGACACTGGCGGCTTCAGTTCTCTCTGATGGAAAGAGCTAAGGGCCGTCCATCTTTTTTTACAGTCTATCTCTGATTCTGAGCAAAATACACTCACAGCGCAACACTTTCATTCAGTATGCATGCACTGATAACGGTCAGATTTGTTACCATAGTGCGCACACACACACACGTCGTGTTGCGTAACGTGATGATGTGTACGAACTCCTGTTAGTGAGCAACTAAGGAGGATCTGACACAGTAACGACTTTAGCAGAGGCTTTTCAACAGCGAAAACGCCTCCTTCTCTCTTACACAGTCTGTCTGCAACTGAATCAGTATGTTTCCTTCTGGAACAGTTCACACACACACACTTCCGTTGTGCCCATGTCTCGCTGAACACAGGTTGCATTGATTGGCTTCATTGATTGGTGTGTTAATCAGGAATGATGATGATTGGTCCATTGTACTTTGCATCACTACACTTTAAAATGAATTCAGATCCAAACAGTTTTACAGTTCAAGTGTAATAATATTTCACAAGATCACTGTTTTACTGTATTTCGGATCAAATAAAAGCCGTCTTGATGAGCAGAAGAGACTTGTTGAACCAAAAATGTAGTTTCAGTCATTAACTAATACTATACTTCATTCTTTCTTTCTACACAAAGAAGCGGTGATTAAAATTGTTGTGGTCAGAAAAACAACTTGTAATGTCACATATCTCCTTTCATGATGCTTTAGTGCTCCGTTGTTTAGTCCCCATTCACTTTCAAAGAGCAGCATGAACATTCGTCTGGACGTGGGAGCTGGAGTTTGAGTGTGTGTGTGTGTGTGTGTGTGTGTGTGTAGAATGTTTAAGTGTGTCTTTCTGGCTTCTGTTGCAGAGATCTGTCCAGAAACCACATTCCCTCTGTGGATTGGAGCTCTTTCCTATCACCTCACCGCCCTCAAGGAGCTGTAAGTGCCATGTCTCCCTGGTGTGTGTGTGTGTGTGTGTGTGTGCTGGAGACGCAGTCCTTGTGTACGTCTGTAATGGGTGGTCTGGAGAGATTGTGTGCATGGATAATAGGTGGTCTGGTGTAATCCTGATCTTGTGCTAAAGCAAAAAGGCAATTGTTTTCTAATCTTTTAATTTGCAACTTCCTGTTTACTCCCCCCCAGGTATAAGTTATATATTAATTATATATTAATTATATTTTCCTCTTTTAAGACATTTTCTCTCCAGGTTCTCATTACTGTATTGCTGTCATATGTACCATCATTAATATCATTAATACCATCAATAACAGGCTTTGCAATTTAAGTAATATATCATGACTTTTTTGCAGTATTTATGCAATATTATTATTATTAATAATTAATTATTATTTATTAATAATAAAGTATTTTGGGTTTTTTATGTGTAACAGAATATATTCAATAATATGATATATCATGGCACTTTATTGCCATAGACTATAATATTTTAATGACTTAAATGATTGGAAAATATTGATATTAAGTTAAATTATTTTTAAGTTCTGTTGAAATAATCTTAATTAAAATGCTAAAAAAAACTGGAAATCATGATGTAAAATGAAATGATTATTATTATTATTATTAATACATTATTATTTAGAAATATGAATTATAAATTATAAAGTGAAATTATCATTGTGTTTCCTATGATATTCCAGACATATAACTTATAAACTATTTTTATTATGTGTAACTGAATAATATGAAATAATGTAATATACCATGACATCTTTTATTGAAGTGGACTGTATTATTGATGATGGAAAATATTTAAATTAAGTTAAATTAATATTTAAATGAAGTTATATTGAAATAATCTTAATTAAAATGCAAAAAAACCAACCTGAAAATCATTATGTAAAGTGAAATTATTATTATTATTAATACATTATTAATTAGAAATATTAATTAGAAATTATAAAGTATTTTATTTTTTCATGTGTAATTGAATATGATGCAATAATATAATAAATCATGACATCTTGTATTGAAGTGGACTATATTATTGATGATAGAAAATATTTAAATGAAGTTAAATTCATATTTAAATTAAGTTATATTAAAATGACCTTAGTTAAAATGCAAAAAAAAAATTTCATTTTAAATATAATTTTTAATACATTATTAATTAGACATGTGAATTATAAAGTATTTTATCATGTGTAACTGAATAATATGAAATAATAGAATATATCATATCTTTTATTGATATTGACTATATTATTGATGATGGAAAATATTTAAATTAAGTTACATTCACATTTAAATTAAGTTATATTAAAATGACCTTAATTTAAATGCTAATAACACATCAAATCAAAATATAAAGTGAAATTTTCTTATTTTTAATTTAATGAATGAAAAATATTTAAATTCAGTTTTTTTATTTATGGGAGCTGAACATAATTTTAAGTAAAATGCTAAAATATCTAAGCACATCAAATCAATATGTATCTTATTTTATTTTTTGCTATGATTAATAATAAAAAGGTGTTTATTTATGATTGAATGTATTTGCTGTGTAAGTGAACATGACTGAGCAATCACTGGAGTGTGTGTTGGCTTTTCTCCTCAGGTATCTTCAGAGCAATCGTCTGGTTCACTCTTCCTCATGGCATCTTTGGCTGTGGCCCGTTAACTGTGCTGTAAGTGTGTGTGTGTGTGTGGCTGGATGCTCTGAGTTCCCAGACCTTTCTTTTTCAGCTCATATGGTGAGAATGTGTAGGCGGATCGTTCTGCAGTCTGTCCCTGAACCACAGACTCAAACTGAACAGCTCTTTAAGCTCAAGCTAAAGCAAAATAAGCAGAAAAGTGAATCAGTTACGTTTATCTTTGTTGTGTGAACAGTAACAGACGTGCACCTCAACTACAGCATTTTCAACACACACACACACATTGTGAGTTCAATCACATGCCCATTACAACCAATTTAAACGTCATTGCTTCAGGCTCTGACTGCACCATTTCCTGCTCCATTTTGGCATACACACACACACACACACACACACATACACACACACACACACACACTCTGTCTGGTTCACCAAAATCACTCCAGAACTTTTCCATATGCTGCTCCAACAGCTGAACAAGGGAACGATTATACTGAGAGGAACAGAAAGAAGTGACTTAGAAAGAAGGAAAGAATCCTGAGCAATAATATACGTTTCACTTTCGTCTTTCATGTCTTGCAGAGATTTGAGCAACAACCAGATCACCACCATCGAGGAGTGAACATGTGATAATTTATTTAATTTAACTACAATGTGAGTACGAACAGTCACACACATTATGGATAACCTTCACACTGTGTGTTCTCAAACATTCAAAACAAGAGCTGAAGAGAAGCCGAATGACCTTAACACTGTGTGTGTGTGTGTGTGTGTGTGTGTGATTAGAAGAGACGTCCATTGCACAGAAACACAATGCCTTTTAAATAAAACATTTCCATAAATTAAAGTCAATACAAATCTTACTGCTTACTTTTTTCTTTTGTTAAATCAACTTAAATAATTGATGTAGTTCAGATAGCATAATATTTTGAGTTTTGATGATTAAATCAATCTCCTTCATTGAATTAACTCAATTTTTTCATTTCAACTTAACATTTTAAGGAAAACCAGCTTACTTCATTTTTTAAGTTAAACCAACAATATTATTTTTACAGTGTATACTTACAAATATACGTGAGCAATTCTAATCATATATCATGACATATTTTATTGCAGTAGTGTATTCTATATTATTTTATTGTATATTTATTTGAGGAACTGAATACATAAAATAATATTAATTAATATATAATTAAATTATTTATTGTAGCAGACATTCTTTTTTATTAAATTAAGTTTTTTTTTGATTAAATTAATAAATGTAATACTATTAAATAATATATAAATTTTTTATTCAATTTTTATTTTTATATTTAATATTTTAATTAAATTATTTTTATTTTAGCTTTAATTTAATTGTATAAATACATACGCCAACTGGCTGATTAGTCTATCTCCAATAAAAGAGGACATGATAAATTATTTAAATGTATATAAAGTACAAATGTTAGTATAGAATTTAATCTATGTTCAAAATGTGTCTTTATGGCTGCAAAAAGTCTACTTTACTTCTTTTAATTTTATTGCAGTGACTTTTTACCAAATGATAATGATTATAATCTTGTTTTTTAAAAAGAAACATTACGATTCTTTTTCTCTTTGTGATTTAATAATAATTTGCATATTATTTAATGGTTAAATAATCTTATCCAGATTCTATTAGCTAAAGCTTCGTTTTATTCCCTGTGCTGCTTTCATTCCCTGATTAAATCCCCGGTTGAACTCTCTTCAGTTCTGCAGTAATTCTAGATTAGATGCTGTGTTCACTTGTGTTATTGTCCAATAAGACTCAGAGCTTGACCTCGTGGTCCGTCCACACTTCGGCACAGAATAATGCTCTTTGAATGAGGGTCCTCATCACACATTCAGTGTTTGAATAGAGGCCGTATAATGTGTTAACCATGCCCGTGTGATCATTTCCCTGTGTTTGGCAGAGATCTGAAGCTCGAACCCGTCGTCTGCTGACTGTAAGCTGGTGCGGCTGGTCAGCTGGTTGCAGGAAAAGGGCGTTCGAGTGAAGCGACCCAACTCTATGCTCTGTGACCGTCCACCGGAAGTGAGAAACCAGCCGCTGCTCAACGTCAGTGTGCACACCTGCGGTGAGAAACACACACATCTGGACCAGACTATACACTGTTTGGCACACTTTAATTCCATAGTAGAATTGATACATGTGAAAATCAGGAGATACATTCTGTTATAGACGGCTTTCGATCCACAAATCACCAGCATTCACCGTGTATTTAATGTAGTAATGCTAACTGTTGCTAAATGCTAACCATGGGTTTGTGGCACAAATTGTCGGCTTTTATTTTTTTGACATTATTCATTTCAGTGTGTTTCCAAAAGTGCTTTTTCCAGCACTTCAAAACTCTGAATATTATCCCATTTTAATGTTATTTTTAATGTGATGATTTGTACAACTAAAAGTTTAAAGATGTAGGAAAATGAACGCTTTTGTGGCAAATTTAAAAAAATGACTAATTGATTTAATAATAGCACTGATATATTATCACATTTCCACTCCATAATATATGGAAGTCACAAAGTTGAATGAAAAAAACGAAAACTTTTCTTTCAATTGTGACTGAATTACACAGAAAGCAAGTAAAGAGCGCTTCTTTTACGCTCACTTCGGGATGAAACTATGAAAGAATAATGGTAAATTTAAAGGGATAGATCACTTTGAAATTATTTTTGGTATGTTTTAGCTTACCTCAAGGGCATCCAAGATTTGTTTGTCTTTGTTTCCACAGTATTTTCAATTTTGACATTTTTAGGTCAAACCGTTCTTGTCTTTCAGTCATATAATGGAGGTCTATGGTCACCACCTCAAAGAGCATGCACAGAGAAGTCCAAATTAAACATGATTTAATGACTCGTAAATGTAAGTACACATTGATGGCCTAAGACCAAAACGAGCAGATTGTGTGAGAAATAAAACAGAATTTATATCGTTTTTACCTTTTGTAACCACAGTCACGTCCAAGTGATCTGAGGGCACGGGTGCTTTGTGGCTGTGATAACAAGAGGTAAAAAAACGATGTAAAAACTGTTAATTTCTCACAGAAACCACTCGTTTCTGTGTCTTAGGCCATCAATGTGTACTTACATTAACGAGTCATTAAATCATGTTTAATTTGGACTTCTCTGTGCATGCTCTTTGAGGTGGTGACCATAAACCTGCATTATATGACTGACAGACAAGAACGGTTTGACCTAAAAATATCAAAATTGAAAATACTGTGGAAACAAAGACACCTACATCTTGGATGCCATTGAGGTAAGATAAAACATACTCAAAAATTAGAACTATCCCTTTAATATGAGTAGAATATAAAAATTTTCCCTATTAAAATTTTATTTTTCGCACATTGCCGTTGTTAATAAAAATTAATTTTATCTGCATATCAATTCAAGCCCATTGCTTTACTGTTAAATTCCCAATAAACAAACATGTAATATTATTAGTATCTACCTATTAATGCAAAACATATGATCACATGAACTTTGTGACACATTTTTCCTCTGCGTGAACAAATCTAGCGATCTGTAGACCTGCAGTTTACCTTCGGTTTCAATTACTGAGGGAAATAAATAATGCACTACAAACACACTTTTGTTCATTCAGCAGATGCTTTTTTCCAAAGCCACTTTACATAACAAGAGCCAACAATATTCACAACAGACAACTAGAACTAGAAATGCAGAGAAATGCTACATTTTGTTTATTGAGAGCTTAATTGTTGATTCCCGTCTCTCTCTCAGGCCTGACGTACGCGGGCTGTCTGGAGGACGAGGAGCACGTGGCGGGTGTGGAGCTGGTCATCTTCTCGTCCTCCACTCCCGGGCCGTTCTCGCGGGAAGAGTGCAACTCCAAGTGTTTCCATGAGAACCAGCTGTACGGCGGGCTGGGCCAGCAGAGGGAGTGTCTGTGCAGCACCAACTCCGAGCCCAATCACATCAGCGAGTCGCAGTGTTCGGCCGCCTGCGCCAACCCGCAGGTCATGAAGAAGTGTCGCTGGACGGTGGCGCAGGACGTGTTTCAGGTGAACAACCCACTGTCCCGCAGAGATCACACACACCTGAACTGATGAGCTAGCTCTACAATCACAAGCTTGGGTCTTGTCCACACTAATACATTTTAGTTTAAAAACGCTTTTTCTCTCGCGTTTTGGCCTTCCGTCCACTCTGAGACGGCGCTTTGATTAATGAAAACAAAGCTTTTTGAAAGTGTGGACTGTCAAAAACGGAGGTGTTTTCAAACATGTAGTCATGTGATGCATATTGAACCTATATATATTCATTTTCACTCTGGTATTTTGCTTGTTAAAGGAGTAGTTCACTTAAAAAAAAACTTTTGCTGATAATTTTCTCACCCCCATATCATCCAAGATGTCCATGTCTTTGTTTCCTCAGTCGAAACGAAATTAAAGTTTATCAAGTCCATATAATGGACTTCAATGGGAACCAAACGGTTCAAGGTTCAAATGAGAGTTTCAGTGCAGGGCTTTAAACGACACTAGATGATGAATAAGGGTCATATCAACGAATGAAATGACTCGAAAAAGATTCGTTCATTTGAGTCACGAACGCTCATCACAGAACAGAGCAAGGCGAGCATTTGAGCTTATAAAACTTAAACTTTGTTATTTATTTATTAAACGAGTGATCGTTTCACTTGATAAGACCCTTATTCGTCGTCTGGAATCGTTTAAAGCCCTTTGAACAGTTTGCACTGAAACTGTCTTTTGGACCTTGAACCGTTTGGTTCCCATTGAAGTTCATTATATGGAGAAAATGCTGGAATGTTTTCATCAAAAACCTTAATTTCTTTTCGACTGAAGAAAGAAAGACATGGACATCTTGGATGACATGGGGGTGAGTAAATTTTCAGCAAAAGTTTTTTTAAAGTGAACTACTCCTTTAAGCTACGATGTCGTAATAAATCCAAATCAAAAAGTCTGTTCGCTCGGCAGCCGTGTTTGATCCAGCCATCCCTCGTATTACAAATCAGCAATAAAATCTGACTTGAACTGTCCTTTAAATGTTGTTTCTTATCGTATGTAAAAAAAAAAAAAATTGACGATAAAGTGTACGATATTCGTAATGATTTGAACACATTCTCCGCCCACAGGTGAATTTCTCCGCCTCTCTTCCTTCCGTCGCGTGTCCGTTCACTCCGAGGCCGTCCTGTCTGTCGCCTCCTCCGTCTTCCCCGCCTCTCTCTCATGGGACTTCGGTGACCTTTCACCCCGGGTCAACAGCTCCACGCCCAACACCACGGCGAGGCACAAGTACGGGGTCCCGGGACGCTACCAGGCTCAAGTGAGTCTCTCGGCGGGTCACCAGGAGGTCGTGGCTCAGGGCAGCGTGAGTGTGGATCTGCCCGCCTCGACTTCGAGCTCCACTGCCCTGCACTCATAGTGGCCAATCAGAGCCTGGAGGCGGAGCTCTCTCTGGTCAACTGGGGCGGAGTGGGCGTAACCGTGGCACTGGAGGATCCAGAAGGATGGGAGAGAGATAGCAAGAGGTACGCTATGATTTGAGAACTAATATGCAGCTTTTCCTGCCGGCCATTTACTCTATCATCATATTAGAGTGATTTCTGAAGGGTCATGTGACACTGAAAACTGGAGTAATGATGTGGAAAATCCAGCTTTGATCACAGGAATAAATTACATTTTATCAGATATTCAAATAGAAAATGGTTGTTTTAAATTCTAATAATATTTTGCAATATTACTGTTTTTACTGTAGCTCTGATGAAATTTTATTATATTATATTAATTATATTATATTTACTGCTGTCAAATTGGGATTAATCAAAACGTTTTTGTTTACATATGTGTGTGTATATATAATATATACTGTATATGTATATGAATATATATATATACACACATTTTTTATATATATATTAGAGCTGTCAGTTAAACGCGTTATTAACGGCGTTAACGCAAACCCATTTTAACGGCGTTAATTTTTTTTATCGCGCGATTAACAGTCTTTTTGTCCTAGCAAACTTTGTAGTTTTTTCACATACTTTTGCAACAGGACGCGGCATGCGTCCTGATCCATTTCAGCGTCTCGCGCTCGCTCATCCACTCAAAGCCGGCTCGCAAGCCCAAACGAGTGTGTGCGGCGTGCCTGATGTTTGTTTCCGGTCTAGCTAGATCCGCTTGCGCTTTGGTCGAAGAAGCAACGAAACGTCCTCGCGCGGCGCAAGCTATGAATGGGTTTCAGAGCGCAGCGCGAGGGACGTTTGTGCCGCACACACTCGTTTCAGCTTGCGAACCGGCCAAATAGTAACGTTATGTTTTGAGTGGATGACGAGCGTGAGACGCCGAAATGGATGCCAATGAGATTCTGAATGTAAAGTTTACTTTTAAAAGTTGCCAAATTGTCCCATTGACAAGACCAAAGCGATCTGTATGTTTTGTCATTATGAACTGAGCTATCATCATCACAGCACGTCCAGCCTGAAACACCACTTGATGATGGCCAAGCAAACACACACACACACAACACAGATGATGCAAATTCTCCACCCCTCGTCAATATCAGGACCTCGTCAGTATTTCTTTCACCCTTTTATTGATGGACAGTGTTGCATTGTGTGAGAGATTATTTAGGCTATATATGTTAGAGTGAAATTGAACACTATTCCAATGTTATTTTCAATAATAATAATTAAAAAAAAAACATTTGCACTAAACAAGCCAATCCACTTTTCCATGTTGATAAGAGCATTAAAATGAGAAAAAATGTAACGAAAAGAAATCAAAAGACATTAAGAAATAGATAAAAATGTGCGATTAATCGCGAGTTAACTATGACATTAATGCGATTAATCGCGATTAAATATTTTAATCGTTTGACAGCACTAATATATATATATATATATATATATATAATATATACACACTGTATATATATATGTATAAATATGTGTTTGAAAGTAAATGCACTATACTCACACACAGACATATAGAACATTTCTGAAGGATCATGTGACACTGAAGACTGAATATTCAGCTTTGATCTTAGGAATAAATTGACTTTTTAACATATATTCACATAGAAAATAATTTATTTTTAAATTGTAATAATATTTCACAATATTCATATTTTTAATAAATTGTAATATTATATATATATATATATATATATATATATATATATATATATATATATATACACACACTGTATATATGTATAAATATGTGTTTAGAGAAAATACTGTATAAACACATACATACAATATATATATATATGTATTATATATAACACAATATGCATACATGATTAATTGTGAACAATCAATTTGACTGCACTAATAATTATATTATATTAAATTATTTATATTATTACAAATGTATTATAGTAACAAAAATCAATGGCCTGATTTGAGCTAAAGAAGCACAATTTATGTATCCAATTAATATTTAATATTGAGTAAAACAGCAAATTAGACTAGATTAACCTATTTTATTCAGCAGTTCATTAGTGTTAAATATAGTGTAATTCATACAAAAACATTGCTATTTTCAGTGGGTTTTTTCTTTTTATACGAGTCTTTTACTCGTCCCTATGCATTCTATGATTGTTATCACGAAACATAAAGGCCATATTAAGAGTGTCTTGTCTGCAGCAGGACTGTTTGAAACAGGCTTTGTGTCTCGTCTAGATGGACAGCTCACTTATTTTTGGAGAACTACACATCCAAACTGCACAATTTTGATGACACACTCTCACATCAGGACAGCTCAGATATAACACGCTTTGAAATGGTCATGTTCTCACTCTCTCTCGCTCTCTCTCTCTCTCTTTCTGCTCTCTCTCTCTTTAAAATATCCTGCTTTTCATGATCCATCAAGCCATAAACATCCCTCTCTTTCACAAAGCATGTGAGCGATGGCATGTGGGAGATTCCCTGGTTTGTTTTATCAGGCCTGCAGAGATCTGTCCATCACTGTTTGCTTTGAGAGAACAGAACAGAGGCGTTGATCCCAGATAAGAGCGGGTTACAGCAGCAGACGAATTATTGATGTGTCTGAATATAACATATACAATAAGCAGGCTTTTCAACTTTTAAAAGGGGAGAAACATTTTCCCATATCGTTCGTTGCTGACGTCACTTTGTGTGAGATCCTCAAAGACTTTGAACGAAATAACATAAGATTAAAGAAAATATGACCTAGATGCTTTTTAGTTTGGGTTAATGAATGACCTATGCATTTAATAATCCATCAAAGTAATAGTTAATAATAAATAAACAGGGCTTTGTTCAGAGAATTGTCGGGCTTTGTTGTTTAGCACTGAAATCTTATTGATATGTTGATATATGGACTTTTTAGCTTTTTTTGTTATTTAATTATTAATATTTGCTGCTGTTTATGCATTCAAAAAATTGTGAATTTACCTAATATGCCTGTTAATATTTGTACATATTTTTAGTCATATGCAGTTATATATTAATTGTACAGTTTTTTTTATATTTAAGATATTTTTGCTGATTTTCTGTGTTAATGTTTTCTATTTAATATTATATTATTTTCACTACTGTTCAGATGTATAGAGTCAGAAATAATTTTTTTATTAATATTTTATTAATACTTTTATTCAGCACTAAATTGATCAAAAGTGACATGTTTATATCGTTATAAAATTATATATTAATTGTACAGTTTAAAAAAAATTAATATTTAAGATTTTTTGCTGATTTTATGTGTTAATGTTTTCTATTAAATTGTATTATTTTACACTATTGTTCACATGTATAGGGTCAGAAATAAATTTTTTAGTAATATTTTATTAATACTTTTATTCAGCACTAAATTGATCAAAAGTGACACGTTATATATCGTTATAAAATTATATATTAATTGTACAGTTTAAAATTTTTTTCATATTTAAGATTTTTTGCTGATTTTATGTGTTAATGTTTTCTATTAAATTATATTATTTTACACTACTGTTCACATGTATAGGTTCAGAAATAATTTTTTAGTAATATTTTATTAATACTTTTATTCAGCACTAAATTGATCAAAAGTGACACGTTTATATCATTATAAAAGATATATATTTCAAATAAATGCTTTCTTTTCATCAAAGAATCCTCAAAAATATAATCTATAATCTATTAAAAATAAATCATCATATCAGAGTGATTTCTAAAGGGTCATGTGACTGAAGACGTGGGTAATGATGCTTAAAAATTAATTGATCACAGGAATAAATTATATTTTTAACATATATTGCAATAGAAAACTTATTTTAAATTGTAATGATATAACTATTATTCATATATTCACGTAGAACATGTGTGATCAAATAAATGCAGCCTTGGTGAGCATAAGAGACTGAATGTAATATTATATTATATTAAGAAATTGCTTATAAAGAATATTAATCAAGTGTAACGTCCTGTCCCCTCAGCGGAGCCGCTGTGTTTGCCAGATGCGCTCCATCACACGGACTCGTCCCCGCTGTTTCCTCTTGGTGTCGGAGGAAGTCAGCTGGTTCGGACGCATCGTTGGGATTTGCTCGTCCCGTGGAGGGGAGCTCGCGGTGGCGTACTTCCCAAACCGTCCGGGACCTCCTGGCCCCTCGGATCACACAGTGAGTCACACACACTCTACGACCATAAACCATAGAACTGTCATTCCAAATTCTAAATTCCAAAACCTGTTTAGAAGATTCCGGAACTCCTCGTTTATGCATGTCTGGATGGGCTTTCATGTGATTTTAGTCAGTACGCCCATAGTCACACCATTGGATGAGCTGATGTTATGATGCAATCCAAACTGTTTAGCAGAAATGACATGTTTCACCTTTTATATCACGGACCGTTTTAAATCAAAGTCGCTCAAAGTGGCATGGAGACGCCAAGTTAGATGAGTTCTGCTCCTGAATGTTTGCATTGAGAGACTGTGCTGCTTTTTTGACCCTGATTCTTTTCCTCTGGAACAGCAGCAAGGCACCATGGGAAATGCCTTTTTAAAATGCATTTTAAAGTCACTGAGAGCTGACCTGCTGAGAGACTCTGGGAATGTGTGATTTCCTCACAGGAACAGGCCAGAACATTCAGAGCCAATAAACGTGTCTTATAATGTGACAAAGTGTACTCATTAGAACACTGGACGTGTGAGACGATCACACACACACACATTTTGGATAATGAATTCATGATGTTCTCGCTCATTATATACATTTTGTAAATTCTGAACACAAAAAGTTATGAACTGCAGCTTTAACATTAGTCAAATACTGTATGAATAACAATGAACAACACTACTACAGCACTTAGCCTATTAATCTTAGTTAATTTCAACATTTAGTAATGCATCGTTAAAATCCAACATTGTTCAGTTGTATTTTTATGAACTAACACTAGCAAAGATACTGTAAGAAATATATTGCTCACTGTTAGGTAATGCATTACGTAATGTGTTGCCGTTACATGAACTTACTATAGTAACAGGAAATTATGCATAATTACAAGCAACTAAACCTTACCGTTAGTACATGTTGTTGATTAATATTACTCGGTACTTAAATGTATAATTATACCTTAACAACGTTGGCCAGTAGAAATATCTAAACATTCTTAATCAAGGTACATTAACTTGAGAAGCAAAATGTCTAAGTTTTTGTATTAAGTCTTTAAAAATGTATCAAAATTAAGTGAGTTTTTGCTTAAAACACGAAAAAAAGATCTGCCAACTAGGTCAGAAAATAATCGTGTTTTCCCGTCTGAATTAACCATTTTTCTGACTCCAATGGCAGATCTATTTTCCTGTTGAACCTGGTAAATTTCACCCCCCTTTTTTTGAATAGACATGGAAATGCACATTTCGAACTTAATTGGTTTTAATTCAAGAATGCTTTGGAATATAGACGTAAAAATTGGTCTTTTTTTAAAAGAAGACATTTGGCAGATTTTTGTTATAAATTGAGAAAGTGAAGCAGAAAAGAAGTTATTTGAGTTTATGGAAATGTACAATGTAAAAAAAACAATTATTCATATTTTATATAAAATACATATTTTCAAAACCTGGGCTACTCTAAAACTGCAGAAACAAGTTACGTTTAAAATTTTAGATCGTATGGGCGCCTCCATATAAGGGCGCCTCCATTTCCATATGTGTTTTGAGTGATCTGAAACATTATTTACACAATTTTCATATAATTTATGAAGTAGAGATCCTATTCAGAAGTAGTATGGGAAGTTTGGCAGATTTTGATATGAATTCAACTTTTAAGAAACACATACAAAGAACACGCATGTGCGTAATAGCTTCCTGCCACATCACAAATGGTGATTTTATTATTTTTTTCTAAATATTTAAAACATTTTTTCTAAAGTAATTAAATGAATGCAATCTTTTGAACTCTTGGCATAAAAACAAACTAAGGTTTCTACATTTTTCATGATTTTTCATGTTCATTGTTATTTCAAAATAAAGGTCACCAAAATCAGTGATTTGAAAATCAGTCACCAAATATAGAAACTAGAGATTGTAAGCTTTCAAATGATATATAGTTTGTCAATATAACTTAAGGTCTTTTCTAAGATATTATTGTTTTAAAAAAAACACAATACGTCCCTGTGGGGCGTGACAGTTAAGGGGCTAAAACATAAAATTAAACAAATTTTTTTTTTTCAGAAAACAAGACTTAAAGGGACAGTTCACCCAAAAATGTACCTGTTTGCATTTCTTTCTTCTGCATATTTTGAAGAATGTTGAAACCAAATTATTTTGGTCCCCATTGATTTCTATTGCACTGGAAATCAATGGCAACCAAAACTGTTTAGTTTTCAGTTCATCACAATTTGAGTAAATGATCATTTTTGGGTGAATATTCTTAAGGACATCAAAACCTAAAAATAAAACTTTAGAAAGGTGTGCAATATGTGATGTTTAATCTGAAAAATCATCCAGCTCTACTTTCTTGGCTTGAATTGTACTGGAAAACAAAACAAACTTTGACATGTGAACTGTAAATCCTGGTTTTTCCTCTGTGTTCATGTCCATGAGCTTAGACAGAAATTCTGACCACCAAGTCTAAACACAAATTACGTTTCTTTGATCAAGTCATGTTTATTTATACAGCGCTTTAGACAATACAGAACGTTTTCAAAGCAGCTTCACGGTGATGAACGGGAAAATACCTGTTAATTTTGCCATGTTCATCATCAGTTATGAAATGATTGTATTGTCTAAATGTCGAATAAGCTACAGCGTTGATTCAAGACACTTTTATATAATGCTAAATACTTGTAAACGTCATATTAAAAATAGAAAAATGCTTGTTTTGACGTGATTGGTCTAAATGAATAGGTTAGTTTTATATCTTTTATTCATCAACGGCACAGAAATGTGTGTAAACCATATTGGACAGTCAGTAATCATAATCACAACCTCATTATTAGAGATTTGCCTCCTCTAGATTGTTAATTGACTCCCTGAACTCAGGGAAGAGTGTCCCTGCTGGAGGGGTTCACGTGTGCGGATCTCGTAGAGACATGACTGAGCATTACCTCTGATAAATGAACCCTCACACTGCTCTCTTTGCCGTCACACACCTTAGTCTTAAACTTCTGATATCCACTCATTTATTCTGTTTCTAAAGATTTAATAATCTAGCATTGATGTACACACACACCGTGTTGTTAAACATCTGCTGAAGCACAGCTGTGGAAATATGTTAGACTCCAGGAGGGAGGAGGCACCAGTTTTGTGTGTTTATGTGTGTTTATCTATGCGAGTGTGTGTGTGTGTGTGTGTGTTTCCTGTCTTCTGTTCCACACCCATCATTAATTTGAGGGCAGAGCTTCCACTAACCAGATCGAGAGAGAGAGAACTGCAGACAGACAGAACGAGTGTTGGAGGAAGTGTGTTCTCTATCTCTTTAACCTGCTCCAGATGGACCACATACCCCAAAACACACACACACACACACACACACACACACACACACACACAGACTTATGTAAGCGAACACACCACTTTTATTGTTCCTTTTGTGGTGAAAAGAGTGTTTTTGTCTCTCTCTCTTCCCTCCTCTATTTTTTTGTTTTGTTTGTAGTTTTCACAGATGTGAGATGTTGGCTCAAGCCCATTATAATCGTGTGTGTGTGTGTGGTGTAATCGGCCTGTCAAAGGCTGTGGTGTTACTACCGTGGCCCGGGCGGGACATTCGCACTGGACCCGTGATGACCGAAATGATATATATATGATGATATATATATATATACATATATACTACCGGTCAAAAGTTTAAGATTGGTAAGATTTTTTATGTTCTTAAAGAAGTTCTTCTGCTCACCAAGGCTGACATTTTTTGATAAAAAATACACAAAAACACAGTAATATTGTGAAATATTCTGACAATTTAAAATGACTTTTTTATGTTAATATATATTAAAATGTAATTTATTCCTCTGAAAAAAAGCTGAATTTTCAGCATCATTACTCCAGTCTTCAGTGTCACATGATCCTTCACAAATCACTCTAATATGATGATTTTATGCTCCAAAAACATGTATGATTATTATCCATGTCTGAAAACAATTTTTTACATTTTTATTTCAGGATTCTTTGATGAATAGAAAGTTCAAAAGAACAGCTTTTATCTGAAATGGAAAGCTTTTGTTACATTAAACACTACCCTTTAAAAAGTTTGGGGTCAGTAAGAATTTGTATTTTATTTTTGGGGGAAATAAATAAGAAATCAATACTTCTATTCATCAAGGATGAGTTACATTGATCAAAAGTTACAGTAAATACATTTATAATGTTAGAAAAGATTATAATTAAATAAATGCTGTTCTTTGAACTTTCTATTCATCAAAGAATCCTGAAATAAAAATGTAAAAAGCTGTTTTCAACATGGATAATAATCATACATGTTTTTGGAGCATAAAATCATCATATTAGAGTGATTTGTGAAGGATCATGTGACACTGAAGACTGGAGTAATGATGCTGAAAATTCAGCTTTTTTTCAGAGGAATAAATTACATTTTAATATATATATTAATATTTAAAAAGTCATTTTAAATTGTCATAATATTTCACAATATTACTGTGTTTTTTGTGTATTTTTTATCAAAAAATTGCAGCCTTGGTGAGCAGAAGAGACTTCTTTTAAAAACATAAAAAATCTTATCCAATCTTAAACTTTTGACCGGTAGTGTATATATATGCCCATTTCTTATCTAATAATTATTTTTATTTTATTTATGCTTTATTTCAATAAAGAAGTGTTTCTAATAGTTGTTTTAGTAGATGCTAATAACCCGGCTCTAAAATGACTCTAGATCGATAACAAACAATACATTTTGTCATTTGTTTTTGTTTTTTTGCACCATGGCTTGTTCGGTTCTGTTTCTATCACTGTTTTTATGTCTTGTTTGAAGGCAAATGAAACTTCAAAATGATCAGCGCCCCGTCAGGTTCAGTAGCGTGTCACATTCCCCTCGGCTGATGCTTTATTAGGGTTATTGAAGCTCTGAACGTGCGACACATAAAACATTCAGAGCGCATTCGCCTTGCATTAACTTCCTGTGAGCATTTGTTTCCAACATAGGAAAATGGAAATTCTCAAATAGGAAAGAAAATTACAGATGAATTTCTTTAAAATCTCATTTGCTACTCCTGGTTGGTAATGAGATTAAATTGAGAGAAAAAACAATAGTTCAGCCTGGAGTCATAAATCTGTCATCATTTATTCATGACTTTCTGAATCTGTGGAGAACAGAAGGAATGTGTTGTTTTTTTAACACAAAATTTAACATAATATTTTTTTTCTTAATTAAGCTTTAAATAAACAGGGAACCATTAAAAGCAATACGATATGTTGAAACAAGACTTCACATGCACAATGTTGTTCTGAATACGTAAATAAAGACGTGATAAAAATCCATGCAAATTATACATGCGTGTATATGTCATATACGTATATACATAAATTATACATATGTGAAATAATTACACTTACACATCCATGTATACATTCAGACATCTATGACCACGCATATTCACACACTCTTACTATTTTTACCCTCTTTTTTAAATGAACTTTTTCTATTAGGCCCAGAAACAACTCTCATTAGTGATAATGCTGTTTGTGTGTGTTGCAGTGAGCGTGGCGTGTGGTTGGGTTTGAGCGATCAGTATTCTCCGTGAGTCCTGCGGTGGGTGGACGGTTCTGAGGTCCGGTCGGGGGATGAGGGTTCGAGGGACCGGGCCACTCTGCAGCCTGGAAATGTGTGTGTGTCACTGGACGCCAGCGGCCAGCCCAGCTCACACTCCTGCACCGCCAAACGAGCTTTTGTCTGCCAGTTCACACGGCAAGGTAAACGTCCCATAGCAACACACACACCTCTGGGTCAAGTCTGCTGCTGCATCCAAGTTTGCATACTGTCCTTCCTGTATACATCATTTGAATCGCAAAAAAAATGTGTGGATTTGTATGATTGAAGCCGCACTAGTAAGAAATAAAGCCACACTCGTCAGAAATGACGTTGCACTGAGTGAGAAACGAAATCGCACAAGTGGGAAATGAAGACGGGTTATTGAGAAACTAAGCCACGCTATTTAGAAATGGTCGCGCTCAGTGAGAAACAAAGCGACACTAATGAAGCCGCGCTAGTGAGAAACGGAGTGGCGTTTGTAAGAAACGAAGCCGCGCCAGTGAGAAACGAAGGTGCGCTCAGTGAGAAATGAAGCCACGCTTGTGAGAAACGAAGCCGCGCTTGTGAAAAACGAAGACATGAAGGTTATTGAGAAACAAAGTCACACTTGTGAGAAACGAAGCGACGTTGGTGAGAAACCTAGCAGCTCTTGTGAGAGACAGTCACACTAGTGAGAAACGAAGCGGCGTTTGTAAGAAACGAAGCCATTCTGAGTGAGAAATGAAGCCGCGCTTGTGAGAAATAAAGCCGCGCTAGTGAGAAATGAAGCCGCACTAGTGAGAAATAAAGCCTCGCTTGTGAGAAATGAAGCCGCGCTTGTGAGAAACGAAGCCGTGCTTGTGAGAAATGAAGTCGCGCTTGTGAGAAATAAAGCCTCGCTTGTGAGAAATGAAGCCGCGCTTGTGAGAAACGAAGCCGTGCTTGTGAGAAACAAAGCCGCGCTGAGTGAGAAATGAAGCCGCGCTTGTGAGAAATGAAGCCGCGCTGAGTGAGAAATAAAGCCTCGCTTGTGAGAAATGAAGCCGCGCTTGTGAGAAACGAAGCCGCGCTGAGTGAGAAATCGAAGCCGCGCTAGTGAGAAAAGCGAAGCCGCGCTTGTGAGAAATGAAGCCGCGCTTGTGAGAAATGAAGCCGCGCTTGTGATAAACGAAGCGCGCTTGTGAGAAATGAAGCCGCTGCTTGTGAAAATGAAGTCGCGCTTGTGATAAACGAAGCCGCGCTGTGAGAAAATCGAAGCCGCGCTGAGTGAGAAATCGAAGCCGCGCTTGTGAGAAATAAAGCCGCGCTTGTGAGAAATGAAGCCGCGCTTGTGATAAACGAAGCCGCGCTTGCTGAGAAATGAAGCCGCGCTTGTGAGAAACGAAGCCGCGCTTGTGATAAACGAAGCCGCGCTTGTGAGAAATAAAGCCGCGCTTGTGAGAAACGAAGCCGCGCTTGTGATAAACGAAGCCGCGCTTGTGAGAAATGAAGCCGCGCTTGTGAGAAATGAAGTCGCGCTTGTGAGAAACGAAGCCGCGCTTGTGAGAAACGAAGCCGCTGATACAGAATGATGCAAATCACTTGTGTTTCATTTGAACATGTTTTAGAATTTCCACTGAGAACGAAAATCCAATAAATTTGAAATCTGAAATCCCCAAATAACAAGGTCACCAAACAGTGAAGTGCACTCTTGAACTGAAGCGTGCAGAGAGATTGTGTCAGTCTGCACTCAGAGCATATCGTATGAGCTTCAGTTGAGACTTAACTCACTCGTTAGTCATTACTCTCTCCCGCTCAAGCTTGAGTGATGTTCAGCTCTTTTTCTTTTCATTATTCTAAATAAGATGTATTGAACCCCTCATAGAATCATGATGCATAGAAAGATCAGACGCACACTCGAGCTGATTCTGCTTGGCAGGCGTGTGTGTTTGTGTGAGAAAACACATTCATTTGATGAACGAGTGCTGATAGAACAGACGTGTTTGGAGTCTGAATGTGTTTTCAGTCGAGTTTGTGTGTTTCTCTGCAGTGCGTGTTCCTGATGCTGGCGTCTATACGGTGGGAACCGCCGTGTTTAATACACACAGTCCACTGAGGAGCCCTACTGTGACACACACATCTGTGCTTAACACACCTGCCAAGAGCGTGGAGGTAAACACTCACTCACTCACTCACTCACTCACACACTCCACTAGAACTAATATACGCTCTCTCTGAAAAGTTGTTTTAATATAACATTTTTGTATTTCATATGACGTCATGTGCACAATGGCATCTGGTTTGATTACTAAAATTAGTCAAGATGCTGCAACCTTTCTCATCACATTACCGGTATATATATATATATATATATATATATATATATATATATATATATATATATATATATATATACATATATACTACCGGTCAAAAATTTAAGGTCGGTAAGATTTTTTATGTTTTTAAAGGCTGCAATTTTAAAAATACACAAAAAACACAGTAATTTTGTGAAATATTATGACAATTTAAAATGACTTTTTTATGTTAATATATATTAAAATGTTATTTATTCCTCTGAAAAAAAGCTGAATTTTCAGCATCATTACTCCAGTCTTCAGTGTCACATGATCACAAATCACTCTAATATGATGATTTTATGCTCCAAAAACATGTATGATTATTATCCATGTTGAAAACAGTTTTTTACATTTTTATTTCAGGATTCTTTGATGAATAGAAAGTTCAAAAGAACAGCTTTTATCTGAAATGGAAAGCTTTTGTTATATTAAACACTTTAAAAAGTTTGGGGTCAGTAAGAATTTGTGTTTTATTTTTGGGGGAAATAAATAAGAAATCAATACTTCTATTCATCAAGGATGAGTTACATTGATCAAAAGTTACAGTAAAGACATTTATAATGTTAGAAAAGATTCTAATTAAATTAATGCTGTTCTTTGAACTTTCTATTCATATTTCAGAGGAATAAATTACATTTTAATATATATTAACATAAAAAAGTCATTTTAAATTATCATAATATTTCACAATATTACTGTGTTTTTTGTGTATTTTTTATAAAAAAATTGCAGCCTTGGTGAGCAGAAGAGAATTCTTTTAAAAACATAAAAAATCTTACCGATCTTAAACTTTTAACCGGTAGATACATATATATATATATATATAATATGTATTTTAGCTATGTTTTACAAGAGAAGATCGAGGATAATGAGTTTGAAGTGTTTTACTTCCATCAATAACCACTGCTCTTCCAGTTAGAGTAGGTCCTATTGATGTTGCCATGGAAACGAGTCATATACATATAGTCTGAGGATGCGAGATATGGTTATCATGTCATTTCAGTTTTTGCAATGACTGCAGATTCATTTTCTATATAGAATAATTTATATATATATATATGTTTTGTTTTGATGATAGCTTTCTTTCACTTCCATAAAGTAAAACACACCGTTGGAGGCTTTATGAGGATAAAAAATGAGTGAATGGATTTTTTTCATTGTATGGTGGTTGTGTCCACACACTGCAGACACATTTACATGCAGACACCTTATAAAAGTGACTTTTGCGTCCGATGACCTCTTTAATATTGTGCAGATCTGCTGTGTGCCACTGGTGCCTGATCATGTTCATGCATTTGACTGCATCTGTAGTATTTATGTCCCTGGAAATCATTGCTTTTTAAGTGGACTTAAATAAATAGTTAAAATGCATGTGTGTTTGTGTGTGTGTGTGTTGCAGCTGCTGCTGTTCCCTGGATTGAGTTTCCTGAACGCTGGACGCCTGTCGTCTGTGGATCTGAACACACACTCTTTGAGCGCGGACACTCAGCTGAGGCTTCAGGTGTACCGACCGAAGTGCCAGAGATTCACACGCACGCTGCTGCCAGGTCAAACACACACACATATACACAAACACATTCACACACACATCTTAGAGTTTATTTTTTCTCACCAAGGACATCTCACCGCATATTCATATTTAGCTTTCTTGTGAGGACAGACTATAGTCACACTCCTGCACACTCACCTCCTCTCACACTCTCATCCGTCTGAAACAGACAATAGTTCATTTTCATAAATTGAATTAATCTGCTGATATTCCAGAAACACCAGTCTGGAAAGTGTGAGGATGAAAAATGGAAAGGGAGTGTAGAGAGAGAGATGCTGGGTCTGACTGATAACACTGCTCAAGGTCACTGTCTGGGCCATTACCCAGAAGCCTCTGCTGTTCTTCCTGATCAATACAACATGAGCAGAGCAGAGGAATGACATGCATCAGTCCATCCAACACCGAGAAAAGAGCAAGAAGAGCGAGAGAGGAGAAGAGATCTATCTATCATTCTATCTATCGTTCTATCTATCGTTCTATCTATCGTTCTATCTATCTATCTATCTATCGTCTATCTATCGTTCTATCTATCTATCTATCTATCTATCTATCTATCTATCTATCTATCTATCTATCTATCTATCTATCTATCTATCTATCTATCTATCTATCTATCTATGTATCTATGTATCGATCTATCTATCTATCTATCTATCTATCTATCTATCTATCTATCTATCTATCTATCTATCTATCTATCTATCTATCTATCTATCTATCTATCTATCTATCTATCTATCTATCTATCTATCTATCTATCTATCTATCTATCTATCTATCTATCTATCTATCTATCTATCTATCTATCTATCTATCTATCTATCTATCCATCGTTCTATCTATTATCCATCCAATCTTACAGTAAACTGTTACCGTCATCGTTTACATAATAACTTGCGTCAAGCGAATCTTTGTGTTCGAATATTCACAGCTCCTAAATAGACTCAGGTTTTTTGTTGTTTCTGCACAATGTTTCCCTCTGTACATTGACGTTATCTCCGGACGCCCATCGTCATGGTAACAGGCCTGTTTGATGACTTGGCCGTTTGCCGTGCAAGAACAGACTGGCAGACGGACCTCTGAGATAAACACACCAGCAAACAAATGCATGCATACACAGCTCTGCAAGCTATTAGTAGACCAGAGTAGTTCATAGTTTTACTTTTAAATGAAATCAGATGTGGAAATCGTTCTCAGCGGATCAGGTTTGTTTTCTATCGCCAGTCAAGATAATTTCTTTGTGTTGAATGGGTTTGCAAAACTGAGCAAACTAATAAAAAGCCTCCAGACACACATCAACATGCTGAAAGTTCAACCCTTGATCTGTCCAACAGGGCTGTGCGTGATCAGCTCAATGAAGATGCCTTCTAGTTCTTAATAATTTAACAGTAAAATCTATACAGAATCGCAGTTGGTCTGCTTATTCATCAAAAAGTGCATGTATTGAAATGCTAATTTATTTATTATGCATTGATATTTTATATACTGTCATTATATCTAATGTATATGTAAAAAAAAAAATATATATATATATATATATATTGAAATGCAGCTATGTTGCATGTGTGCTGTAAAAAATTAAGTTATAACAATATATGTTTTACATTGCTTTAACTCATCAAAATAAGTTAAGCAATTTATATAAAAGTTATACAAGATCCAACACATTTTTAGTCAGTTTAATGTAATTTAAGTTGAAATGACTTAAAGGGATAGTTCAGCCAAAAATGATATTTTAACCATGCATTACTCACCCTAAAGCCGTTCAAGATGCATATGTCAATCTTGTTTCAGACGAACACATTTTCAGTTATTTTAGAAAATGTCTTAGATCCTTCAGTGGATATAATGTGAAGAAATGGGGTCCAGCTCCTTCAAGTCAATGTGCATAACTCCTTCACAAAAGTCATCCATCCGGCTCCAGGGTGATAAACGAAGGCCTTCTGAGGGTAATCCGTGCGGTATTGACGTAAAAATATACATATATAAAACTATATAAATTAAAATATGTGAACTTCCGGCAACAATCGTCGTGGCGGTTCCTACGCTACGGGTGATGGAAGTCGGCGTACGAGGTAGGAACCGTCGCGACGATCGTTGCCGGAAGTTAGATATTTTCATTTATAAAGTTTTAAATATGTATATTTTTACGACAATACCAGCACGTGATTACCCTCAGAAGGCCTTCGTTTATCACCCTGGTGCCGGATGGATTTCTTTTGTGAAGGATTTATGCACATTGACTTGAAGGAGCTGGACCCATCTCTTCACATTACATCCACTGAAGGGTCTAAGCATTTTCTAAAATAACTGAAAATGTGTTCGTCTGATAAACAAGATTGAGATATACATCTCTGAACGGCTTGAGGGTGAGTAATGCATGGTTTAAATATCATTTTTTGTCCGAACTATCCCTTTAAACATCTAAGTCCGATTGTACATGTTTGTTTTTTTTATCATAAATTGATTTGTATGGACTTCTGTTGCAGGTTGCGGTGACCTTTGCGCCCCCATCACTGTTTGCCAGGCCCCGGACGAGTGGATCAACGACACATCCGTCCGAAGCCGAGCCCACGCCGTGCCCAGCGGGACGCCCAGTACTGTCCGTACGCCGAGCAGTGTCTGCCGCTGTCCAGCCCGTGCCATCCTGGGGCTTGTGTCAACTGTTCTGGTGTCAGTCCTCTGCCGGCGGGCACTCAGTACCCCGATTACAGCCTGGTCGGGGAGGTGCTGGTCACCCTGCCGGCCGGACCTCCCTCCAACGTCCTGGTGAGTGTGACCGAAACCTGGAACGGCAACTAATATAAACCGGACTGAACTGCCTATTTTAGGGAAAACGTTTAGAGAAGCTGCAGCATATCTTGATACAGCTGTACAGGTTTTATCCCCTCTCACTTTCTGGCCTGCTCTCCCTCAGGTCCAGGAGGAGATCGAGGACCTGCTGGTTTCCCCGGGGACTTCATCGCCCTTCAGGCACGACGCCGGACCCTCGGGCCTCCTCCAGTGCTCCTCCGAACCCTCCTCCCCGTGAAGAAGCAGAGCGTGCTCATCCAGAACCGCTCGGATTGGTGGGATGCGAACGAGACGCTGCAAGCGGACGCTGAGGGAAGTTGGGAGGAGGGTGTGGTTTGTCAGATGAGGGTGTTGTACGTGGGACAGAACGACACCCGGCTGCAGGGTCCCTTCCTCCGTTCTGGACTCCCTCAGTCTGGCGAGTACAGTTTGGAAGTGACGTCCAACGATAAGGACTTTCCCGTCACTGCATCTTGTCCGATTCAAGTCGTCCCACCACTGGCGGCCCACCGTGATCCATCCGATTAATCTCGGCGGGACGGTGTACTTCCTCCCAATCAGACGTGGGTCTCTCGTGGCGGTCCGCTCGCAGCACGCCGCCTCGAATCGAGCCGGGAGGCAGCAACGCGACCGTAGCTTTCCACAGCTCGTGTTCGCAGGACCTGGTGGCGAAAGTGGCCGAATGCAGAATGCCCGGCCCGTAGCAACGACACCATGTTCGCATGGGTCGACCTCCAGCTCGGGTCCGCACCGGGACAGACCACCGTAGTGCTTCGTGTCAAGAGCGAAGTTACCGAAGCATCGCTACAGATTGAAGCCAGGGTGCAAGAGCCACTCCGGGGCCTGGTTGTCCATCCGCATCCTGCGCACAGAGTCCTCATGGAGACCATAGTGGTGACGTGACGCCCTCCCTTCTGAGGAACCTCACTTAAACCAGGGGGTTTGATGGTTTTAGCTTGGGTTTGTTGTGTACAAGGATTGAAGATTGAATGCTTGATGCTTGAATTTTCTTTATTCTGAATTACCCCTTTTCCCCCAAAGCATTTTGAGAGCCGGTTTCGGAGCCGGTGCCTGCGCGCGAACCAGTTATTTGTGTTTCGACAGCCAAAGTACCGGTCTCGGCCAGGAAATCTGGTTCCAAAGCGGCACCAACTCGGTTTAGATGTGTTCTATACATCTTTTCTGACCATAATATAGGATCACAAAGCCAGGAGAAACATTTGCAGAAACATGATGGAATCTGCCTTTGTTATTGTTATGCTTGAAGTTGACGCAAGCATTTCTATTATTATTTTATTTATTGAAAACATTATAAGCAAAGAAGAAAACAGTCACAATATAGTCACTCAAGACTGGGTACAGAACTAATCAGAAAAGATGATGTATCAAAGGAAAAGATTAAAAGACTTACATATTTCAATAGTTTTTAAAGCCTTCTTGGTACACGAGTTAGAGATAATCCCAAAGTAATGTTGTACTTGCAAGCGTTTCTCGCTGAAGACGTATGGCGACGTACACAGTGACGTGACGACGTCGTTCCCTGGGCGCTCTAGTCAGTGGGAAAACAAACAGGTTCTGAAAAGGTTCACAAGTTGAACCAACTCCGAACCAACTTTGAACCAGCACCAGTTCCGAACCAGTTCTTTTTTGGTGGAAAGAGGGTATATGACTTTACAACTCTAGGTTGCGTGGGGAAAGGGGAATGGGAATGATTGCAGTATGATTATCTCCTTGTAACTTCCACGTGTTCCATATCATAGTTCCTTTATCCTGGGAACTCCAATGAGCCACGCCCACTACAACAGGAAATGTCCATATATGGAAACGTACGTCACACAAATGTTAAACTGGTCACCCAGCACTAAAAACCATCAAAGGAGACCAGATAGGCACCTTACGCTGGTTTACGCCATTTGTCAGCTTGACTTTACCTTCTACACATCTGCTGTCCTAGGATTGTGTATCACTGTTAATATTTTAGAAACCACTTAAATCACATGG
Source organism: Hybognathus amarus (assembly GCA_030378365.1). Classification (NCBI taxonomy): domain Eukaryota; kingdom Metazoa; phylum Chordata; class Actinopteri; order Cypriniformes; family Leuciscidae; genus Hybognathus; species Hybognathus amarus. Next base: position 42,834 of record JAQIUQ010007595.1, on the reverse strand, counting down.
TTTGCTGGTTTTAGGCTGGATTAAACTGGCTTCTTAAAACTAAAATGCATGCTAAAAGTAATTTCTACTGGCATATCTTGAAATATGTCAGTGTCATTGTTTTGTCTCAAGATACCAAACACGTTTATAACAACTCCTTAAATGTCCTAATTGAACTAAGGCCTGATCCTGGCTTTATCTAAGCCCTATCTGTGAAACCAGTGTCCAAGGATAGAGTATTCATTGCTTATATTTAATGTCTGTCCATAAAAGATGTCTGTGAGAGAGAAGCGTTGCTGCAAGGTTTAATGCTGTTCTTCATCCAGCATGTTGCGTTTGTTACGGCCCTGACCTTTCTTTTTAACAGTTGTCTTATTCACTTGCTCTTGCGTTTCAGAGTTACGTGCGTCAGTGGAGGAAGGGTCAGACCCGTCTTTCAAATGGACAGTGGATGATAAACCGTACTTCACGGCACTACAGCAGCAACTTAAACATCATTTACCAGATTGCAGGAGTTTACAAACTCATGGTGACTGGTTTCCATTGAACGTATGTGTAAAAGCCACTCTGACTCCATCAGCCCAGGAACCTGACCCATCTCTTGTCTCCAAGGTAACGGCGATGAACCAGGTTAGCATGCTGACTGAACTCTTCAACGTGACGGTGGACCCCATGAACCCGATGACTGTCCCCCGCCGTCCATGGAGTCCCCAGAATCGTACAGCAGGGTTTGTCCCTGAACCTCTCTGCGTCTTGTGAAGATAGACATGGCGGTGAACGCCACCTTCTGGTATGTTCTGTTACGAAAGGAAAGATTCGAAGGTCTAACGACCTCTGCAGAAAGCTTAGTCCATTTAAATTAGGGTCAAACTGTGCAATGCAGTTTCTTTATGCAGTTTAATGCCTGGCATAAAAGAATACAGCAATAATAGCAAATAATTCTTGGCTAAAGAAGTCCTAACATTGGGATACTTTGAGATGAAACAACCAGTTTATTCCTGACGGATAAAATCAAGTGCTTTCATGCATAAATTTTTTTCTTATTAAATATCATGTTTTTACGAAAGCTTGTTTCCGCCACAGAATAAAGCATTTTAAATTTTTTTTAAAGAATTTTTTTTAAAATGACGCTTTTACGCGTGGCGTTTTACGCGCGGTGTGCACACTCACATTGGCGCCCTTTGTTTAGTCATGAGGCGTTAAACGTCTGCGAATATTGCAGCGAAATTCGTCCGTCTGTGAACAGGCCTTTAATCTGCGACATTTTATCTCACATTTGCAAGTTTACGTCTCACAATTCTGACTTTATTTCTCAGAATTGTGAGATATAAAATCACAATTGTGTGTTATAAAGACACAATTGTGAGATCTAAATATTGCGAGATCAAAATTGTGACTTTTTTTAGATACTTGTAAAGTTTAAATCTCACAATTCTGACATTTTTTCTTTCCAACTTTTTTTGCAAGTTATAATGTCCAATTGTAAGGAATTTAAATCTCACAATTCTGACTTTTTAACACTCAATTGCGACTTTATATCACGCATTTCTGACTATACAACACAATTTTGAGATAAAAAGTCAGAATTTTTAATGAATGAATGAAATGCACTATTGTAATTTTGGGTTGGACTCAAAAGGTGTTCACATTGACATTGAAACATTGAAATGCATACATTAAAATTGTGAGCAAAAAAGTCAGAATTGTAAGATAAAAAGTCGCAATTACCTTTTTTCATTCTGTGGCGGGAACAAGCTTTCACACATTTCTCTTTGTGACATAATGGAAGTGAAATAGGTTGTAAATGCTTTCTTTGAATAACTCTCTTCTTAGACTGCTTTCTACATTCACATCCCATGATCCCTGTTTAATGTACTCGGTCTGCACACACTCTTTTTTTATCTTCTCCATGGCTTCCACCGCCTCACACACTCCCAGCCTGCTCCCCTTTAATGGCACTTTTCTCTAGATTTACAGTCTGTGGTTAGCGCAAAATGCTGACAAGAATTTTCCCTTCAACGCCGAGCGTAGAAAGATTCCCCAAACTTTCCATCCCATCCCCAGAAGCCTGCTGCGCACCACTGCAGATGTCTGCTTTATTTATTTATTTCATGGATTTCTCTATTTATTGTCAAAAAAAAGAAAGTCTTTCACTGTCGGGTGGTTTCTTCCTGACTCTTTTATCTTGCCTGCTCAGTATCTCTGGAGTTCAGCCCTCGGCTTGTTCAGTCAATCGTGATACCAGATTCTCCTCTGGGTTCCACTTTCATGGAGAATTTGGGGATACGATGGAGTGAGAGATGAAGGTGTATAGCCGGGAGCTGAGCCGATGATTCAACAGCAGCTCCACCTCCCGCAGCGATGAGTCAGACAGCCAGATTGCAAGACAGTGCTTTATTCTCTCCAGCTAAAAATATCTTCAAAACAGACCTGCCACCTTGCTCTCATACATTCCTGAGGCACCAAAAGAGACTTAAAGTTGGCTTTCCCCCATCCATTAGTCCCCTTTTTATACTGCAATAACTTTCTTTAAAGCCAACATGAAACCAGAGTTTACTTTTTGAAAACACGTTCCTGGTCGTATTGTGCACAGTGTGTCATTATTCGAAAGTAAAAAACAAGACTTTTTTTTCTCCCAACTGCTGTTTAATCAATTCCCTGTTGATAAAATAAAGCCCTGTCTTTTTTCTAATTGAATATCTTGTCACATCGCGTGAGTAAAATTGGTTGGCGGTTTTACGTCGACTTCAAGGCCGTGTCTACACCTGGTATTAAGATGTGTTTTGGTTGATCAGATCACAAGTGGAAAACACTAAATACAGGTGTAAACAGGGTTTTGGGATTATCCACTTTCCACCACTTCCAGAGGTGAAAATGCATTCAATCAGATTGCTTTCATAGTGTAAACGCACATATGGTTAAATGTCTACTGATCCAGTCTGAATACGAGGAGTAAAAAGGTCTTAAGATTTGACAGGTTAACAGTGTAACATTCCCAAAGATTAAAACTCTCTCTACATTGTGAGAAACTGGTTTAAGCCTGTCTTAAAATAACGAATGTAAATAGGCATCCGGTGTGTTTGTTTGTGATGTAATGCATCATAATGTAATAATGTAATGGTTTATGTGTCACAGGTGGTGGTTTGGAGATGGAGGAAACCATACACATCAGTTTAAGCCCCCTTACGATAACGCCTCCAGTAACCAGGTGGTGATTCATGACCATGTGGAATACATTTATGCACAGCCAGGTAAAAAAAAAAAAAAAAAACTTTTATATTTTTTATTCATATTGATTATATTTTTATTATTTTATATTCATATTGAATATATAAAATAAATTCTTTATTAATTTATTATGTGTATATATATATATATATATATATATATATATATATATATATATATATATATATATATAAATGAAAATTATCATATATATTGTATTTGTATAAATATTTTTTATTCATATTGAATATATCTGCATTCATATTGACTATTTTTAAATATATATTGATTATATTTTATATCCATGGTTTTTTATATTGAATATAATATAAATTCTGTATTCATTTTTATATACAGTATATATGTATATATGTATATATGTATATATATATATATATATATATATATATATATATATATATATATATATATATATGTAGCATTTCATATTCATATCTGATTGTATCCTATATCTCTATTGATTATAATTGTTAATTCTATTTTATTGGCTGGCTATACGTTTATATACATATTCTTTTGCATTCATACTGATTATATTTTATCTTTTTTCTACTCATATCTTTTTGCAGGGGAGTATACCCTAATGCTCTCTGCTTCCAACCGCTATGAGAACAAGACCTGCAAGGTCGACGTATACGTCTTCAGCATTCTGACAAGTGTGCAAATCGAAATTTACCCACCACTCCTACGTGCCGAAAAACCAGCTGACTTTGAGGCCCACCCCTTAACCGTCTCCTGACGGCATCATCTATACCTGGAACTTCGGTGACAATTCGAGTATCCAGCAGGGACGTGAACGCAGGGTTCCTCTCACCGTGCACGCTCACAGCGGCGTCCAGCAACATCTGCGTGATCGTGAACAACACCATTAGCTGGACGGGCACGTGTGCGGAGGTTACCGCCTACGAGGACGTTAAGGGCTTGGTGGTGGTGTCATCTGCTCCCACCGAATCCACAACACGCGCACCTTCGTCACAGCAAGTCTAGAAGCAGGTAACAATGTAACATGGAGCTTTGACATGGGTGATGGAACGGTGCACACTGGTGTGGAACCACAAGTTGAATATAGGTACAGGGAAAGATGGAAACTACACGGTTAACGTCACTGCGAAGAATGCCGTGAGCTCTCAATGGGTAACCTTACCTGTTGAGGTGTTTGTGCTACAGGTGTTATCGCTGGAACCTCCCGGGTGCATTCAGGAAAACAAAGAGGTCAGTTTCCATGCATTCGTGTCAGGGAACTCGTCAGCACATCAATACGTGTGGAGTTTTGGAAGACGGAAGCCCCAACGAGACTCAGTATGGAACGGCGCTGATAACGCACTCGTATGTTAAGATTGGAGAGTACCACCTGTCGCTGCTTATGTCGAGCGAAGCCAACAAGGCCAATTTTTACAAAAGGATCTGCGTCCAACCTGAAGTTACAAATGTGTCTTGGCTTCCTCTGAGAACGCACGTGAAGCTCGGCGAGGAGAGTAGATTTGCAGTTGCGGCCTTCCCCTGAATTTAACTACACGTACCTGTGGGATTTTGGGGTACTTGACTCGACAGGTCCCTGTTCGGGGTGGGAAGGAGATGGCTTTTACTTTCAAGAGTCCTGGGGAATATCTGGTAACAGTTACTGTGCTTAACAATATCCTCCTCTATCAATACCTCAGTTTCAATTGAGGTACAGCAATCCATTGGGTCTTTGCTGATCAGTCATAATGGAGAGAAAGGAAACAATCTCTCTGTACACCGAAACTATGCTTTTAAAGCATCCTCAGACTCAACGAATGCTATCTACATCTGGGAATTTGGAGATGGGACTCGACTGAAATGGGACAAATGTATCACATGCTTACAATTCTTCAGGCAGGTTCAACATCAGTGTCACAGGCAAGAATGAAGTGAGTGAGACCAAAAATGAGATTTTCGTTGTGGTCTTGGCACCAATCACAGGACTGTCAGTGAATGCCAGCTTTGTCAATGTCCCTTTGAATGCTTCTGTCCACTTTGAGGCACACTTCGACCAAGGTGATGACGTCCGGTACTCTTGGATTCTTTGTGACCGGTGCACATCTATTCAAGGCACTCACACAATGTTCTACACGTTTCGCTCCGTTGGGACATTCAATGTTATTGTTACTGCAGAGAATGACATCGGCACTGCCCAGTCCAGCATTTATATCTTTGTGCAGCGTGAGTTGGAGGGCTTGCAGATACAGTGGCTGATGAACTTATTGAAGGATGCTGTTTTTGCAACCAATCGTGTCCTCCACTTACAAGCCTCATTAAAAGAGGGCACCAACATGACCTTCAGCTGGAACCTTCTGAGGGAACATGAAAACCATGATCGTAAACTTTCACGGGCAAGACCATAGACCTCAATTATTCCACCCCGGGTCCTTGTGAGGTGCTTCTCAAGGCAACCAACTTGCTTGGCCAGCTGGCTGTGAACAAAACTATTCGAGTTTCTGGATCCTGTGAGGGAGCTGGTCCTTGAGTCTTCACCAAACCCTTCTGCAGTAAACGCCATGACGACAATGACGGTATCTGCAAGTTTTGGGACGGATCTCCATTACAGATGGTGGGCAGATGGTGAGCTGTTAACATCTGACATTTCCTCCATCATGTACAGTTTCAGAAATGCAGGTTTAAAACTGGTTAAAGTGGAGGTTTCCAACAAAATCAGCTCTGAAATGGTCTTAAAGTGGATCAGCGTTCAAGAACCGATCTCTGGATTCGAGTTTCAGTGCCACAAATGTTATAGAGAACTTTGTAGCCACGGGGGACAATGTTTCTCTGTGTGGAGAAACACGGATGGGATTCCAACATTTCATGGATGTGGCTATTGCCAGACAGCACAACATCAAGCCAGCGTGCCACCTCCTACATCTTCCTCAAAACAGGAATCTTCAATGTCGCTTTGAATGCCTCCAATGACATCAGCAGAAAATTGTACCTGCGTAGACTTTACAGTCCAAGACCGTATCCAGGGTCTTGAGCTCAGGGCCAGCAAACAGATTGCCGCGGTTGGTGAAAATGTTGAGTTTACAATCTCTGTCTGCGTCTGGAACTTCTGTTAATTTCATCCTGAGTATTAGTGGTGATGCAACTGTTGTCCTAAACAATCAAACGTACATCCACCAGTTCACCAGTGTGGCCAAGTACTACGTCGACCTTACTGCCCACAATCAAGTGAGTTCAGAACGAAAGACTCTGCACATTGAAGTGATGGAGCCTGTGACCAAGTTGACCATACTGGACTGCTGTGATGCCGCTATACCTGTCGGAGTACCTAGATCTTATGTGGCAAGCACTCCAACACGTGACCCACTGACCATTCTGTGGACCTTCGACCTTCATCATGGCTCACAAGATTTCCCGAGTTGGCAAGACAGTGACATATACACCAGATCAGCCAGGCAATCTGACCATATTCCTATAGAGCATTCAATTCCCTGAACGGTCTTAATGTGACCAAGGTTATACGAGTTCACAGAACAGTATCCGGTCAGCCTTCTTGGAAGCTCAACCAAGCGAACACCTTTGTGAACAAGACAGTCCGTTTCCATGTGGGAATCACTCCTGTTTCCACTCCAGCAACATATCAGTGGAACTTTGGGGACGGCTCTTCAACCGCTGTCACAACTACACCTGCCCTTAGCCATATCTACTTCATTCCTGGTCACTATGTGGTGCGAGTTATACATCTCTCAACCTTGTGAGCTGGGTTACAGCACAGACTGAGATCAACATTTCAGTCCTGAAGTGTGACGAACCAGAAGTTCAGATCATTCAAGCTCCACGACTTGCCATCTGGCGGTACCAGCCAACCTTGGTAGAGGCCAGTGTGAACTTAAAAGGCTGTGCCCTCTATGGAGTAGAGTACCTTTGGGGAGATCCTCACCTCCCCTCGCTGTCAGGATGAGGACAAGAAAGGTCCGCCACCATCCAAGGTCCGTCTCCCCAGCAGAAGTCAACGTCCGGAGACTCCAGCTTTCAGTGCCCAAGATGTCGATTTCACGCTGGGAACTACACCCTAGTTTTCTCTCTGTCTTATGAGGGAGTGCCACTACGCAAAGCAGCATGTCTCCAACTTTCGGTGATGTCCAAAAAATTGGTGCCCATCATTGAAGGTGGCACATACCGAGTGTGGTCTGAAAACTCAGGATTTGCATTTGAGCGCAGAGCAATCCTACGACCCCAATCCTGGATCCGAGAACCAGTCCCTGCTCAGCTACCACTGGGAATGTGTGAGCACCTCAAAGGTAATCAAGATTGATGCCACAGAAAAATGCTTTTCGATGACTTAAACTTTCTGTTCCTCTTGCTACAATGACAATGAAGGACATAAATGGATTTAGGCCAGGTCGAGTCCAATCCTGCTCCTGGAGGGCCACCTTCCTGCAAACTCTAGCTCCAACACATTGGCCGAGTGGTCCTAAAGACCTTGACTAGCTTGTTGATGTGTGTTTAATTGGGGCTGAAGCTAAACTCGGCTGGAAATTGACCGTCTAGGAGCAGGGTTGAACATCCTTAATCTAAACTGTAAAATAGCTAAAGATGTAAGAACAATATGCGGCTGATGCATATTAAATACATTTAGATTAGAGTTCGATCCAGTAACCAGTAACTGAAGGTGACTTTAACTGATAACGATAACTGAAGGCAACTTTTTGGAAGGTGGCCCTCACTGCAGAACATGAAATCCACTGGGAGGAAGTTTCCAATCCAGATCCAACTCCTCACACCTTACATATACCTAAACCCACCCAGCTCCACCCCCTAATCCCACCCCTAAACCTACCCAGCTCCACCCCCTTGATCCCAAACTCCACCCTTAAACCTACCCATCTTGCTGTGAATTGGGCAATCAGACAAGACACAGTGCCCACGACCCACCTAAATTATCCAGATAGAAATGTATTACCCATTTTCAATGGAAAAGTGCCCAAGCAACAATGGCTCTGCAAGATTGCCCAGCAACATTCCTCAAAAAGTTGCCCTGTGTATCATCACCTTAATTTGGGCAGTACCTACCGAATCAATTAACCAGTAGATTTAAAACTGATACTGAATCAAAATATCAAAAGTAAAATACTGCTGAACTTTTTACAAAGATAAAAAAGTATATATTAACTAAATTAATAAATATTAAAGGAAATAAAAGATTTTGCAACTTAGCTGGCTAACGGATGCATAAATGTGCCAAGCTGGATAATAAACGAATGCAAATAGACCATAACATTCATGACATTTGTCACATGTTTAGGATTTGCATGCATTTTTGAGAGAGGGTTGGAGAGTTTAAGTAATTGCCATTTTTAAAAACGATCCCAACAGAGATTTGAATGTGTGAATTTGAGAGAAAAAAGTGTTTTAGTATGAGGGACGTTTAGTATCAGAGCCTTGAATAAGTGCACTGCAACTCGGAAAGGCTGAAAGTATGTCAAGTATGAGCCACAAAAGTGGATGTTTGGGTGGTGTATACTTGAGATGAGTTACATAACCAGCAGGGGAAAAAACTCAGCATTCCTCCGAGTTCTCCCAGCCTATCAGAATTACTGCCGGAGGGTAGCGGAGATTCCTGCTTTTTATTAAAACATTTTATCACTGACAGAAATTCAAAGGAATATTATATCAGCCGTATTATGGATAATTTCAAGCTCAAAAATAGCACTTAAGCCACATTAAAATTGTATGAATGTCATTGCATTAAGAAAAAAATAGATAACCAAGTGGGTTTTTTTTAATGAAAGTGCAAGCACACTTTTCAAGCACAAAAATGTCAAAAAACAATTTTTTTAAGGTTTTACATAATAAAACTTGTTGAGGTGTCTTGTATATCCTGAGGCAAGTAAGATGAGATGATGTATGACCAAATGCAGCTTTTGTAAAACGCTTCTTCTCTCCACCACACAGGGTCCAGATCACTGTTCCACTTTGCATTTCGGGTTGGGTCCGAGCGACCCGGTTCTGGGAATCTCTGGGTCCGAAACTGGAGGTGGACGTTGAGTATACCTTCCGCCTGACCGTCAGTAAAGAAGGCATGACCCCGGAGTCCACGACCCGAAACGGTGAGGGCCCTGATTGTAGATTATAGATTATATATACCGTCTTTGAATTTGCTAATTCAAAAAAAAAAAAAAAACCTGCATTACTCACTGCAGTGAATAGAGTGAATAGAGCGGCACTCATTTCAATTAAGTCATTGTCATTCTTTTCAGTGCAAACATGCCTCGTTTCTATGTAAATTAATCTCATTATAGAATACTAATTATTCACAATCAAAAAACTCAGGGCTTTTTGAATGCCACAATTAAGCGTCAAGCTGTTGGAAAAGCTGGCGGTAAACTGAATCTTATTTAAAATACTGTTTTAGCGATCATGGCCACGGAAAATGATCAAACGAGGAACAAAAGCACATCCTCCATGACCCTGATTACTCAAAAGTGTTCTGCAAGATTGTGTTTTTGGGGGAGCAAAAACAATGCAGCGCATGCAAATGATCAAAATTATGAGCATCTGAATACCCACCGTTTTGTTCTGTTCTACAGCATTGAAATTAGTCGCTATTATCATTACAAATATTTCGTTCTTATTTAGCATGCTCTGTATGATTAACTGACCCAACAGGCAAAGGAAGGTGCCGTTACATAATTCAATCAAAACATAATCACTTGCTTTTTACTTTCCTGACCTTCACGATTCCAAGCTACATGTGAAAGCCAGATATGACATGCTAAAGGGAATGTTTCATGAGATTTAACTTTGAAGGTCTGATTGCTTTGGGAACCGTGATGAAACCAATGCGAAGTCCTTTTATTTCATCTCAATAGTTGAGCAGAATTCATTATTCCCGTGTGGCAGGGAGAGCCGTCAGTCTCAGCGCTAACATTGAATGTGATTTAATTAAGTTCAAAGAGCGAGAAGGGTTTTGAAATGAAATGGGTTCTCTGGTCAACAGAAAGCATGATTGCATGACTTGACGTGACTCTTTTTTCTGGTCGCAGGTGTGGGTGCAGAGCGGCCGCATCCCCATGGTGTCGCTGGAGTGTGTGTCGTGCAAAGCTCAGTCCCGCTACGAGATCAGTCAGAGCTCCTACGTGTACTTGGCCGGCACCTGCAATAACTGTCTCAGCTCACACAGAGGGGTGAGAACAACATTCTCATGACACGCCGTCGATCATAGGGTTGCTACATGTATTAAACCTGTTTTGCTAATGGTTGCCAAAGTTGTTTAACTACTGCGCGGTTCCCGGTAGGCCGCGTGGACTCCTAGGGCAGCGAAGCAAGTGCATTCTGGGAGTTGTTGTCTTTCATCCACATAAGCCAAAAATACATTTTCTGGATTTTCTCAGTCTGGAAATCTCCAAATTTAAAAATAATTTCATTTCTTCTACATAAATGACATCTTCATCTTTCCAGAGGTGGAGTGACCCTTTAATTTGTGCTCTTTCAGCTTTCTGAAAAGCATTGAATATGATATCATCATTTGTTCCTGAGGAATAACATGATCCTCATAGAATCTGAATGTTAGGAATGGCATATCTGGATTTAGTAAGTCACTCGTGCCTTATTTATTAGAGGAAACATGTCATCATAATGTATTGAAGAGAGCTTTACATGGCGAGATAGCAGCATGATGTCATTCTAAAAAGGGAACGAGAACACTTTTTCACGGGCATTCCTCCTGCTTTTTTCCATCCTGCTCTCCGATAGTGTTTAGACTGAGGCTGGAGGGATGTTTTGGTTATGGGAACCAAAGGGGAGTGAAAACCCGAGTGGGCGTACGGGGTGATGATGTCATCCTTGCGATGTGATGTGGTCCACCGTGTCTAAACACATTTCGTTAAACACACACAGACATTTACGTGGTGACCAGACGGTCAAACACTGATACCCATTGGTCTGATACCCATGAGTCAGTAAATATTATGGCAGATTTCAGGGATGTTTATCTAGTGGTTCAGACATGAGCGCTGAATGGGAGTGATGCTGATGGAGGTCACCACAGGGTCACTGAGAAAAGTATTTGTTACTTATTTATATAAACGCATTTCATGTAAATTTATAAAATAGAAAAAATAAAAATTGTTGTTAATAAAGTTAATTATGCAATTAATATAATTAATGCATTTTAATTAATAGAATATGTTTAATAATGAAAATAAAACTGCTTATTTAAAATTATATATTTAAATACTTATGTCTGAGATAAGTCCTGATTGAGGTCACTGCAAGGGAACTGAAAAACCAGCTTGAAGATCATTAAAAAATAAAATCAAATATATTTTTAAAAATAGTTTTTTTTTTCTTATTCTTTTAAATATGAGAATTTTTGTAGCTAGGAAAAACTGTATAGGCATTAGGCAATAATAGTAATATTTTTTTACTCCATTAATAATATATTTTGCACTCATTTATATAATGCATTACCTGATTGTTTTCAAATAATATTAATATTATTAATAAAGTGTAAATTATTCATTTGATTAATTAATACATGTAATGAATTTGATAATTCACTTTTCAATAAAATTAAAACTTCTCATGAATATTATTTTATTAAATAGAATTTTAAAAATAAATTTAATTATATAGTTTTAAATTATGTAATTATGAATTTTTTTTGTAATTTGTAAATAATTATAAAATGTAAACAATATTCTTATTACTAAAATATTTTATTGATTTGATATGTAATCATTTATTAAAATATATAATATATTAATAGTACAATTAATATTAATTTAAATTAATTTATTTGAATAATCTAATTTAAGTAAATGCATAAAAGTTGGTATATACAGTTGAAACTCTAAAAAATTAGAATATTGTGCAAAAGTTCATTTATTTAAGTAATTCAACTTGAAAGTTGAAACTATTATATATATATAGACCCATTACATGCAGAGTGAGCCCATGAAAATAAAACAAATAAAAACTTGAAATATCTCACTCTGCATGTAATGAGTCTATATAATAAACTTTAATATAAACTTTTGCACCATATATAAACTTTTGCACCATATTCTAATTTTTTCAATTTCATCTGCATGACTATGAAATGTAAGCATTTGAAATATTTATTAAAGTTAAAAATATGAATTTATATAACAAACTTCATTTAAATAAATCACGTATTCAGATAACATTTATATTTTAATAATGTAAAATATGACATAAATATAATAAATGCATTCAAATAATTTGTATTTAATAATTCACTGTAACAATACAAAGCGCAGCTCATTTTACAATGATATAGTGGAATATTTAAGTATGTCCATATATGGAAATCCCCCTGACGTGTCGGCCATGTCTGTTGCCGCTGTTAGCGTTGGACGGCGAAGACCCGTGGAAACGAGACACTGGTTCTGGACCTTAACACCACCACCACTGGCAGTGACAGCATGCACCTGGTCCTGAGACAGGGCGTCCTCCGGGACGGAGACTCCTACAAGTTCAGCCTCCATGTGATGGACGACAGCATGGACCGCGAGGGCGTGGCCTACATCGAGCTCCACCCGAACCTGCCGCCAGCCGGTGGGGCGTGCTCCGCTGTGGGCCCGACGGGGGCGCGGGCTCAGGTGCGCACACTAGTGGAGAGAGTGCACTTCAACTGCTCAGGTGAGGCTGCAGGACAGCGACTTTGTTTGAATTTGAACGATTCCTAATTTCGATTCCAATATGGCAAAAAAACTCAGAAATCATTCACATTATCTTCTTCATCGCAAAATGTTTATTTGTAGCCGAATTCCATGAACAAAAATCAACAGGTTAAAGTACACTTACACGCAGCGACTGTCACTTTAAGAGTTGTCTAATATAGTTACACATGTAATTAGTCATCTCGCTTGAACGGTTTAAAATCACATTCGAATCACATTTTCTGTGTGTGCGCTTTGGATGCGTGCGCAAGCACATAAAACAGCCCTGCGAAGTCGTCTCGTGTTTTCACAGGTCATATCGAAATGATCACAGAGGAATCCAGTAAGAGCAATCGAATTTTTAATTTTAGAACAAGTATTCGATTCCTGGTTCAATTCCCGAACCCTAGACTTGATGTATGATTTAGAGTTGTAGGAGTTGAACAGTCACTGTGTCATGTCCAGGTTACGCGGACTCGGACGAGACGGAGTCGCCGCTGGTCTACAGTCTGCTGGCGGAGCGCTGCTTTGAGCTGTTCTGCGAGGAGTTCTGTGTGTATAAAGGCACGAGTCCAGAACATTGGCCTTCCTGCCGCCCGGCTTCAGCTCGGAACCAGTACAGAGTGTCTGTGTCCGTGATGGTGGAGGACCACCAGGGGCGTCAGTCATGGCACTCAACAAGTAAGCCATGGTTTGTGCACAAAATCTTGTTGTGCTCCTCTGTGACCTGCGTGGTGTATAATGGTGTGTGTGTGTGTGTCAGGACGGTGGAGGTGGTGCTGCCGGCGGTCCCGGTGAGCTTCAGTTCTCTCCCGCACCTGGCTCGAGCGACCTGACCCACTCCAGCCTCAGAGATCTTGCTCCGACAGGGAGACTCACAGAGAGTCCGAGAGCTCTCGCTCGCCCTAATCACCGTCCCTCAATGAGGTGAGACGCCTGTCTGTCTGTCCGTCCGTCCGTCTGTCTATCTATGTCTATCGATCTGTCTGTCTGTCTGTCTGTCTGTCTCATTGTCCTGTCTGTTTGTCTCATCTATCTATCCACCATCATCTATCTATCTATCTATCTATCTATCTATCTATCTATCTATCTATATATATCTATCTATCTATCTATCTATCTATCTATCTATCTATCTATCTATCTGCATCTGTCTGTCTGTTCTGTCTGTCTGTCTGTCTGTCTGTCATGTCTATCTATCTGATCTGTTCTATCGTTCTGTCTATCTGATTCTATCTATCTATCTGTCTGTCTGTTTGTCTATCTGTCTGTCTGTCTGCTCTCTGTCTGTCTGTCTGCCTGCCTGCCTGCCTGTCTGTCTTGTCTGTCTGTCTGTCTATCTGTCTGTCTGCTCTGTCGTTCTATCCGTCTACTCTGTCTATCTGTGCTTCTTGTCCTATCTGTCGTCTGTCTGTCCTGTCGTCTGTCTGTCTGTCTGTCTGTCTGTCTGTCTGTCTGCCTGCCTGTCTGTCTGTCTGTCTGTCTGTCTGCTTGTCTATCTGATCTTATCGCTTATCGTTTGTATTGTTTTTCTATCTGTTTATTTGTCTATCTGTTGATCTGTCTGTCTGTCTGTCTGCATTGTCTATCTGTCTGTCTGTTCTTGTCTGTCTGTCTGTCTGCCTGCTGCCTGTTGCCTCTGCTGTCTTGTCTGTCAGACAGACAGACAGACAGACAGACAGATAGACAGACAGATAGATCAGTTTATCTGTCTTCATCCATGTCTCCATCCGTCCGTCATGGTCTCTCCCCATCCGCTCATCATCTCGTGTGTGTGTGTGTGTCAGTATGAGCAGGGTGTGTCCCGCAGACGTGAGCACGTGACTAAGGCGGAGCGTCAGTATCGAGTGAGCGTCAGAGGAAACATCACCAGAGCGCTGACATCACTGGACCTCATCACCGTCAGTGACATCCAGCAGACGTCAGCGGCGCTCGCCCAGTGCACGGTGAGACGGGCCCCGCGGGTCCTGGACCAGCTCAGCGAACCTGGACCATGAGGAAACAAGCTAACAGTCTTTCTCTTGTGTGTGTTTTAGGTGAGTCGAGAGTTTTGTGTGTGAAGAGTGTCAGAACAGCACTCTGAACAAACTGGAGTCGATGTTGGAGATCCTGCAGACAGACACTAAACAGGGCACAGTCACTCCCACTGAGATCGCAGACAACATCCTCAATATCATGGGTACGACACACTCACACACACACACAAACACAGTGAGAGCAAAATGCATCTTCCATTCCATTGTCATATACTAACACACACTCTGCAAACAAACAACCCTGGAGGGAACAAGCTGTTCGCTTGTGTACACATTACTCCTTTGTGTTGTTGTCATATTCATTACTCTCATTAAAGCTTATCTGAACTAAATCTACAAATTAACATATTTATATTCTTGAGATTAATGTATAGTTTAAAAATGACAACATTTATTCTATTTTATTACTATATTATATATCATGTATTTTCAAATTATTTACTCATTTGCCACAATAATGTCTTCAATTTATCTTCATTTATCTTCATGCTTTAAACATATATACTTCTTTTTTTACAGGCTAATTTATACTTTAATTAAAAATGTTATATTATATTATATTATTTGCCACAACAATGTTTCATTTTGGGGCTTTAATTTATTAGAGTAATTTTAAACTCACTAATTTATTCTTTTATTATTGAAAAACTTGTACAAAAATATATTTTATTATTTTCATTATTTTTATTATTATTTGTCACAAAAATGTATTTGATTAATTTAAAATAAAAAAAAAAAAATATATATATATATATATATATATATATATATATATTCCATTTTTTTCAAGGCTAATTTATACTTTAATTTATAGAAAGTATTGTTTAAAAATATAATTATATAATTATGTTATATCATATTATATTACATTATATTATATTATGTCAGTTCAGTTATTAACTCATCTGCCATGTCTTGGATAAATCTTTAATTTGGGGCTTTTCTCAACAGTGTGATTAATTTAATGTTCTATTTAATTTTTTATTTTATTTTATGAATTTATGCAGCCGATTCTGTTTGTATTTTCATTGAGATTTTAATCCTGCTGGTGTTCAGCATCCATCCGCTCAGTAAATGATTCCCCCTCCCCGTCAGGTGACCTGATCCACCAGGTGAGCCAGACCTCCTCTCCGGCGCCGGAGGCCGAGGACAGCGACAGTATTTCCCAGCAGCCTCTGCTCTTCCTAGAGGAGCACCAGCATCACCCGCTGCGAGTGGCGGCTAAAGCCTACACCCTGTCCTCCGTCCTCATGAGGATCCTGATGCTGGGCCGCGTCCTGAACGAGGAGCCCCTGATCCTCCGCGGGGCCGAGAGTCGCAGCCGCCGGGAAGCGCGCCGATCCTCAAAGCCTGCTCTGCTACGGCGAGAGGCGACGCGCCCGAGTGCCGGCGCTTCTCCATCCCGCGAGCGTTCAACGCTAGTCTGGGACGGGCAGCAGGGGGCGCTCTCACGCCAGGGGCCAACGGCGAAGACGGCATCGTGCAACTGCTCTTCCAAGTGGAGCCAAATCCATTCCCGTTTAATTATGTCCCCAATCACACCGTGTCCACAGACGTGGCGTCCATGGAGTTTCGCACGGTGAACGGCACACAGATTCCCATCTCGGATCTGGACGAGAGCGAGGCCATAACGGTCGCCGTCAGTAACGGAAGCGCGGCTGGGCTGGACGCTGAGCGGATTGGAGGCCACTTGGCGCCGGCGGCAGCCGAGAACATCAGTCGCTGCAATTCGGTCATCGTGAGGGTGAGCACGGGGAACACCAACCGACAGGCGGGAATCTGCGTCCAACTCAACTTCACCGTACTGGACGGTAAGATGCCCGACACAAGGGGGCGCCACTGAGAGAAACAACAGCTTGCAATGTCACAAACTGTACCTAAAAACTATATAAATATATATATTATAGTGAATAAGAAAATATATAGGTGTAAAGTTGCCCGACACAAGGGGGCGCCACTGAGAGTAGACAAATAGTGTCGCAAACCAAAACATATTAAACTGTATGAGAACATACGTATATAGGTGTAATATTATAAGGGCAACATGTTTTTGGCTTTTTTATGGTCATTGTGTGTGAAAATATTGTCCCATTACTAAATATGTAAAGTGTAAAAATAAAATACTTTTCATAAAGATGATGCTTAACATCTAGAATTTTTTTTTAAACTAGTGCTAGAATAAGATCATCATAATTTAATTTTTGTTATCTGATCAGCTGAACAAGAAATTAACATTAAATTTCATCAATGTAAATTGCGCGAAATATCATTTTAAACATATTTCATAATATTTGATTAATAAAACACATTATCTAGGCACCAGTGTTATTTAAGGATTATTTGTGTCATGAAGGTGTTTATTAATATTTTAAATTGGCTTTTATTTTGATGTTTTCATTTTAATCCTAGTTGAAGTTTAAGTCATTTTGCTATGTGCTTTTGTCATTTTTATTCGTTTTTTTTAACATTTCTATTTTATTCTATTTCGGATTTAATAATTTAGTACTTGAATTTGAACTTAAGTTAGTTGCCAAGGCAAAGTTTCCTTCATTTAATTTGAAGTTTTTCAGCTTTTGTTTTATTTTAGCATTAATTCATTAATTAATTTTTACTTTGAAAATTACTTTGAATGCTTTTTTAAAGCCCTGTTTCAGCTGAACCAACATGACTAAGCGATTAGTTAACACAGCAGCACATGCTCAGTGTTTATTAATGTGTGTGAATAAACTTTATTTGATTTGATATCCTGCCGGATAAATATATATTGTATTCAGGGAGTTTCTTCCTTCCTTTGAATGTTTCTTGATTGTATGTGTCTCTAACACCCATTTCCATTCATCCCGTCATCCTCAGATTCTCCAGAAACGTGGGAATTGGATCCATCGATCACGGCTTATCTGCACACTTCTGAGTGGCCCAATGAATACAACAGCACTGACAGGAAACGCATCACGCTCAATATGACGCGGGGGCGAGACCTGGACCACCGACACTACACTTTCTTCCTGTCTCCAGAGTAAGAGACGTCAGCGTCTAAAGCTTTTAAGCAGACTCTTGTGATGTGTTGATGTCTCTCACTGTTTGTCTGAGAAATCCTGGAAGTGCATGTTAATGAAAGCCATTCATCTGTAATTAATGATGAGTTTGCATGCGGGCGGCTCTTTAGTTTGCCAACAGCCCTTCACCGAGTGACTCATTCATTATATCACCAATGAAGATTAGCGTTTCACAAAACACAAGTCAGATTTCAATCTCTGTCCATGTGGTTTTGTTGCATCTTTGATTTCCAGCCAATAAATGAACAGCATTTCCGATGATGCACAAGCTAGTCTTTGCCTTTGTGATTTCTCCTTAGATCGTACGACACCACCGCGCGAGCACTTCATAAACGTGTCCACGGGCTGCGGCGCAGGTGACCCGGCTCTGATCCGGCTGGAGGTGGCTGTGTTTACGTCTTTGTGCCAGTATTTCAGCGAGAGTGCGGGACAGTGGCGCACGGACGGGATGGTTCCTCTCCCCGACACCAGCGTGGGCTCGAGCCGTGTGTCGCACGCGTCATCTCACCGCGTTCGCCGCCAGCCTGTTTGTCCCGCCCGACGCCGTCTCCTTCATCATTCCTGTGAGCGTTACAACTCAACACGACACACACCTTGGTTTCCTCAATATTATTATTAATTAGCATTTTAAAATGAATAATTATTTTAGAAATTAACCATTTTAAAACAAACCTTCCTTCCGTCCAGAAATAGTAGTAATGATACTTTAAAATAGTTTCAAATATATAAAATGTTGTCAATATATATATACATATATATATATATTTTTATTTGAATGAATATTATCACACTCAATATGATATTTATATTATATTATGTTATGTTATACTATATTCTATATAAAAAAATTAGCCCTCCGTCTGGACAAAGTACTAATGATTCTATAAAAGTTTATTATATAAAAATTATATATATATATATATATATTAATAGTTATATATATATATATATATATATATATATATTACATTTATATATTATTTATATTATATTAGTATATTTTCTCATAAAATAATATTTTTTTTAAATAATATAATAATCATATAAATTAGTATTTAAAATGTATGTTTGTATATTGCTGTTTTTCACAAATTTGAAATATATTAGATATATTATTTTTATTATTTTAAATTAATTTTACATATTTTCATTTTCAAAATAATTTTCAAAAATATCATATTATATTACATTATTATTAATTATATAGAAAAAAATTAAATTAGCCCTCCGTCTGGACAAAGTACTAATGATTCCATAAAAGTTACGTTTATTTTATAAATATATATATAATATATATATATATATATATATATATATATATATATATATATATATATTAATCATTTTTTATTATTATTCATATTATATTATTATATTTTCTCAGAAAATAATATTTTTAAAATTAGCCTTTTTGTTCTGACATATTCATATATATATATATATATATATATATATATATTATATATTTTATATATTTTCATTTTCAAAATATTTTCAAAAATATATTATATTATATTATATTATATTATATTATATTAATATTATACCTATATTATATTATTTTCCACAATAATATTTTCATTTTGGGGCTTTCATTTATAGGAATAATACTAGTATTTATTATATTATATTAAATGATATGATATTTTTATAAAATATATATATTTTTTAATTAGGCCTCTATCAGTCTGGACATAGTAGTGATTCCTTGAGAGTAAATAGATGTATATTATTATATTATATTATTATAGTTTGAGAGCTGCTAGTTTCAGGGCCAGTAAGTGCTAACTCAGTGTGGTGTGTGTCAGGAGCGCTCAGTGACTCGCAGTCTGGTGGTGGTGCTGGTGTGTGTGATCGGACTGCTGTGTTACGCTGTGGCCGGAGCTTATACTGCGGAAGCTGGATCAGATGGACCTGAGACGGGCCTCTGTGGTGCCGCTGTGTGGGAAGGACGGTCTCTACAAGTACGAGATCCAGGTCAAGACCGGCTGGGCCTACGGAGCAGGTGAGATCAGGAGCGCAAGTGGAGGTTAAAATATACATATATGAATCATTCATTCAAAAGATTCCTTTAAAAACGCTGATTCATCCAGCAATTGAATCATTGAGTCATTGAATCATTCATTTATCCCAATTTAAAAACAAAAAGATTCATTCAAATGAATTAAATATTTCAAATAGACATTTTTCCAGAACCTCTAGTATTTTGTTAGCATTACAGTATTAGTAGTGTTAAACTAGTATTCACATGTTATTTTGTTCAGAACAGATTCTCAGTGTATTGTTCGCTGAAACCCTGCCGGTTGTGTTGATTGAGATGGCTGGAGTGTCAGTGTTTGATCTCAGTGTGTTCACCCCCGCTCCAGGCACCACGGCTCACGTTGGCATCAGTCTTCACGGCAGCGAGAGTCGCAGTGGACACAGACACCTGGACAGCGTCGGCGCGTTCGCTCGGAACAGCCTGGACATCTTCCACATCGCCACAGACACCAGCCTGGCCAACGTGCTCAAGATCCGAGTCTGGCACGACAACAAAGGTACCTGATCGAGCCATTTTAGAAACTATCCGTGACGTTATTGTTCGCTGAACGCATGCGAAACACCAGCACCCGCCATTTTTAAAAACCTTGTGTTAAAACAGATTATAGCCTATATATTTACTCCAGAACTAACTCTATGAACATGAAAACAGTGATCGATTCGAACCTTTACGCTGAGAAAATCTAACGAAGATGGATTTATTGAGTCATGCAAACATGGTTCTTCTAACCACAGGTCGAGATCTGTCGCTCAAAAACACACAACTCTGCGATGCCGTTTGCGAATGTTCGTAAGAACGATGGTTTCGGCAAACACAGACTCGTTGAACTGCTGATAACGACGGGACTTTGACGTAGTTGGCTAACGATGCTATCCGGTTCTCTCCCTCTGTCTCAGGTCTGTCTCCAGCTTGGCTGCTCCAGTATGTCCTGGTGAAGGACTTGCAGACGGGCAGCAGTTACTTCTTCCTGGTTGAAGAATGGCTCTCGGTCGACAACGAGAAAACGGACGGCCGGGTGGAGATAGAGGTGGAAGCCTCCGGTAAAGTCCCGCCTTCCCTGATAAAACACTGATTGTGATTGGTTGCTGCTGGAATTTTGAATATTCAGAGAAACAATAACGCGAAGAACAATTTATGCTTAAAGAAGTGGAAATGAAATCCTTTAAATTCCAGTGTTTGCTTTTAATGTTTGCAAACATTAGTGATATAAGTAATGCACTACTCCTAATAAGAACTATTATAATATATTATTAGTTTAAATAGAAAGTAAGCCTAAAGCTTTATAACATACAGGATAACATGCAGGATACAATTAGGTGAAAATTGTTAGTTTTCGTCTAAATTAATTTCACTGATGAGTGATATATGTGCATGTATTATTATATATATATATATATATATATATATATATATATATATATATATATATATAATAATTTATTTATATGTTTTATATAATTTTATGAATATATATTATAGTAGATGATATATCATTTTTTTATATATATTTTTTTTAAATAAAATGTTGATAATTTTTTAGGGTGAAAAATGAATATTTAAACTTTGTATTTGTTATAATTGGTTTTAAAAAAGATGTTTTATTTGATTTGAAAAACAAGATTGGATATTATGATGTAAATTAAAAAATATTACTTGAGAAAATACAACTCTTTAGTCATAAAACATAATTGAATTAAATTGTGCTTTATTTGAAATGCGTTACTCCTAACACTGGTCGGTGAGAGAAGACTGTTAGTTGGTTGGTTGGTTGGTTGGTTGGTTGGTTAGTTATTTGGATGGTTAGTTAGTTGGTTGGTTGGTTGGTTAGTTAGTTATTCAGATTTAGATTCCTTTATTAGTCCCCAAGGGGCAATTCAGTTAGTTGGTTGGTTGGTTGGTTAGTTAGTTCATTATTTGGATGGTTTGTTGGTTGGATGGTTAGTTAGTTCATTATTTGGTTAGTTAGTTGGTTGGTTGGTTAATTATTTGGATGGTTGGTTGGTTATTCAGATTTAGATTCCTTTATTAGTCCCCAAGGGGCAATTCAGTCAGTTAGTTGGTTGTGTTGGTTGGTTGGTTGGTTAGTTAGTTCATTATTTGGATGGTTTGTTGGTTGGATGGTTTGTTGGTTCATTAGTTAGTTAGTTAGTTAGTTAGTTAGTTGTTTGGTTGGTTAGTTAGTTAGTTATTCAGATTCAGATACCTTTATTAGTCCCCAAGGGGCAATTCAGTCAGTTAGTCAGTTAGTTAGTTAGTTAGTTAGTTCAGTTAGTTAGTTAGTTAGTTAGTTAGTTAGTTAGTCAGTCAGTTAGTTAGTTGTTTGGTTGGTTAGTTGGTTAGTTATTCAGATTCAGATACCTTTATTAATCCCCAAGGGGCAATTCAGTTAGTTAGTTGGTTAGTCGGTTGGTTGGTTGGTTAGTTATTCATATACCTTTATTAGTCCCCAAGGGGCAATTCAGTTAGTTAGTTAGTTAGTTAGTTAGTTAGGTAGTATGATAACTAGCTCAAACTACTGTTAACGGCATATGGTTGTTGTTGTGTTTTCAAGTCTTTCGTTATGCATCATGCTCCATTAACACAGTAATGATGGTAAAATGAACCTCACAGTAGTGTCGACTGATAACCTGTGCTGTAACCGACCCCATCATCGGATGGCATTTGCACAGCTTCCTGTCGTCTGACCTCTGTGTGTGGTGTGTTTTGTGTGTACAGAGGAGGCGAAGCTCCGCCAATGGCCGCGGCTGCTGTCCTGGGAGCTGCAGAGAGCGGTGTGTGAGAGTCACCTGTGGCTGTCTCTCTGGGAACGACCCCCAGGAGCCCCTTCACCCGTCTCCAGCGGCTCACCTGTGGCTCGCTGCTCATGCACCTCTGCATGCTGGCCAACGCTGTGTGGTACGGCACCGTCGCTTACGGACACAGGTGAAACACACTGGCATTCACACGCTTTCGTGGCATTTAATGTGCAGATGTACACAATAAATTGTCATAATATTTAACAATATGAAAAAAAAAGTATTTTTAATCAAACAAATGCAGCCTTGGTGAGCAGAAGAGACTTCTTTCAAAAACATTAAAAATCTTACCGATTCAAAGCCTTTAAATGTCAGTGTGCATGCTAGTGATATAATAGAGTTTTATAGAAGTCTCTCCTGCTCACCAAGCAGAAACATCTCTCAAAAACACAGTTGCTCCAGACTCTTGTTGTGATGAAGTGTGTGCATGTGTGCCTCAGCTCTACGCCGGTGTCTCATCTGGTCTCGGTGAATGTGGAGACTGTGTGGGCGGGGCTTGTGAGCTGTCTCCTGGTGTACCCTGTGTACCTGCTCGTCTTCTGCCTCTTCAGACTCAGCCGCAGTAAGGTGAGACACACACACACACAAAACCTCTGAAGACATTCTGAGACAGCACAGGCCCTTGCAGATGGCACAGGTACATCTGCAAGATGTCTGTTAAAGATCACTTCATCTGGAAAGCATCTGCTGTTTACTAACATCTGATAGACATCTTTAAGATGTCAGTTTATCATACATTCTAAATCATTACATCTTCTAAAGGTCTATTTGGCATCTGACAGGAAACGTCCTATGAGACGTTGTGCAGATGAGCAAACACTAAAAAATACGTCGTCCAGATGAAAACACACATCAAATAGACGTCCTCTGTGATTTACGTGTGCTGTAAATTTTTGCACGTTAAAAAATTAATATGACCTCACGTTATGTCAATCACGCTTGCACACTGCTTTTGTCCATCATAAACTAAATCGATTTTCTGCGGGGGTTTTTTGTGTCTGTAGAAAAGCAGTTTAAATGGTGTTTTGACAATTCAGAGCCACCGAATCACGAATACGAAAAATCAATCAAAACTAACTTTAGCCGGACAATAACTTTATCCTAATGCTGCTGTAAAGACAAAACAATCTCTGTTACTGTCATTTCCTGTAATCAATATAGTTCAAAGCGCTGTATAATGGAAGCATGAGTGCGGGACATTAACAGCTCAGTCTCTCTCCAGGTGTCCGTGGAGCAGCTTCCTCCTCAAGTGGACCAGGAGTCTCTGGAGATCGATGATTTCCTGGATAACTCGCTGACGGGAAGCTCTTTCCTGATGCTGAATGGGATTCCTGGAGAGGTACGTTGATTTGGCTGAAGATGTTCATGAGTGTGATCTTCTCTGGTTCACAAGCAGAAGTGATGTGATGTGAAGGCCAAGTTTAGGAACCCATACTCTGAATTTGTCCTCGGCATGTAACCCATCCAAGTTAGGAGTAGTGAAAACACACACACACACCCAGACCAGTGTAACCTGCGACCTTCCGGTTACGAGTCAAGGCACTTACCATTACTTTAACTTTTTATTTATTCGTTTATTTGTTTTATAGGTATTTCTATGTTTACTAATATTCATTTCATTAATTAATTTATTTTTATTAAAAAAAGTGTTTTTTCGAATTATTTATTATAAAGTTTGATTATATTTGTTTATTAATTTATTTATTTTTCAGTGCTGTCAAATGGATTAATCATGATTAATCGCATCTAACATAAAAGTTTGTAAATATACAATATATTTATACACACACACATATATATATATATATATATATATATATATATACACCCACAAACTTTGTTGTTAGATTCGATTAATCGATTTGACTGCACTGTTTATTTTATGTGAAGCATTTTTATATTTTGACATTTATTCTTTTTTTATAAAATTATGAATTTATTTTTCAATAATTATTTTTATATTTGTTTTTTTTTTCATTTATTTATTTTTTTCGATTTGTTTATTTTTATAAAAATGTATTTTTAGATTTGTTCATTTTATTTATTTATATTATAAAGCATATTTTTATTTAAATATTTTCTTATTTACTTAAGTTATCTATCTTATGTTATATATCTTTTTTGAATATTCTATCAGTATAATATTCTATAATATAAATTCTATAATATAACTATAATATTCTATATTTTATTATATATCTTGATCATATATGGTATATCACAGTTATGTTTAGTTATGGACTGTACAGTGTATGCTCTATAATCACTGATTGATGATTTTCATTAGAATCTCATTGTAGTAATTAGCATGATTCTGTCTTGACACAGTGATTATAATAATTGCTATGATGTCACATCCTGGCGTAGATCTCTGACTGAGGTATAACAGTGTTGAAGAGTTGAAGGAGACTGTGATGCACGTCTGTTTTTTATTTAAAGGGAAATTACAGTATGATTATTTTTCCATTCTGACCGAGACCCAGATGTTTCTCTCACACCGTTCATGAGTTCACACTGAAAAGCATATCAGGCTGCACTTTGTTTGCACATGAACACAGAAGCCGAGAGAAACCTTCACGGAGACCTCTCGTCATGTTTCTCAAAGTCATAGCTGATTTATTATCCTTCTCTCTGGTGCTCTCCGAGGAAAAACTAGATCATGTGGTTAGGACATAAATATCTGCATCTTGAAATGTGTTTTTGTCATCTTCATTGTCTTGATTTAGATTGAACTGTGAAGTACATCAGTATGAGCTCAGATCTGTGTCTATTGTGTTCCTGCAGAAGAATAACTCTCTCTCTCTCTCTCTCTCTCTCTCTCTCTCTCTCTCTCTCTCTCTCTCTCTCTCTCTCTCTCTCTCTCTCTCTCACACACACACACATTGCAGACATACTCAGAAGAGACCAACATTGACTTGCCCACTCCTTCCACCAAGAGGTAAGCATGAGGTCATCAGGTCGCCATGGTTACCGACACACACGCACAGCACACACACACACTTAAACTCAGCTCATTAAACCAAGACCTGCAGAATGATAAAACATCCTTTACCTCCGACCAGGGTTATTGTAGTTATTATAGTGAAGCTAAAACTAAAGATTTCTGTTGCTTGAAATGAAGTAAACATAATCTGAAATGAAATAAAAATTATTAAAATAAATTAATAAAATATTAAAATATTAATAAATACTAAAATATTATACAAATAATATTAAATTACACTGGTTGTTACTTTATGAATAAATAAACTGATGTTAAATAATGTATAATTTGTGCTTTGTTTATTCATATATTTAAATTTTTTAACAATGTTGAATAATGCATACAGTAGGTGGTGTGTGTGTAAATGTATAAACAGTAGAACCGAAAAAACAAGTGAGTGGCTAAATAACCGATTTTAATAAATGAGAATGAAATGAAAACTGAATCAGTGAGTGATCTTGTGAGCGAATGAATCAAAAAGTGAATGAATTAATGACTGTAAGTGAATCAAAGTGATTCGATGTGAGTCAATGAATGACTGAATGAATCAGTGTGAATGAATCAGTGTGACTGAGCGATTCATTGTGAGTCAATGCAAGAGATTATGAACAACTGAATCAGTGAATCAAATACTGAGTGAGTGTGTGTCAGTGCGAGTTTGAGTGTGTGTGTGTGTAGAGAGAGTTTTTAGTGAGTGTCTCAGTTTGAGTGAATCTGTGTCCCTGCTCCTCAGTCTCCAGAGGTGGAGTATTCCGGACTGTGATTGGCCAGATGTGTTGACGGACCCGTCAGTGGAGATGGGGCCGGTGTTTCCCCCCGCCTCAAGAGAGGTCAGGGCAGCAGACACCTGAGGGTGGACATCCCCTTCAGCCCGGACGAGGACGACACCGTGTGTAACAACAGCCACAGGAACAAATACTTCTCCTCCTCAGGTCACTTTCCTCTCCTCTGCCATTATGCAAATTACCTCTCAGACTTGCACTCTTAGTGCATGTGTCAGAGGAATAGAGCTGGTTGTTGATTGGCTGCTGATTTTGATTGACAGATGAGGATCTAATCAAGCGCATTCTGGCCGATGGACAGTTGCTGTCTCAGACGGACAGTGACGTGGGCGATCTGTGAGTCCTTCAACATCATTTATGTGCCTTACATTCAATGTGTGGAAAACGTAAGGTCCCAAAAAAGTGTTAAATCACATAGAAAACATCTTGAAAAAACGAAAGACAAGAAACTATGGAAGCTTGTTTCCGCCACTGAATAATAATAAAAAAAATATAATAATTGCAACTTTTTATCTCACAATTCCGAGATATGAAGTCAGAATTGTGAGAAATAGACGCAATTCTGAGATATAAGCTTGCAATTCTGAGAAAGTCGCAATTACGAGATATAAAGTCGCAATTCTAAGAAATAGTCGCAATTGTGTAGAAAAAAAGACAGAATTGCGACTTTTCTCACAATTGCGAGTTTACATCTCGCAATTCTGACTTTATATCACACAATTCTGACTATATTAATCGCAATTCTGACTTTATATCTCACAATTCTGACTTAATATCACGCAATTCTGACTTTATATCACGCAATTCTGACTTAATATCACGCAATTCTGACTTTATATCACGCAATTCTGACTTTATAACACGCAATTTCTGACTTTATATCACGCAATTCTGACTTTATATCTCGCAATTCTGACTTTATAACACGCAATTCTGACTTTATAACACGCAATTCTGACTTATATCACGCAATTCTGACTTTATATCACGCAATTCTGACTTTATAACACGCAATTCTGACTTTATATCACGCAATTCTGACTTTATAACACGCAATTCTGACTTATATCACGCAATTCTGACTTTATATCACGCAATTCTGACTTTATATCACGCAATTCTGACTTTATATCACGCAATTCTGTCTTTATAACACGCAATTCTGACTTATATCAAGCAATTCTGACTTTATATCTCGCAATTCTGACTTTATATCACGCAATTCTGACTTTATATCTGCGCAATTCTGACTTTATAACACGCAATTCTGACTTTATATCTCAGCAATTCTGACTTTATATCTCGCAATTCTGACTTTATATCTCGCAATTCTGACTTTATATCACGCAATTCTGACTTTATATCATCGCAATTCTGACTTTATATCACGCAATTCTGACTTTATATCACGCAATTCTGACTTTATATCTCGCAATTCTGACTTTATATCTCGCAATTCTGACTTTATATCACGCAATTCTGACTTTATATCTCGCAATTCTGACTTTATAACACGCAATTCTGACTTTATATCACGCAAATTCTGACTTTATATCACGCAATTCTGACTTTATATCACGCAATTCTGACTTTATATCACGCAATTCTGACTTTATATACACGCAATTCTGACTTTATATCTCGCAATTCTGACTTTATATCACGCAATTCTGACTTTATATCACGCAATTCTGACTTTATATCACGCAATTCTGACTTTATATTTCGCAATTCTGACTTTATATCATCGCAATTCTGACTTTATATCACGCAATTCTGACTTTATATACTCGCAATTCTGACTTTATATCTCTCGCAATTCTGACTTTATACTCGCAATTCTGACTTTATATCTCGCAATTCTGACTTTATATCACGCAATTCTGACTTTATAACACGCAATTCTGACTTTATAACACGCAATTCTGACTTTATATCTCGCAATTCTGACTTTATATCTCGCAATTCTGACTTTATATCACGCAATTCTGACTTTATATCACGCAATTCTGACTTTATAACACGCAATTCTGACTTTATATCACGCAATTCTGACTTTATATCACGCAATTCTGACTTTATATCACGCAATTGCAATTCCTGAGAAAAGAAGTCAGAATTGTGAGATAAAAAGTCGCAATTACCATTTTTCTTTTCATTCTGTGGCGAAAACAAGTTTCCATAAGAAACGTTTCAATATAAGATTGAAAAAATATATATATATCGACAGGGAAATTCCAGATTCCAGCATACAGTCGTAGTGAAGTCCAGACAATAAAATAATTCAAATAAAAAATCGAAAGTATATAAAATAAGGAACAATTAAATCAGAATCATCTTAAATTTGGTCGTTGTTCATTATCGCTCATCTTGTTTTTTGTTCTTTTTTTCACTTTTGATCAGTTGAATAAATCCTTGCTGAATAAAAATTGTGTGTGTTTAGCTCCAGTATATTTGGAGATAAGACGGAAGTGATTTTGCTGCAGAAGATGAATGAACCTGTCCCGTGTGCGGCCTTTAGACGAGACCCACCCAAAACTGCCTTCACTTCACGCACAGGTACACACACACACACCTAAATCCACTTTACCTCAAAGAGAGACACTAACACAGCTGAACATCTCTCTCTCTCTCTCTCTCTCTCTCTACACACACACACACACAGTGGTGATGGATGTGTGTAAGCCCAGACCGCTTCCTCCTCTATGCGGATTGGCTGCTCTGTGGGCCAGCTGGGCGGGGCTTATCCTGTCCACCAGCCTATCGATGTGGCTGGGGCGGAGCTTCAGCGAGGGCGTGGCTCTGATGTGGCTGATCTCCAGCATTGTCAGCTTCCTGTCGTCTTTCCTCATTCTCCGAGCCGCTGAAGGTATGAATCACCAGCGTTGCAGAAAAAAAATTGATTCGATATATGATATGCCAAATAATTTGATTAATTAGTGTTCATCTTCGTTGAAACTTGGTTCAGTTTGTCTCGAACGAGCAATATTAATATTATTTCAGAATTCTTTGTAATGCATATTAACACATTTTGATTATTATTTTTTAAATATATAATGTTTTTTTTATTATATTTAGTTATAATTATAAGGTATAATTAAATTTGATTATTTGTATTTATATTATTAATTGTGAATATTGATATCAGTTTGAATATTAACAAATATGAATGTTTAATATTAGCATTTACTCATGTTGATGATATAAATAAACACTAAGTTTATTTACAGTTTATAAACAGTAAGTTTGACTTATTTCTTTTGAGATGTCAGCGAGCAAAAATCTTGTCAAAATTTTTATTTTCAAATTAAGGTTTAGTTTCTAATTAATGTTCATTTTTAAGTTCATGTTAATAAATAGTAACATTTAGCGAGTTAGTAATATATTAATTGATTATAATTAGTTTTTAATTATGATTAATTTTGATACTTGTTAATATTATTGATCTTATAAATTGATGATATTCATATCAATCTTAATATCAGTTTGAATATAAAATAAACACTGAAATAATAATACATTGTGAAAATTTGGCCAGGATTTGTTATTTTTTAGTTGTTTTTTTTAGACCAGGAGTAAAAATGGCCACATATTCCTGTTTCAGATCCAGATGTGTTGGCTGATTCTCGTGTGTGTGCAGGTGCTGTTAGAGGGTGTGTACTTCTCTCTGGTGGCGGGGCGTCTGAGAGCCGAAGAGCAGGACGTGCTGGTGGACTGTCCTCGTGCTGGAGCGGGTCGTTCAGCGGATCCCTCGGGTTCGGCCGCCGCAGGGGTTCGCTCTCTCACAGGCCAGAGAAGAAGCGCGTGAAAGTCGCGCCTGCTACACACCATGTTGAAGGTACGACAACCAGTGATGCAGCCAGACACTGCTGCTCCTCTGTCATTTTTGACCGAAAAATGTAACTGTTTTTTTTCCTTCACTGGAATGGTTTTAAACTTTGTTAAGATTTTGGCACTTGCTATGTGAACACAACACGAATGTGAACACAACACTATGTAAACTGGTTAAATGGTCCTGAAAATAATAGTCACACTTGTGCTCCTCGTGGTCAGTAATGAGCACATTGGAAATGAATGGGAGATAAATTTCATCTAGTGGAAACTGTTGGTACTGCAGCCAAACTAAATCTCACTGAAAGCTCATTTTTGAGATATCAGGCTCAAATTTTTAGCACAACTTTATTGATTTTTCTCATAGTTTTAGAGTAAAGTACTTTTTTTATGTTACATTTTTTTAAACTTTTTTCACTACAGCAATTATCTGTCAAGTGTCATCTTTGAAAAGAGATCTAACTTTAGCCTGTGCTCTAAAGCATTCACGATTTAAGACGGTTTAAGTTCAAAAAGTGAATAATAAATATAGCGTAAATATATTTGACTACCATAAAATCCCCTAAAAATACAAAATATTAAATAAAAAAACATTATTGAGCTAAAATATAGTACATTCATTTCATTTAAATAAATAAAAAATAATTTCGGTCATTTTTGACCGAGACGCGAAGATCGCCAGAGGGTTGAGGGTTCATTTCCGAGTTGATTGATTGGTCATAACGCTATAGTCCTATGTTAGCTTGAAAATCGTTTTTAAAATCTCTTCCTCATTCACACATATCGTAAAGCAGTCTTTGTCATGCCTGACAACCGTCATTCATACTAGGATCCGTTAATTCCCAGGTTGTGGTTTAGAGATCTGCACTCTGATTGGCTGTTCTTCTCCTCATTATTCCTCATGTTTGAATAATAGAGGTGTTTTGACATGGTTTCCTGCTCTGACATGCTGTTCCTGCTGATGGTTTTACTGCTCAACTACTCAGACTCGACTTAAGACGCCCATCGCCTGCGACTTCACACTCAACTGCAGGATCACTTCCTCACAGAACACTTCAACAACATCAGCAGGTACAAAACACACACACACACTCTCACACACATACACGCTCAACTGCAGGATCACTTCCTCTCAGTCAGATCAGACTCAGACTCGTGTGGTGTGTGTGTGTGTTAAATGAATCAGATCAGAGCTGACAGTTTCTTGACGTAGTGTCTTCACACTACGAGTCTCTCTGAGCATCACACACACGCGTATCTCTAACTTATCGGGTCTTCTGTCTGCAGTCGTGAGGATGTGTGGGCGTGGCTCTCGGACTCCCTGTTACCACGGTTACTGGATGGGCGTGTCCTGATGGAGAAGACGGGAAGCCTGCTGATTGGTCGACCTCGTCTCCGACAGCAGAGAGCGCAGCCAGGTGACGGAAACACACTTAACATGTTTATTTTATTCACAAATATTTATAAATGATACAAAATATAAACATAACATTGGACTTTAACTTCCAGCACTCATTATTATTGAAAAAATCATTCGTAAAAAGAAATGAATGCAATAGCTTCTGAACAAAGGCTGAACTTTCATGAAAGCATTATACATGTAAAATGGTTTTATTATCTTTGCTGGACCTCCAGGATTCACATGAGAGAATGTGTGTGTGTATTTAGTCTTTATTGACAGATCAACACACACAAGGCAGATGAGTAACAACTTCATAAGCAGAGATAAGAATACACACAAAGTGAATTGAAAGTTTTGCCGGACACACGCTCTTAGGAAACACAAGAAACGGACGCACTGCTGTCACATCATGATCTTTCTTTCCTCGCTGTCTCCCAGAGTGCCCCGTGAGTGGCTATTTCCCAGCATCCTCGTGGTTTGGGTGCGCCCCAGCCGGGTGGGCGGAGTCAGCCTCAGGATTGGTGCAGAACTGGAGTATCAGCACAGCTCAGAGCAGCAGGTAAGAGTCACATGACACTCATTTAAAATTATATGTATGTATATGTGTATTAAATAAATTGGAGGCTGTCATGCTCCTGGATCAGTGTCTGCTTGTTCTATAATGAATCTAGATGAATGCTTTATGACCCAGGCTGATCTTGGATCAGGTCTTCTGCTTCAGAGGCTGGCTATGTTTTCACCTCTGCTCGGGAGCCACATGTCACTGAGATTCTCATGAAGGTTTGACGTTTGTGTGTGTGTGTGCAGTGTGTGGCACTGGGGGCAGGTGTCTGTTTACAGCAGTGCTGGATTCGTACAGGATCTCAGCAGGAAGATTCAGGACTCCAGAGCTCTTGTCAAACAACTCAACACACACCAGTGGCTCGACCCGCTGTGAGTACACACACACACGCACAGAGAGAGAGAGATACATCCAATACATACTAATCAGTCAGCAAGGATATGCTCAACAAAAGACAGAAGAGAGGAAGTTTTATAGTGTTTATTTACTATACAACAATTTGCTTCTTAAAATTGAGCAAAAAATTAAAAATCAATTATCAGTATAGGGAAATAACTTTTCATAATTTCTAATTAATAGTCTAATAACATTTGAAACATTTTAGTTTCAATTCTATTATTTGTTTTTAATTGTAATTAATATTAATAAACCAGAGAAATCAGAGAAACTCAAAATTTCGACCCCAATAAAAAACGACAGGGGTACCACTGTGTTTTTTTTTTTCCCGGTGCGAAAAATTTAGTTTTTCCAATCTTCTGAAACTCTGGATACTGATAGAGGGCCAAGAGACTTAGACCTGAGTGCAAAAATGGAGTCTTTAGACCCTTCCAGAGCTGAGATATGGATATCCCACGTAGCATTTATGCCATTACAAAAATAGTGGGATAAATGCTACGTGGGATCTCAATATCTCAGCTCAGGAAGGGTCTGAGACTCCATTTTTGCACTCAGGTCTAAGTCTCATGGCCCTCTTATCAGTATCCAGAGTTTCGAAGAAGATTGGAGACACTCAAACTTCAACCTAAAAAAAAAAACAAAAGGGGTACCACTGTCGTTTTTTTTTTTTTCAGTGCGAAAAAATTAAGTTTCTCCAATCTTCTCAAAACTCTGGATTCTGATAGATGGCCAAGAGACTTAGACCTGAGTGCAAAAATGGAGTCTCAGACCCTTCCTGAGCTGAGATATGGATATCCCATGTAGCATTTATGCCATTACAAAAATAGTGGGATAAATGCTATGTGGGATCTCAATATCTCAGCTCAGGAAGGTCTAGAGCCTCCACTTCACTCAGGTCTAAGTCTCTGGCCCTCTATCAGAATCAGATTTTTGAGAAGATTGGAGAAACAAATTTTTTTCACACCAAAAAAAAAAAAACGACAGTGGTACCCCTTATGTTTTTTTTTTTGGTGCAAAAAAATAAGTTTCTCCAATCTTCTCAAAACTCTGGATTCTGATAAGGGCCAAGAGACTTAGACCTGAGTGCAAAAATGGAGGCTCTAGACCCTTCCTGAGCTGAGATATTGAGATCCCACGTAGCATTTATCCCACTATTTTTGTAATGGCATAAATGCTATGTGGGATATCCAAATCTCAGCTCAGGAAGGGTCTAGAGACTCCATTTTTGCACTCAGGTCTAAGTCTCATGGCCCTCTATCAGTTTCCAGAGTTTCGAGAAGATTGGAGAAACTTATTTTTTGCACCAAAAAAAAAACATAAGGGGTACCACTGTAATTTTTTTTTTGGTGTGAAAATTTTTTGTTTCTCCAATCTTCTCAAAACTCTGGATTCTGATAGAGGGCCAAGAGACTTAGACCTGAGTGCAAAAATGGAGCCTCTAGACCCTTCCTGAGCTGAGATATTGAGATCCCACATAGCATGTATCCCACTATTTTTGTAATGGCATAAATGCTACATGGGATATCCATACTCAGCTCAGGAAGGGTCTAGAGACTCATTTTGCTCTCAGGTCTAAGTCTCATGGCCCTCTATCAGTATCCAGAGTTTCGAGAAGATTGGAGAAACTTATTTTTTGCACCAAAAAAAAACATAAGGGGTACCACTGACGTCTTTTTTTGGTGTGAAAAAATTTTGTTTCTCCAATCTTCTCAAAACTCTGGATTCTGATAGAGGGCCAAGAGACTTAGACCTGAGTGCAAAAATGGAGCCTCTAGACCCTTTCCTGAGCTGAGATATTGAGATCCCACATTGCATTTATCCCACTATTTTTGTAATGGCATAAATGCTACATGGGATATCCATATCTCAGCTCAGGAAGGGTCTGAGACTCCATTTTGCACTCAGGTCTGAAGTCTCATGGCCCTCTATCAGTTTCCAGAGTTTCGAGAAGGTTGGAAAAACTTATTTTTTTGCACCAAAAAAAAACATAAGGGGTACCACTGTCGTTTTTTTTTTTTTTTGGTGTGAATTTTTTTTGTTTCTCCAATCTTCTCAAAACTCTGGATTCTGATAGAGGGCCAAGATACTTAGACCTGAGTGCAAAAATGGAGCTTCTAGTCCCTTCCTGAGCTGAGATATTGAGATCCCACATAGCATTTATCCCACTATTTTTGTAATGGCATAAATGCTACGTGGAATATCCATATCTCAGCTCAGGAAGGGTCTAGAGACCCCATTTTGCACTCAGGTCTAAGTCTCATGGCCCTCTATCAGTATCCAGAGTTTCGAGAAGATTGGAGAAACTTATTTTTTGCACCAAAAAAAAACATAAGGGGTACCACTGTCGCTTTTTTTTGTGTGAAAAAATTACGTTTCTCCAGTCTTCTCAAAACTCTGGATTCTGATAGAGGGCCAAGAGACTTAGACCTGAGTGCAAAAATGGAGGCTCTAGACCCTTCCTGAGCTGAGATATTGAGATCCCACATAGCATTTATCCCACTATTTTTGTAATGGCATAAATGCTATGTGGGATCTCAATATCTCAGCTCAGTAAGGGTCTAGAGGCTCCATTTTGCAATCAGGTCTAAGTCGCTTGGCCCTCTATCAGAATCCAGAGTTTTGAGAAGATTGGAGAAACAAAAATTTTTCACACCAAAAAAAAACGACAGTGGTACCCCTTATGTTTTTTTTTTGGTGCAAAAAAATACGTTTCTCCAATCTTCTCGAAACTCTGGATACTGATAGAGGGCCATGAGACTTAGACCTGAGTGCAAAAATTGAGTCTCTAGACCCTTCCTGAGCTGAGATATGGATATCCCACGTAGCATTTATGCCATTACAAAATAGTGGGATAAATGCTTTGTGGGATCTCAATATCTCAGCTCAGGAAGGGTCTAGAGGCTCCATTTTTGCACTCAGGTCTAAGTCTCTTGGCCCTCTATCAGAATCCAGAGTTTTGAGAAGATTGGAGAAACAAAATTTATTTACACCAAAAAAAAGGCAGTGGTACCCCTTATGTTTTTTTTTTTTGGTGCAAAAAAATAAGTTTCTCCAATCTTCTCGAAACTCTGGATACGGATAGAGGGCCATGAGACTTAGACCTGAGTGCAAAAATGGAGTCTCTAGACCCTTCCTGAGCTGAGATATGGATATTCCACATAGCATTTATGCCATTACAAAAATAGTGGGATAAATGCTATGTGGGATCTCAATATCTCAGCTCAGGAAGGGTCTAGAGGCTCATTTTTGCACTCAGGTCTAACTCTTGGCCCTCTATCAGAATCCAGAGTTTTGCGAAGATTGGAGAAACAAAATTTTTTCACACCAAAAAAAGCCGACAGTGGTACCCCTTATGTTTTTTTTGGTGCAAAAAAATAAGTTTCTCCAATCTTCTCAAAACTCTGGATTCTGATAGAGGGCCAAGAGACTTAGACCTGAGTGCAAAAATGGAGGCTCTAGACCCTTCCTGAGCTGAGATATTGAGATCCCACGTAGCATTTATCCCACTATTTTTGTAATGGCATAAATGCTACGTGGGATATCCATATCTCAGCTCAGGAAGGGTCTAGAGACTCCATTTTGCACTCAGGTCTAGTCTCATGGCCCTCTATCAGTTTCCAGAGTTTCGAGAAGATTGGATAAACTTATTTTTTTGCACCAAAAAAAAAAACATAAGGGGTACCACTGTCATTTTTTTTTGGTGTGAAATTTTTTTGTTTCTCCAATCTTCTCAAAACTCTGGATTCTGATAGAGGGCCAAGAGACTTAGACCTGAGTGTAAAAATGGAGCCTCTAGACCCTTCCTGAGCCGAGATATTGAGATCCCACATAGCATTTATCCCACTATTTTTGTAATGGCATAAATGCTACATGGCATATCCATATCTCAGCTCAGGAAGAGTCTGAGACTCCATTTTGCACTCAGTCTAAGTCTCATGGCCCTCATCGTATCCAGAGTTTCAAGAAGATTGGAGAAACTTATTTTGCACCAAAAAACATAAGGGGTACCACTGTTGTTTTTTTTTTTTGGTGTGAAAAAAATTTAGTTTCTCCAATCTTCTCAAAACTCTGGATTCTGATAGAGGGCCAAGAGACTTAGACCTGAGTGCAAAAATGGAGCCTCTAGACCCTTCCTGAGCTGAGATATTGAGATCCCACATTGCATTTATCCCACTATTTTTGTAATGGCATAAATGCTACGTGGGATCTCAATATCTCAGCTCAGGAAGGTCTAGGCTCCATTTTGCACTCAGGTCTAAGTCTCTTGGCCCTCTATCAGAATCCAGAGTTTTGAGAAGATTGGAGAAACAAAAATTTTTCACACCAAAAAAAAAAAACGACAGTGGTACCCCTTATGTTTTTTTTTGGTGCAAAAAATAAAATTTCTCCAATGTTCTCGAAACTCTGGATACTGATAGAGGGCCATGAGACTTAGACCTGAGTGCAAAAATGGAGGCTGTAGACCCTTCCAGAGCTGAGATATTGAGATATTTATAATGGCATAAATGCTAAAAAAACGACAGTGGTACCACTTACATTTTTTTTTGTGCGAAAAAATAAGTTTCTCCAATCTTCTTGAAACTCTGGATTCTGATAGAGGGCCTTGAGACTTAGACCTGAGTGCAAAAATGGAGGCTGTAGATCCTTCCAGAGCTGAGATATTGAGATTTTTATAATGGCATAAATGCTAAAAAAACGACAGTGGTACCCCTTAATTTTTTTTTTTTTGTGCGAAAAAATTAGTTTCTCCAATCTTCTTGAAACTCTGGATTCTGATAGAGGGCCATGAGACTTAGACCTGAGTGCAAAAATGGAGGCTGTAGACCCTTCCAGAGCTGAGATATTGAGATATTTATAATGGCATAAATGCTAAAAAAAACGACAGTGGTACCCCTTACATTTTTTTTTTTGTGCGAAAATATAATTTTCTCCAATCTTCTTGAAGTTCTGGATTCTGATAGAGGGCCATGAGACTTAGACCTGAGTGCAAAAATGGAGGCTGTAGACCCTTCCAGAGCTGAGATATTGAGATATTTATAATGACATAAATGCTAAAAAAAACGACAGTGGTACCCCTTATATATATATTTTTTTTTGTGCGAAAAAATAAGTCTCTCCAATCTTCTTGAAACTCTGGATTCTGATAGAGGGCCATGAGACTTAGACCTGAGTGCAAAAATGGAGGCTGTAGACCCTTCCAGAGCTGAGATATTGAGAATATTTATAATGGCATAAATGCTACGTGAGATCTCAATATCTCAGCTCTGGAAGGCTCAGAGCCTCCATTTTGCACTCAGATGCCAGTCCCTTGGCCCTCGTCTAGAATCCCAGAGTTTTGAGAAGATTGGAGAAACAAAATTTTTTCACACCAAAAAAAAAAAACGACAGTGGTACCCCTTATGTTTTTTTTTTGGTGCAAAAAATAAGTTTCTCCAATCTTCTGAAACTCTGGATTCTGATAGAGGGCCATGGGACTTAGACCTGAGTGCAAAAATGGAGGCTCTAGACCCTTCCAGAGCTGAGATATTTAGATATTTATAATGGCATACAGAGCTGAGATATTGAGATATTTACAATGGCATAAATGCTACGTGAAATCTCAATATCTCAGCTCTGGAAGGGTTGAGCCTCCATTTTTGCACTCAGATCTAAGTCCATGGCCCTCTATCAGAATCCAGAGTTTCAAGAAAATCAAAATTTTGACCCGAAAAAAAACGACAGTGGTACCCCTTATGTTTTTTTTTTGTGCGAAAAATAAGTTTCTCCAATCTTCTTGAAACTCTGGATTCTGATAGAGGGCCATGGGACTTAGACCTGAGTGCAAAAATGGAGGCTCTAGACCCTTCCAGAGCTGAGATATTTAGATATTTATAATGGCATACAGAGCTGAGATATTGAGATATTTACAATGGCATAAATGCTACGTGAAATCTCAATATCTCAGCTCTGGAAGGGTCTACAGCCTCCATTTTTGCACTCAGATCTAAGTCCCATGGCCCTCTATCAGAATCCAGAGTTTCAAGAAAATCAAAATTTTGACCCGAAAAAAAAACGTAAGGGGTACCACTGTCGTTTTTTTTGGGTCAAAATTTTGATTTTCTTGAAACTCTGGATTCTGATAGAGGGCCTTGGGACTTAGATCTGAGTGCAAAAATGGAGGCTCTAGACCCTTCCAGAGCTGAGATATTTAGATATTTATAATGGCATACAGAGCTGAGTATTGAGATATTTACAATGGCATAAATGCTAGTGAAATCTCAATATCTCAGCTCTGGAAGGTATTGAGCCTCCATTTTTGCACTCAGATCTAAGTCCCATGGCCCTCTATCAGAATCCAGAGTTTCAAGAAAATCAAAATTTTGACCCAAAAAAAACGTAAGGGGTACCACTGTCGTTTTTTTTTTCGGGTCAAAATTTTGATTTTCTTGAAACTCTGGATTCTGATAGAGGGCCATGGGACTTAGACCTGAGTGCAAAAATGGAGGCTCTAGACCCTTCCAGAGCTGAGATATTTAGATATTTATAATGGCATACAGAGCTGAGATATTGAGATATTTACAATGGCATAAATGCTACGTGAAATCTCAATATCTCAGCTCTGGAAGGGTCTAGAGCCTCCATTTTTGCACTCAGATCTAAGTCCCATGGCCCTCTATCAGAATCCAGAGTTTCAAGAAAATCAAAAATTTTGACCTGAAAAAAAAAAACGACAGTGGTACCCCTTATGTTTTTTTTTTGTGCGAAAAAAATAAGTTTCTCCAATCTTCTTGAAACTCTGGATTCTGATAGAGGGCCATGGGACTTAGACCTGAGTGCAAAAATGGAGGCTCTAGACCCTTCCTGAGCTGAGATATTGAGATATTTACAATAGCATAAATGCTACGTGAAATCTCAATATATCAGCTCTGGAAGGTCTAGAGCCTCCATTTTGCACTCAGCTCTAAGTCCCATGGCCCTCTATCAGAATCCAGAGTTTCAAGAAAATCAAAATTTTGACCCGAAAAAAAAACGTAAGGGGTACCACTGTCGTTTTTTTTTTCGAGGTGAAAATTTTGATTTTCTTGAAACTCTGGATTCTGATAGATGTCATGGGACTTAGATCTGAGTGCAAAAATGGAGGCTCTAGACCCTTCCAGAGCTGAGATATTTAGATATTTATAATGGCATACAGAGCTGAGATATTGAGATATTTACAATGGCATAAATGCTACGTGAAATCTCAATATCTCAGCTCTGGAAGGGTCTAGAGCCTCCATTTTTGCACTCAGATATAAGTCCCATGGCCCTCTATCAGAATCCAGAGTTTCAAGAAAATCAAAATTTTGACCCGAAAAAAAAACGACAGTGGTACCCCTTACGTTTTTTTTCGGGTCAAAATTTTGATTTTCTTGAAACTCTGGATTCTGATAGAGGGCCATGGGACTTATATCTGAGTGCAAAAATGGAGGCTCTAGACCCTTCCAGAGCTGAGATATTGAGAATGCTATGTGGGATCTCAATATCTCAGCTCAGGAAGGGTCTAGAGGCTCCATTTTTGCACTCAGGTCTAAGTCTCTTGGCCCTCTATCAGAATCCAGAGTTTTGAGAAGATTGGAGAAACAAAAATTTTTCACACCAAAAAAAAAAACGACAGTGGTACCCCTTATGTTTTTTTTTGGTGCAAAAAATAAAATTTCTCCAATGTTCTCGAAACTCTGGATACTGATAGAGGGCCTTGAGACTTAGACCTGAGTGCAAAAATGGAGGCTGTAGACCCTTCCAGAGCTGAGATATTGAGATATTTATAATTGCATAAATGCTAAAAAAACGACAGTGGTACCACTTACATTTTTTTGTGCGAAAAAATAAGTTTCTCCAATCTTCTTGAAACTCTGGATTCTGAAAGAGGGCCATGAGACTTAGACCTGAGTGCAAAAATGGAGGCTGTAGACCCTTCCAGAGCTGAGATATTGAGATATTTATAATGACATAAATGCTAAAAAAAACGACAGTGGTACCCCTTATATATATTTTTTTTTTTTTGTGCGAAAAAATAAGTCTCTCCAATCTTCTTGAAACTCTGGATTCTGATAGACGGCCATGAGACTTAGACCTGAGTGCAAAAATGGAGGCTCTAGACCCTTCCAGAGCTGAGATATTGAGATATTTATAATGGCATAAATGCTACGTGAGATCTCAATATCTCAGCTCTGGAAGGGTCTAGAGCCTCATTTTGCACTCAGATCTAAGTCCCATGGCCCTCTATCAGAATCCAGAGTTTCAAGAAAATCAAAATTTTGACCCAAAGAAAAACGACAGTGGTACCCCTTACGTTTTTTTTTCGAGGTCAAAATTTTGATTTTCTTGAAACTCTGGATTCTGATAGAGGGCCATGGGACTTAGACCTGAGTGCAAAAATGGAGGCTCTAGACCCTTCCAGAGCTGAGATATTTAGATATTTATAATGGCATACAGAGCTGAGATATTGAGATATTTACAATGGCATAAATGCTACGTGAGATCTCAATATCTCAGCTCTGGAAGGTCTAGAGCCTCCATTTTTGCACTCAGATCTAAGTCCCATGGCCCTCTATCAGAATCCAGAGTTTCAAGAAAATCTAAATTTTGACCCGAAAAAAAAAACGACAGTGGTACCCCTTATGTTTTTTTTTGTGTGCGAAAAATAAGTTTCTCCAATCTTCTTGAAACTCTGGATTCTGATAGAGGGCCATGGGACTTAGACCTGAGTGCAAAAATGGAGGCTCTAGACCCTTCCAGAGCTGAGATATTTAGATATTTATAATGGCATACAAAGCTGAGATATTGAGATATTTACAATAGCATAAATGCTACGTGAAATCTCAATATCTCAGCTCTGGAAGGGTCTAGAGCCTCCATTTTTGCACTCAGATCTAAGTCCCATGGCCCTCTATCAGAATCCAGAGTTTCAAGAAAATCAAAATTTTGACCCGAAAAAAAACGTAAGGGGTACCACTGTCGTTTTTTTTCGGGGTCAGAATTTTGATTTTCTTGAAACTCTGGATTCTGATAGAGGGCCATGGGACTTAGACCTGAGTGCAAAAATGGAGGCTCTAGACCCTCCCAGAGCTGAGATATTTAGATATTTATAATGGCATACAGAGCTGAGATATTGAGATATTTACATTGGCATAAATGCTACGTGAAATCTCAATATCTCAGCTCTGGAAGGTCTGAGCCTCCATTTTTGCACTCAGGTCTAAGTCGCATGGCCCTCTATCAGAATCCAGAGTTTCAAGAAAATCAAAATTTTGACCCGAAAAAAAAACGTAAGGGGTACCACTGTCGTTTTTTTTTGGGGTGAGAAATTTTGATTTTCTTGAAACTCTGGATTCTGATAGAGGGCCATGGGACTTAGATCTGAGTGCAAAAATGGAGGCTCTAGACCCTTCCAGAGCTGAGATATTTAGATATTTATAATGGCATACAGAGCTGAGATATTGAGATATTTACAATGGCATAAATGCTACGTGAAATCTCAATATCTCAGCTCTGGAAGGTACTGAGCCTCCATTTTTGCACTCAGATCTAAGTCACATGGCCCTCTATCAGAATCCAGAGTTTCAAGAAAATCAAAATTTTGACCCGAAAAAAAAACGACAGTGCTACCCCTTACGTTTTTTTTTTCGGGTCAAAATTTTGATTTTCTTGAAACTCTGGATTCTGATAGAGGGCCATGGGACTTAGATCTGAGTGCAAAAATGGAGGCTCTAGACCCTTCCAGAGCTGAGATATTTAGATATTTATAATGGCATACAGAGCTGAGATATTGAGATATTTACAATGGCATAAATGCTACCTGAAATCTCAATATCTCAGCTCTGGAAGGTCTGAGCCTCCATTTTTGCACTCAGATCTAAGTCCCATGGCCCTCTATCAGAATCCAGAGTTTCAAGAAAATCTAAATTTTGACCCAAAAAAAAACGACAGTGGTACCCCTTATGTTTTTTTTTGTGTGCGAAAAAATAAGTTTCTCCAATCTTCTTGAAACTCTGGATTCTGATAGAGGGCCATGAGACTTAGACCTGAGTGCAAAAATGGAGGCTCTAGACCCTTTCCAGAGCTG
>JAQIUQ010007594.1:0-32880 GCA_030378365.1 Hybognathus amarus | reverse complement strand
CTCTGGAAGGGTCTAGAGCCTCCATTTTTGCACTCAGGTCTAAGTCTCATGGCCCTCTATCAGAATCCAGAGTTTCAAGAAGATCAGAGAAAGTCAAAATTTTGACCCCAAAAAAAAAATGACAGGGGTACCCCTGTCTTTTTTCTGGGATTTATGCCATTATAAATATCTCAATATCTCAGCTCTGGAAGGGTCTAGAGCCTCCATTTTTGCACTCAGGTCTAAGTATCATGGCCCTCTATCAGAATCCAGAGTTTCAAGAAGATCAGAGAAAGTCAAAATTTTGACCCCAAAAAAAAATGACAGGGGTACCCCTGTCTTTTTTTCTGGGATTTATGCCATTATAAATATCTCAATATCTCAGCTCTGGAAGGGTCTAGAGCCTCCATTTTTGCACTCAGGTCTAAGTCTCATGGCCCTCTATCAGAATCCAGAGTTTCAAGAAGATCAGAGAAAGTCAAAATTTTGACCCAAAAAAAAATGACAGGGGTACCCCTGTCTTTTTTTCTGGATTTATGCCATTATAAATATCTCAATATCTCAGCTCTGGAAGGGTCTAGAGCCTCCATTTTTGCACTCAGGTCTAAGTCTCATGGCCCTCTATCAGAATCCAGAGTTTCAAGAAGATCAGAGAAAGTCAAAATTTTGACCCCCCCAAAAAAAATGACAGGGGTACCCCTGTCTTTTTTTTCTGGGATTTATGCCATTATAAATATCTCAATATCTCAGCTCTGGAAGGGTCTAGAGCCTCCATTTTTGCACTCAGGTCTAAGTCTCATGGCCCTCTATCAGAATCCAGAGTTTCAAGAAGATCAGAGAAAGTCAAAATTTTGACCCAAAAAAAAAATGACAGGGGTACCCCTGTCTTTTTTTCTGGGATTTATGCCATTATAAATATCTCAATATCTCAGCTCTGGAAGGGTCTAGAGCCTCCATTTTTGCACTCAGGTCTAAGTCTCATGGCCCTCTATCAGAATCCAGAGTTTCAAGAAGATCAGAGAAAGTCAAAATTTTGACCCCAAAAAAAAATGACAGGGGTACCCCTGTCTTTTTTTCTGGGATTTATGCCATTATAAATATCTCAATATCTCAGCTCTGGAAGGGTCTAGAGCCTCCATTTTTGCACTCAGGTCTAAGTCTCATGGCCCTCTATCAGAATCCAGAGTTTCAAGAAGATCAGAGAAAGTCAAAATTTTGACCCAAAAAAAAAAATGACAGGGGTACCCCTGTCTTTTTTTCTGGGATTTATGCCATTATAAATATCTCAATATCTCAGCTCTGGAAGGGTCTAGAGCCTCCATTTTTGCACTCAGGTCTAAGTCTCATGGCCCTCTATCAGAATCCAGAGTTTCAAGAAGATCAGAGAAAGTCAAAATTTTGACCCAAAAAAACAAAATGACAGGGGTACCCCTGTTTTTTTTCTGGGATTTATGCCATTATAAATATCTCAATATCTCAGCTCTGGAAGGGTCTAGAGCCTCCATTTTTGCACTCAGGTCTAAGTCTCATGGCCCTCTATCAGAATCCAGAGTTTCAAGAAGATCAGAGAAACTAAAAATGTTGACCCAAAAAAAAACAAAAAAAAAACAGGGATTTATGCCATTATAAATATCTCAATATCTCAGCTCTGGAAGGGTCTAGAGCCTCCATTTTTGCACTCAGGTCTAAGTCTCATGGCCCTCTATCAGAATCCAGAGTTTCAAGAAGATCAGAGAAAGTCAAAATTCTACCCACAAAAAAAATGACAGGGGTACCCCTGTCTTTTTTTCTGGGATTTATGCCATTATAAATATCTCAATATCTCAGCTCTGGAAGGGTCTAGAGCCTCCATTTTTGCACTCAGGTCTAAGTCTCATGGCCCTCTATCAGAATCCAGAGTTTCAAGAAGATCAGAGAAACTCAAAATTTTGACCCAGAAAAAAAAATGACAGGGGTACCCCTGTCTTTTTTTTCTGGGATTTATGCCATTATAAATATCTCAATATCTCAGCTCTGGAAGGGTCTAGAGCCTCCATTTTTGCACTCAGGTCTAAGTCTCATGGCCCTCTATCAGAATCCAGAGTTTCAAGAAGATCAGAGAAA
The DNA here is from genome assembly GCA_030378365.1 of Hybognathus amarus. Taxonomy (NCBI): domain Eukaryota; kingdom Metazoa; phylum Chordata; class Actinopteri; order Cypriniformes; family Leuciscidae; genus Hybognathus; species Hybognathus amarus. The sequence continues at coordinate 30,798 of JAQIUQ010007594.1, read as the reverse complement.
GTCAAAATTTTGACCCACCCAAAAAAAATGACAGGGGTACCCCTGTCTTTTTTTCTGGGATTTATGCCATTATAAATATCTCAATATCTCAGCTCTGGAAGGGTCTAGAGCCTCCATTTTCGCACTCAGGTCTAAGTCTCATGGCCCTCTATCAGAATCCAGAGTTTCAAGAAGATCAGAGAAACTAAAAATGTTGACCCAAAAAAAATAACAAAAAAAAAACAGGGATTTATGCCATTATAAATATCTCAATATCTCAGCTCTGGAAGGGTCTAGAGCCTCCATTTTTGCACTCAGGTCTAAGTCTCATGGCCCTCTATCAGAATCCAGAGTTTCAAGAAGATCAGAGAAAGTCAAAATTTTGACTCAAAAAAAAATAAATGACAGGGGTACCCCTGTCTTTTTTTTCTGGATTTATGCCATTACAAATATCTCAATATCTCAGCTCTGGAAGGGTCTAGAGCCTCCATTTTTGCACTCAGGTCTAAGCCTCATGGCCCTCTATCAGAATCCAGAGTTTCAAGAAGATCAGAGAAAGTCAAAATTTTGATCAAAAAAAAAAAAAATGACAGGGGTACCCCTGTCTTTTTTCTGGGATTTATGCCATTATAAATATCTCAATATCTCAGCTCTGGAAGGGTCTAGAGCCTCCATTTTTGCACTCAGGTCTAAGTCTCATGGCCCTCTATCAGAATCCAGAGTTTCAAGAAGATCAGAGAAAGTCAAAATTTTGACTCCCAAAAAAAAAATGACAGGGGTACCCCTGTCTTTTTTTCTGGGATTTATGCCATTATAAATATCTCAATATCTCAGCTCTGGAAGGGTCTAGAGCCTCCATTTTTGCACTCAGGTCTAAGTCTCATGGCCCTCTATCAGAATCCAGAGTTTCAAGAAGATCAGAGAAAGTCAAAATTTTGACCCCACAAAAAAAAATGACAGGGGTACCCCTGTCTTTTTTTCTGGGATTTATGCCATTATAAATATCTCAATATCTCAGCTCTGGAAGGGTCTAGAGCCTCCATTTTTGCACTCAGGTCTAAGTCTCATGGCCCTCTATCAGAATCCAGAGTTTCAAGAAGATCAGAGAAACTAAAAATGTTGACCCAAAAAAAAAAAAAAAAAAAAAAAAAACAGGGATTTATGCCATTATAAATATCTCAATATCTCAGCTCTGGAAGGGTCTAGAGCCTCCATTTTTGCACTCAGGTCTAAGTCTCATGGCCCTCTATCAGAATCCAGAGTTTCAAGAAGATCAGAGAAAGTCAAAATTTTGATCAAAAAAAAAAATAAATGACAGGGGTACCCCTGTCTTTTTTTTCTGGGATTTATGCCATTACAAATATCTCAATATCTCAGCTCTGGAAGGGTCTAGAGCCTCCATTTTTGCACTCAGGTCTAAGTCTCATGGCCCTCTATCAGAATCCAGAGTTTCAAGAAGATCAGAGAAACTAAAAATGTTGACCCAAAAAAAAAAAAAAAAAGACAACTGGGATTTATGCCATTATAAATATCTCAATATCTCAGCTCTGGAAGGGTCTAGAGCCTCCATTTTTGCACTCAGGTCTAAGTCTCATGGCCCTCTATCAGAATCCAGAGTTTCAAGAAGATCAGAGAAAGTCAAAATTTTGATCAAAAAAAAAAAATGACAGGGGTACCCCTGTCTTTTTTTCTGGGATTTATGCCATTATAAATATCTCAATATCTCAGCTCTGGAAGGGTCTAGAGCCTCCATTTTTGCACTCAGGTCTAAGTATCATGGCCCTCTATCAGAATCCAGAGTTTCAAGAAGATCAGAGAAAGTCAAAATTTTGACCCCCAAAAAAAAAGACAGGGGTACCCCTGTCTTTTTCTGGGATTTATGCCATTATAAATATCTCAATATCTCAGCTCTGGAAGGGTCTAGAGCCTCCATTTTTGCACTCAGGTCTAAGTCTCATGGCCCTCTATCAGAATCCAGAGTTTCAAGAAGATCAGAGAAACTAAAAATTTCGACCTAAAAAAAAAAAAAAAAAAAAAAAAGGTATTTATGCCATTATAAATATCTCAATATCTCAGCTCTGGGAGGGTCTAGAGCCTCCATTTTTGCACTCAGGTCTAAGTCTCATGGCCCTCTATCAGAATCCAGAGTTTCAAGAAGATCAGAGAAACTAAAAATGTTGACCCAAAAAAAAAAAAAAAAAAAAAAAACAGGGATTTATGCCATTATAAATATCTCAATATCTCAGCTCTGGAAGGGTCTAGAGCCTCCATTTTTGCACTCAGGTCTAAGTCTCATGGCCCTCTATCAGAATCCAGAGTTTCAAGAAGATCAGAGAAAGTCAAAATTTTGATCAAAAAATAAATAAATGACAGGGGTACCCCTGTCTTTTTTTCTGGGATTTATGCCATTACAAATATCTCAATATCTCAGCTCTGGAAGGGTCTAGAGCCTCCATTTTTGCACTCAGGTCTAAGTCTCATGGCCCTCTATCAGAATCCAGAGTTTCAAGAAGATCAGAGAAACTCAAAATTTTGACTCCCAAAAAAAAAATGACAGGGGTACCCCTGTCTTTTTTCTGGGATTTATGCCATTATAAATATCTCAATATCTCAGCTCTGGAAGGGTCTAGAGCCTCCATTTTTGCACTCAGGTCTAAGTCTCATGGCCCTCTATCAGAATCCAGAGTTTCAAGAAGATCAGAGAAACTCAAAATTTTGACCCCCCCAAAAAAAATGACAGGGGTACCCCTGTCTTTTTTTCTGGGATTTATGCCATTATACATATCTCAATATCTCAGCTCTGGAAGGGTCTAGAGCCTCCATTTTTGCACTCAGGTCTAAGTCTCATGGCCCTCTATCAGAATCCAGAGTTTCAAGAAGATCAGAGAAAGTCAAAATTTTGACCCCCCCCAAAAAAATGACAGGGGTACCCCTGTCTTTTTTTCTGGGATTTATGCCATTATAAATATCTCAATATCTCAGCTCTGGAAGGGTCTAGAGCCTCCATTTTTGCACTCAGGTCTAAGTCTCATGGCCCTCTATCAGAATCCAGAGTTTCAAGAAGATCAGAGAAAGTCAAAATTTTGACCCCAAAAAAAAAAATGACAGGGGTACCCCTGTCTTTTTTTCTGGGATTTATGCCATTATAAATATCTCAATATCTCAGCTCTGGAAGGGTCTAGAGCCTCCATTTTTGCACTCAGGTCTAAGTCTCATGGCCCTCTATCAGAATCCAGAGTTTCAAGAAGATCAGAGAAAGTCAAAATTTTGACCCCCCCAAAAAAAATGACAGGGGTACCCCTGTCTTTTTTTCTGGGATTTATGCCATTATAAATATCTCAATATCTCAGCTCTGGAAGGGTCTAGAGCCTCCATTTTTGCACTCAGGTCTAAGTCTCATGGCCCTCTATCAGAATCCAGAGTTTCAAGAAGATCAGAGAAAGTCAAAATTTTGACCCCCCCAAAAAAAATGACAGGGGTACCCCTGTCTTTTTTCTGGGATTTATGCCATTATAAATATCTCAATATCTCAGCTCTGGAAGGGTCTAGAGCCTCCATTTTTGCACTCAGGTCTAAGTCTCATGGCCCTCTATCAGAATCCAGAGTTTCAAGAAGATCAGAGAAAGTCAAAATTTTGACCCCCCAAAAAAAATGACAGGGGTACCCCTGTCTTTTTTTCTGGGATTTATGCCATTGTAAATATCTCAATATCTCAGCTCTGGAAGGGTCTAGAGCCTCCATTTTTGCACTCAGGTCTAAGTCTCATGGCCCTCTATCAGAATCCAGAGTTTCAAGAAGATCAGAGAAACTAAAAATGTTGACCCAAAAAAAAAACAAAAAAAAAAACAGGGATTTATGCCATTATAAATATCTCAATATCTCAGCTCTGGAAGGGTCTAGAGCCCAGAGAAAGTCAAAATTTTGACCCAAAAAAAAAAAATGACAGGGGTACCCCTGTCTTTTTTTCTGGGATTTATGCCATTATAAATATCTCAATATCTCAGCTCTGGAAGGGTCTAGAGCCTCCATTTTTGCACTCAGGTCTAAGTCTCATGGCCCTCTATCAGAATCCAGAGTTTCAAGAAGATCAGAGAAAGTCAAAATTTTGACCCAAAAAAAAAAAATGACAGGGGTACCCCTGTCTTTTTTTCTGGGATTTATGCCATTATAAATATCTCAATATCTCAGCTCTGGAAGGGTCTAGAGCCTCCATTTTTGCACTCAGGTCTAAGTCTCATGGCCCTCTATCAGAATCCAGAGTTTCAAGAAGATCAGAGAAAGTCAAAATTTTGACCCAAAAAAAAAATGACAGGGGTACCCCTGTCTTTTTTTCTGGATTTATGCCATTATAAATATCTCAATATCTCAGCTCTGGAAGGGTCTAGAGCCTCCATTTTTGCACTCAGGTCTAAGTCTCATGGCCCTCTATCAGAATCCAGAGTTTCAAGAAGATCAGAGAAAGTCAAAATTTTGACCCCACAAAAAAATGACAGGGGTACCCCTGTCTTTTTTTCTGGGATTTATGCCATTATAAATATCTCAATATCTCAGCTCTGGAAGGGTCTAGAGCCTCCATTTTTGCACTCAGGTCTAAGTCTCATGGCCCTCTATCAGAATCCAGAGTTTCAAGAAGATCAGAGAAAGTCAAAATTTCTACCCCCCCAAAAAAATGACAGGGGTACCCCTGTCTTTTTTTTCTGGATTTATGCCATTATAAATATCTCAATATCTCAGCTCTGGAAGGGTCTAGAGCCTCCATTTTTGCACTCAGGTCTAAGTCTCATGGCCCTCTATCAGAATCCAGAGTTTCAAGAAGATCAGAGAAAGTCAAAATTTTGACCCCCCAAAAAAAAATGACAGGGGTACCCCTGTCTTTTTTTCTGGGATTTATGCCATTATAAATATCTCAATATCTCAGCTCTGGAAGGGTCTAGAGCCTCCATTTTTGCACTCAGGTCTAAGTCTCATGGCCCTCTATCAGAATCCAGAGTTTCAAGAAGATCAGAGAAAGTCAAAATTTTGACCCCCCCAAAAAAAATGACAGGGGTACCCCTGTCTTTTTTTCTGGGATTTATGCCATTATAAATATCTCAATATCTCAGCTCTGGAAGGGTCTAGAGCCTCCATTTTTGCACTCAGGTCTAAGTCTCATGGCCCTCTATCAGAATCCAGAGTTTCAAGAAGATCAGAGAAAGTCAAAATTTTGACCCCAAAAAAAAAAATGACAGGGGTACCCCTGTCTTTTTTTCTGGATTTATGCCATTATAAATATCTCAATATCTCAGCTCTGGAAGGGTCTAGAGCCTCCATTTTTGCACTCAGGTCTAAGTCTCATGGCCCTCTATCAGAATCCAGAGTTTCAAGAAGATCAGAGAAAGTCAAAATTTTGACCCCCCCAAAAAAAATGACAGGGGTACCCCTGTCTTTTTTCTGGGATTTATGCCATTATAAATATCTCAATATCTCAGCTCTGGAAGGGTCTAGAGCCTCCATTTTTGCACTCAGGTCTAAGTCTCATGGCCCTCTATCAGAATCCAGAGTTTCAAGAAGATCAGAGAAACTCAAAATTTTGACCCAAAAAAAAAAATGACAGGGGTACCCCTGTCTTTTTTTCTGGGATTTATGCCATTATAAATATCTCAATATCTCAGCTCTGGAAGGGTCTAGAGCCTCCATTTTTGCACTCAGGTCTAAGTCTCATGGCCCTCTATCAGAATCCAGAGTTTCAAGAAGATCAGAGAAACTCAAAATTTTGACCCCACAAAAAAATGACAGGGGTACCCCTGTCTTTTTTTCTGGGATTTATGCCATTATAAATATCTCAATATCTCAGCTCTGGAAGGGTCTAGAGCCTCCATTTTTGCACTCAGGTCTAAGTCTCATGGCCCTCTATCAGAATCCAGAGTTTCAAGAAGATCAGAGAAAGTCAAAATTTTGACCCCCACAAAAAAAATGACAGGGGTACCCCTGTCTTTTTTTCTGGATTTATGCCATTATAAATATCTCAATATCTCAGCTCTGGAAGGGTCTAGAGCCTCCATTTTTGCACTCAGGTCTAAGTATCATGGCCCTCTATCAGAATCCAGAGTTTCAAGAAGATCAGAGAAAGTCAAAATTTTGACCCCCCAAAAAAAATGACAGGGGTACCCCTGTCTTTTTTTCTGGATTTATGCCATTATAAATATCTCAATATCTCAGCTCTGGAAGGGTCTAGAGCCTCCATTTTTGCACTCAGGTCTAAGTCTCATGGCCCTCTATCAGAATCCAGAGTTTCAAGAAGATCAGAGAAAGTCAAAATTTTGACCCAAAAAAAAAAAATGACAGGGGTACCCCTGTCTTTTTTTTCTGGGATTTATGCCATTATAAATATCTCAATATCTCAGCTCTGGAAGGGTCTAGAGCCTCCATTTTCGCACTCAGGTCTAAGTCTCATGGCCCTCTATCAGAATCCAGAGTTTCAAGAAGATCAGAGAAACTAAAAATTTCGACCTAAAAAAAAAAAAAAAAAAAAAAAAAAAAAAAAGGATTTATGCCATTATAAATATCTCAATATCTCAGCTCTGGGAGGGTCTAGAGCCTCAATTTTTGCACTCAGGTCTAAGTCTCATGGCCCTCTATCAGAATCCAGAGTTTCAAGAAGATCAGAGAAACTAAAAATGTTGACCCAAAAAAAAAAAAAAAAAAAAAAAAAAAACAGGGATTTATGCCATTATAAATATCTCAATATCTCAGCTCTGGAAGGGTCTAGAGCCTCCATTTTTGCACTCAGGTCTAAGTCTCATGGCCCTCTATCAGAATCCAGAGTTTCAAGAAGATCAGAGAAAGTCAAAATTTTGATCAAAAAAAAAAAAATGACAGGGGTACCCCTGTCTTTTTTTCTGGGATTTATGCCATTACAAATATCTCAATATCTCAGCTCTGGAAGGGTCTAGAGCCTCCATTTTTGCACTCAGGTCTAAGCCTCATGGCCCTCTATCAGAATCCAGAGTTTCAAGAAGATCAGAGAAAGTCAAAATTTTGACCCCCCCAAAAAAAAATGACAGGGGTACCCCTGTCTTTTTTTCTGGGATTTATGCCATTATAAATATCTCAATATCTCAGCTCTGGAAGGGTCTAGAGCCTCCATTTTTGCACTCAGGTCTAAGTCTCATGGCCCTCTATCAGAATCCAGAGTTTCAAGAAGATCAGAGAAACTAAAAATGTTGACCCAAAAAAAAAAAAAAAAAAAAAAAAAAAAAACAGGGATTTATGCCATTATAAATATCTCAATATCTCAGCTCTGGAAGGGTCTAGAGCCTCCATTTTTGCACTCAGGTCTAAGTCTCATGGCCCTCTATCAGAATCCAGAGTTTCAAGAAGATCAGAGAAAGTCAAAATTTTGATCAAAAAAAAAAAAATGACAGGGGTACCCCTGTCTTTTTTTCTGGGATTTATGCCATTATAAATATCTCAATATCTCAGCTCTGGAAGGGTCTAGAGCCTCCATTTTTGCACTCAGGTCTAAGTCTCATGGCCCTCTATCAGAATCCAGAGTTTCAAGAAGATCAGAGAAACTAAAAATGTTGACCCAAAAAAAAAAAAAAAAAAAAACAGGGATTTATGCCATTATAAATATCTCAATATCTCAGCTCTGGGAGGGTCTAGAGCCTCCATTTTTGCACTCAGGTCTAAGTCTCATGGCCCTCTATCAGAATCCAGAGTTTCAAGAAGATCAGAGAAACTAAAAATGTTGACCCAAAAAAAAAAAAAAACAAAAAAAAAAAACAGGGATTTATGCCATTATAAATATCTCAATATCTCAGCTCTGGAAGGGTCTAGAGCCTCCATTTTTGCACTCAGGTCTAAGTCTCATGGCCCTCTATCAGAATCCAGAGTTTCAAGAAGATCAGAGAAAGTCAAAATTTTGATCAAAAAAAAAAAAAAATGACAGGGGTACCCCTGTCTTTTTTTCTGGGATTTATGCCATTATAAATATCTCAATATCTCAGCTCTGGAAGGGTCTAGAGCCTCCATTTTTGCACTCAGGTCTAAGCCTCATGGCCCTCTATCAGAATCCAGAGTTTCAAGAAGATCAGAGAAACTCAAAATTTTGATCCCAAAAAAAAAAATGACAGGGGTACCCCTGTCTTTTTTTCTGGGATTTATGCCATTATAAATATCTCAATATCTCAGCTCTGGAAGGGTCTTAGAGCAGGGCTCCAAACTGCGACTAAAATGGTCGCATTTGCGACCAAATATATTTATTTGCGAGTGAAATTTTAGTCAAGGTCGCCATTGGCGACAACAAATTAACTACTCCCTTTGATTGTAAAATTTGCATCCTGCATGCATGGTTTATAACCAGTAGCCTATCGCTTCATTTGTTTATGTGAAATGAGATGCTTTGTGTGAACGTCACTGAGAGAAAGCGCCAAAATATGGACGGGTTGAGGCGGTGTAATCTTTCCACGCTTGCATCCGGCGTGCATACGTTTATAATCAGTAGCCTATCGCTTCATTTGTTTTGTGAACATCATGAAATGAGATGCTTTGTGTGAACGTCACTGAGAGAAAGCGCCAGAATATCGAACGGGTAAAGCGAGTGTAATCTTTCCGCGGCAGACAAAAATGTCAAAGCGAAGAAATATCTAAATTCAAGCAATCCTCATTTCTGTCAATCGCCAGCACGGATGACACGGCTCCAGCAGCGGTGCCAGTACGAGCGCGCTTGAGAATGCTAGAAACGCATCTTTCCGCGTCAGTCAATGAACAACATGCTGAAAGACATTTCAAAACGTCCTGGATTCAGGAGTTGTCTGGCTGAGGTATGATCATGAGACACAAAAAAAATGTTTTGTGACTTTCGTTCAAGAGCAAATTGCGTTTTACATATAACGTTAGGCTTCAGTAAATAGAGGAAAAGGAGTTTCCCAAGACATGATTTGTAGGCTATGATGAGAAAAACTACTAAATTAAAAATATTTTTTGCACTTGAAAGAACATTCTAGAAGTCTAATTCTATTGAGTAAGTTCGCACAAGGTTACAGAAAAACTGTTGTTTATTTTTCTTCAAATGCAGTCTCTAAGCCAATGACTTTTGAATGTTATACGTTTTATTTGTTGAAATTAAAAATAAAACATTGTAAGCTAAACAAATGTTTAATTATTGGCAAAATGATCATGATGGCCTTTATATATCTAGCCTATGTGGTACAGTCTTGTTGATAGGCATACTTTGCTCTTGTATAAATATAGGCCTAATAAGTTGCATTATAATATGCCATAATGTATGAATTATCGCATATTATAATATCGCATTATAATTATAATTATGGCATATATATAATTTGATCAGGATCAACACTGGCCCATCACTTGAACAGTTTGATCCTGAACCATGTGTTAAACGCTGTTTTTCTGCAAAAAAACAAGAGAAGGCAGCCAAACTACTCAGTGGCCAAGTGATATGGACATAATTACAGTCAGTGGTAGTGAGACTGGCTCAGATACTGCGTAAAGAAAAAAAAAATAATTTGACTGTATAGACGCTTTCAGCAGTGACAACATAAACACACGGTACTGCGCATGTGCATAAAACTGGCCCAAACTTAACTTCCGGCAAACTTGCGCAGACAATCCATAACAAGTAAATAACCATAGTAGCTGGTATTTCTTGACAGTCAAAGAAAATAAATGTTACCTGGCCAAACTGAAATGTGACACTACCAGACCCGTTGAACAAAAATAGGAGACAAGATGTTTTTCTACCGACGTGTCTGATTTACCGCAGTGTTAAAAAACTGTGGCGAGCGGAGCGCGCGACGAGGCTTTATTAGGTGAACATATCTCTCCTTATTAGCTTCTTACATGCTTGCTAACCTTTTTTTAAGGCGGGTCTCCACATGACAGGATGTTGGATGGATCTGTGCAGCGTTATGATACATTCTGCTCCGCTGTTAATGTGTTTGTGAGAGAGAGAGAGAGAGAGAGAGAGAGAGAGAGAGAGAGAGCTTGCGAATATGCGCTACACGCAACTCTGCAGTCAAATACAACTTTTCCTTAAATTGTAAAAAACACGGAAATCAATATGTGGCGGTCAGCGCTGATAATGAGTTGGGCTGCCACTAATAAATGCATGGGAAACACTGTACCGGATACTCGGATAAACCTAGCTATTTTAATATAGTATCTAATACAGTCAATGCCGTATTATCCAATAAACAGTATAAACTAACAGAACGGAAGTTAACTTTGGGCCAGCTCATCACCATGGCAACGCGTCTGATGAAAGCGTCTATATAGTTCAAAAGTCGGAAGTGACATTCAGTTCCCAGAACATTCAAAAGATGAAAATTCTGAAACTGTAAGAAGAGGAGAGACATGGTGACTAAAAGTAAGTGCATTGACATGTGGCTCTTAAAAAAATTATTTGGCGCCTGTTTTTCCCCTATAGGAGCCAATGGCTCCTTAATTGATTTTTTTGTTTGGAGCCCTGTGTAAGAGACAGGATGTTCAATCTGGTACTCATCCTCTTGTAGCAAAACCGCACCAGCTCCTTTAGCACACATTCACTTGCACACTAAAAGGCAAATTGAAGTTTGCAGCCGACAACACAGGAGCATGACAGAGGAATCTTTGGCAGCATCAAAGGCAAGTTGACAGTCATGGTCCCACAGGAATCTTCGGTTTGTACTAAGGAGGTCCGTAAGAGGAGATGCCAGGGCAGAGAAATTGGGACAAAAACTTTGATAATACCCACTCATTCCGAGGAAGCGTCTCAACTCTCATTTATTACTAGGTACAGGGAACTCAAGAATGGCTGTAATCTTAGCTTCAACAGGCTTAACCATTCCCTGACCTACTTGTTTACGCAAATATGTAACAACTCCTTTTGCAAACTCACATTTGGCAAGATTCAGAGTTAAGGAAGCAGCAGTTAGACGTTGGAACACCTCCTTGAGTGTTTTCACATGATTTGTCCAATTATCTGAATATACCACAGTATCATCCATATATACCTCACAGTTAGTTACACCTGACAGTACTTGCTGCATCACACGCTGGAAGGTGGCGGGCGCGTTTCGCATCCCAAAAGCTAGAACCTGATATTGTAGAAAGCTGTCAGGCGTGACGAAATCTGAAATCTCAGAGGCACGTTCGCTGAGTGGCACTTGCCAATAACCTTTTAGCAAATCTAGTTTTGTGACAAACTGTGCTAAACCAACTCTATCTACACAGTCTTCCATCCTCGGAAGCGGAAATGAGTCAGGTTTTGTTACGTTGTTGACCTTCCTGAAAATCTGTGCAAAAGCGAAAGTTGTTGTCAGGTTTTGGTACAAGTAAACAGGGGGAGCTCCAAGGGCTCTGGCTAGGCACAGCCAGCCCATAACGCAGCATATACTCAACCTCTGCCTGCATGATCTCACGTTTTCTCGGATTTACTATGCAAGGATGTTGTTTTATTGGAAAAGCATCACCAACATCAATGTCATGAACACACACAGTAGTCCTGCCTGGCACGTCACTAAACAAGGTAGGAAAGGCACAGAGTAATTCAACTAAGCTACAAGATTGCTCAGTACTCAGGTGAGAAAGAAAGTGTGGGAGATCTTTCAATATAGCAGAGTTATTCAACCGTGTAGAGGAAATTGGTACATCTTTACACATTAAACCATCTTCCTCCAAGGAGTAATTCTCTATTACATCTACTGCGGCAACAGCGGACACCAGTGGACGAACCACAGTTGGATCAACGGTCAATTCAGGATCAGTCCTGTGTACATAGGACTTAATCCTGTTTACATGACAAACACGGCTTTTACATTTGCGGTCTGGGGTCGCAATCAGAAAGTTTGAGTCATTTAGCTTCCTTTCAACCAGGTATGGACCAGAGAATTTTGCATGCAAAATTGAACCAGGAGTTGGAAGTAGAACCATGACACGATCACCAGTGCTAAAATCTCTTTTCAGTGACTTCCTGTCAAAATGAGCCTTCATCTTAGACTGCGTTGTAGACAGATGAAATTTTGCAAGAGTTTGAGCCTTGTGGAGTTTCTCACGAATAGAGGTGACATAACATCAACAGGCAAAAATACAGAACTTGGATTCAGCAGCTGTTCACTTAACAGTTTCAGAGGGCCACGCACTTTGTGGCCAAACACCAGCTCAGCAGGGCTAAAGCCAAGGGATTCCTGCACAGACTCTCTCACAGCAAACATCAGAAAAGGAAGACCCTCAACCCAGTCTTTCCCGGTTTCCACACAATATCGTCGAAGCATTGTTTTAAGGGTTTGGTGGAACCGTTCTAGTGCACCTTGGGACTCAGGATGATACGCTGTAGAAGTTTGATGACATATACCAAGCGTTTCTAGTGCTCGTTTAACCCTGGAAGTGAAGTTTGACCCTTGGTCACTCTGAATAACTTTTGGCAATCCAAAAGTAGTACAAAACTTGAGCAGTTCTTTGATTACAACCTTTGCTTTCAACGTGCGTAACGGAACAGCCTCTGGAAAGCGAAGTCGCAGCACACATCATGGTCAGAATGTATTGATGTCCTGATATAGCTTTGGGCAACGGTCCAACACAGTCAACAATTAAGCGATCAAATGGGTCACTTACAACTGGAATAGGATACAGAGGTGCAGGAGGGATCTTCTGGTTGGGCTTTCCTGCCAGCTGACAAGTATGACATGACTTACAAAATCTGGACACTGCAGACTTAAGACCAGGCCAAAAGAAAAACCTAGTAATCCGATGGTAGGTTTTTGTAATACCGACATGTCCAGACAAAGCATTTTCATGGGCAAGTTTTAAGACTTGCTGCCGATAATCAACAGGCAAGACAATCTGCTGCACTTCCTGCCAGCCTAAGTCTTCTTGTTGGGGTTTCCACCTACGCATCAACAATCCACGTTCCCAAAAGAAAGCTACACCCGAGTTAGGCACATGTGAAGTACCGTCGGCAGCCGCTATACACTTGGCTGGGGAAGGATCTGCTTTTTGTGCTGTCGCTAGGGATTCTCTACCTGCCTTTAGAGGGGTTTCAGAGGCTAACTTGTCGTGGACAGTTAAGTCACGGTCAGGGTCTGGGGTAACAGACAGGACACACTCCACAGAGTCAGGCTTGTTAAGCAAAAATGAATCTGAGATATCCACCACCTCCTCAAATTTCTTGGACTGGGCACGGTAACTGCGCACGCAGGAAAAACAGACGGGAAATTTTCGGCCAGATCTGGTTTCTGTATGGCACTCAGTTTATATGACACAACTGGTCTAGGAAAGACGGTGCCACCCGCAAGGTCATTCCCTAGAATCAGATCAACACCCTCAACAGGCAACTGTGGGCGCACTGCTAAGCTGACCTCACCACTGACAAAGCTTGACTTTAGATACGCGATATGAAGTGGCACATTCACACAGTGCATTTCAATTCCACAAATCAGCACATCACTACCCGTAAAAGAGTCAGCAGAAAAAGGTAATATTCTCTCAGATATAAACGACACCTGTGTCTCGTAATATTGTTACAGGTTTAAAGTGCTACATTTTTGGGCTTGGAAGTCACGTTTGTTTTGTTTCCAAGCCTTACAGTCCGCAATCAAATGGTTTGGATCAAGACAGAAAAAACAAAGACGCCTATCATCACCGTTCATAGGCTTTCACGCAAATTTGGATGCAGATTCACTTGTAAAAAAATTTACAGCACGCGGTGTTGCCGAGCCTTCCACACTTTCGCAAACGGAGACCTGGCAGATGTGTGGCTGAGAACACATTTCTGTGAGTCAGCACAAACTCATCTGCCAAGACCGCAGCACTTGCCAATGAAAGTTGCATTCACGATATTTGCCGGCAGACAATGTTTAAATTCCTCTAGCAAGATTAACTCCTGTAAATGCTCTAAGGATGTAACCTTGCTAAGAAAAACACCACTTTTCAAAAAGAACTCTCTTCTCTCTCTACAAACTCAACATACGTTTGCTTGACTGTTTTTGAATGATTACGAATTTTTTGTCGGTAGGCCTCAGGGACGAGTTGGTACGCTCGCAGCACTGCCGCCTTAACAATATCATAGTCAAGAGAGCTTTCAATTGGAAGAGCCGAACAAACTTCCTGAGCTTTTCCGGTCAGACTACACTGGAGTAACAAAGCCCACATATCTTTTGGCCACCTCAATTTACTCAGCGACACGCTCAAATGCGACAAAGTACGAGTCGACTTCGGCCTCTCTAAATGGAGGTACAAGTCTTATATACTTACTGACATCAGAATAATCGCTAGGATAGTTATGAGAAAATCCTAAGATGCCGGTACTACCAGTTGTTAAAGGTGACCTAGTAGCAAGTGGTATTGGGTTTCTAGCCAGACGCTCTGATTCTAGATCCAGCCTACGGAGCTTGACATCCGGTCAGCCTGCCTCAGCTACAGCAGTTTTATTCGCCTCACATTCCTGTTTTTTAATTGCTAGTTCCAACTCCTTCAATTTCAAAACAATGTTTGGATCCTGAGACATAGCTGACTCATAGTTGACATCCTCCCTCTCCGCTTCCAATGATTCTAACCTCAGTGCTCTCTTCACTCTCTCTAGGCAAAATACCATCCTCTACCAATTTCTCATACAAGTTTTCCTTAAGGACTTGTTTAGTGACATCTTTCCTTACAGAAATATTAAAGAAATCTGCTATCAACACTAGATCCTTCTCTACAGCGATTAAACGCTTCAATAGTAGGAGAAAGCGTAAAGTCAGTCAAATCAAACTCCATTATCCAAATGGCCGCCTTTCCTCCACACCTACAGTCAAAAACAGTCAAATTTTGAGAGAAGAGAGTACTTACCAGCAGCCAATTAACGGACGGATCGAGCCCCCACTTGCTTACAGATCTACTCCCAGTCTAGGGTTGGGAGAGGGTAACAAACTTAAAAAAAAAAAACGCAAGCGTGGAGGTTCCCTTCAATCCTATGCCCCAGAAATGTGAGTCAACACTTAGAGATCAACAAAGAAAAGATTTATTGTATTTAACACAGAAAAGAGTGGGGGAGTTCAATCTTCAGAAGATGGCCACCAAAACGACAAACAAAAAGGTTCTTACTGTTTTAGGGAGAACTAAATAACCTATACAGGTAAAAGAAAAATATATAAACAACATGTGCTTCCCTCCACTCCCTGACTGACCAAAAACAGGAAATATCAAGATATAAAATAAAAGATGACAGTCTCCCTACCGTACCCCACAAGAAAACAAATGTAAAGATTTCTATATAATACCTTTTAGTTACCAGAACAGAGTTATAAAGAAATGCTTAAGGAACTTGTCACAAAACCTACTTGCTAACTTTTAGCAGCAAAGTGTACCCACAGAAACACAGTAGTCTTCCACAGACCAGGGCAATACACCAGTTAAGCACTACATTTACACAACACAAGTCTGGTGCAGGGGAGAAGTGAACCTCTCCAAGCCGTGTTCACTCTGCTTCTTTTATAGTGCAGCTCTGCAACACTCCACGAGCCTCGGGTGTGGCTAATTAGCTGCAAGGCAATCAGAGTGAGGGAGAGACTGAGAGAACACAACAACCACAACAGTTTAACAAAGTAAAATACAAATCAAAAACACTGTTCAGTAATAATACGTCCTCAGGACGTAATTGCTCTCCAGTCCACACAGCTCTCACTCATCCCCACTCGCTGAGAGTAAACTGAACTCCGACTCGCGTCGTTCTCAGTCCACACAGATCTCAAAACGCATTTTCAGGCAGACGCATCACGGAGAATCACTAGCCTAGACTTGTTGTTTACCTACTGCGCGTTTACCGGTAGGCGTGGCCTCCTAGGGCAGCGAAAGCAGGGGCATTCTGGGAGTTGTTTTTCACCCACATAAGCCAAAAATACATTTTCTGTCTTTTCTCAGTCTAGAAAGCTCTAAATTCAAAAATAATTTCACATTTATTCTACATAAATTACCCATTTTAAATACACATTCATCTTTCCAGGGGTGGAATTACCCTTTAATGTTTTAGGAAATGTTTAACTAACTAACCTTATTGTAAGTGTTACCCAAAAACATTTAAGTACAACAACATATTTTTTAAAATATAAAATCTGAATTAAAATAAATATATTTGAGACCATACCCGACACTAACACACCCTCAACAGCTTTAACAATTGAATAAATAACAATTACTCACTTTAATCAATCACACTTCGGAGACCAAACTTGGTATATAAAATAGCAAAAAATTAAACAATGGAAAAGCAATGTCTCTGTCACACATGAACATTAGAAATGAATATGCTGACAGCATCTTAAAGGGATAGTTCACCCAAAAAACCTCTGTCAGTAATTACTCGCCCTCATGCCGTTCCAAACCCGTAAGAGCTTCGTTCATCTTCGGAACACAAATAAAGATATTTTTGATGAAATTTGAGAGCTTTCGGTCCCTCCATTGACTACAACGTCATTTCAGGGATGGGACTGAAAAACCGGTTCTTCTTCAGAACCGGTGCCTAGTGAATCGATTCCTTGGAACCGTTAGCTTGCCTGCTTAACGATTCCGCTTGATCAAGTTCCGCTTCGTTGTTAAATGCGTCATGGCGTCACACACACACGCTATGTTGTTTTGATTCAGGAACGCGGCATTCTTCCTGCCGACCAACATTTCGTTATTCAAATGTAGGCGCGCTGCGCGTGGCAAGCGCGTTCATCAGTGTGGCGTGACCACAACATTGCCCTACATCAATGGCAAATTTAACGTAAAGGAACGAAACTGAGCTACTCGTTATTGTGTGGTTATTTGGATGACAGACCGTTCATCAGTTTGGACCAAAGCAGCGCAAGCCAATCTTCCATCATCAGCACTGTTACTACACAGACAAATCCAGTAAAGAAAACATTTGAATTCGCCACTGAAGTAATAACATCGCTGCGAGATCTAGTGAGAAACATCCACATTTCTCCGTTATTAACGGACCAAACAGCGCTGACGTGGAAACCAGGAAGAAACATTGTGCCATTAATGAACCATCCAGTGTCCACAGATCAGCAACATCACCAAGGATTTACTGTATAACACTACTATCTGTAAGTTTGACAGGAATAGTAGGCTATAATGCTTTCAAGTAACATCACGTCGGTTGTATTTTTGACATTATGAATACCAATTGCTGCCCTCAAAGGTTAATCTAAACTAAAATAAACCTTTGTTTATAACTACTACAATATTACATTTCATTTTGTCCAAGGAGCTGTTTTGTTTTATATGCTCCCAAGAAAAGTCAAGTATAGTTCCATCATTGCTCAAAGTTAAAAAATATCATACTTTATGATGTTAGTTTTGCATAATTTGTGTATACTCTGTGCTTCTGATCAGATATTAAAGCAAGTTCAAACAAACAAACAAATTTGTACTTATTCCCTCACTCAATGAGAATCGATAAGAGAATCGATAAGGAATCGGATCGATAAGCAATATCGATAATGGAATCGGAATCGTTAAATTCTTATCAATTCCCATCCCTAACGTTCATTGCAACTTTCAAGTCCTAGAAAGGCAGTAAAAACATCATTAGTCCATGTGACTAAAGTAGTTCAGCCTTAATGTTATGAAGCAACGAGAATACTTAGATGTACTTTTATCATGGAATTGGATGAAAAATAATCCAACTAATGGGTTGACAGTAATGTAAACAGCCCAGTGCTTCTGGGTTTTATGGACAATCTTCAGACATTCATTCTTCAGAACGCCATCTCACTATTGGCCAATGCTAGTCATGTGTGATGCTGGCCAATAATAAGCCTACGCTCTGACGTAGAACCCAGAAGCACTGGGCTGTTTACACTACGTTAACAGTGTAGAAGAATGACATGGAAGAGAAGAGATCATAATATTACTCATAAAGATCATAAAGAGACTCGCTTCATAATATGAAGGCTGAACTACTGTAGTCCCATGGACTATTTTAACAATGTTTTTACTACCTTTCTGGGCCTTGAAAGTTGCAATGATGTTGTGGTCATGACATTTTGCCATGATAGAGAGGTGCTAAAGGCTATGCCTGGGTTTATCTGTGGTTGGTTAGGATCTAATAGCATGATACTGGATGACCAATGGTTCAGCCTATGCATCTAGCACTTTAAAGCCCAAAAAAGGTAAGAAAGACAAAGTAATTGACAAAGTAATTTTTCAGAGATTGCCGTTTTGTTGGGAGTTTGTTTTGTCCCAAACCAAGCATAACTTTTTGAATGAAGTTAAGTGTTTATTTCTTTTGCGAAATCCAAATTTAAAGCATGAGACTGACCAAAATAGAAGCAAATCGCCTGAGGCAGGTTCTGCAGATTATCCATTACAATACCTCTCTCAACAATGATGTCAGTAGACACTGTGCAAATGTAGTTTAGTTAGAGAGAGAGAAGTTCTTCATCAATGACAGTCCCCAACAGATACTTGTGCTCAGGCTTCATCAACATCACATACCTGAATGAAACCAAACAACAAAAAAATATTACAACAGGGAAAAGTGAAAAGGCATGAATAATCATAAGTTAGCTGCCCTGCATGCACTGCCTTTATTCTATGTATTAGTTTATATCATTTATCTTTTTTTTCTTTTTATTACGACTCTTAAAGGGATAGTTTACCCAAAAATGAAAATTAGCCCATGATTTACTCTTCCTTAAGCAGGGCTGGGCGATAAAACGATAATTATCACAATATTTTTCTTGATAAAACGATATCAAGAGTTCAATTAATGTTTGTGCGCCAAAAGCGGAACAAAACCCATTTGAACCGCGCGCCACACGCACCATTTATCCGCTCGGCTCAAAGCCCAAACGGCAGCGCAAGTTCACTAGAGCAGAGGAATTTACTCTGATCGTCTCACTCACAAGATCCAGTGAGAAGCGCTTGAATTCAGTGGAGAACACACGTCTCAGTTATTTACAGGAGAAACACTCTGCGCAACAATACAGTCGGAATCTGAATTTTTACTGAATCCATGGATTTACTGTAATGTTAGCCTAGTAATATTAACTGCAACATTAAATGTGGGATATACCTATGTATTAAATGACTAATGGAATACAATTACAGAATTTAATAATGTATTTAGGCTACTGTTTTTCATACAAATAGCGTACCATAGTAGGGCTGGACGATTAACCGAAAATAATTCGAAACCGAAATTCAGAGCCTATAACCGACGTGATTTTACCATGTCGGTTATTTCGGTTTTTGAATACTATTAATATATCCGCCCACTGTGTGTTAACGTACTTTCCCCTTAAACATAAGTAGTCACGTCACTCCACCCCGTCCAGTCAGCGACATTGAAACAACATGAGCCCCTTTCACACAGCGCGTTGATCCCGGGAAATTGCCAGAACAAACACCTGTGTGAGCGCAAACACGGCCCGGGATTGAGTGCCGCCAGGTTGGGGACAGAGTCTGCATGCTGTTCAGTCCATGGTTCAGTCACGGAGCGCGCGCTGTGTGAACAAAAGCCGTAATGTAATCAATGTCGCGTTGCAGCCTAATGATGCCGTTTAAGCCGGGATCGTTCGCCAGCGTGAAACGGTACGTAATGCGCTAGTTTATTATCGAATCAGAGAAAACAAATGCGCAAGCGTGGTTTTTCGAAAAAGAAATCGCAACTCATAAGCAAACTATAGACGCTGCTGAGACATGTCAAGTGTCTTTGCGGGTAACTTGTGTGTGAACGCACTCTCTGATTCCTAGAATACTGAGTCAACTCAGCAACAGGAGCTGCTTTTACCAAAGAAACACGCAAAAAAAAGAGAGAGAGAGACAGACAAACGCCCAGCAACAAGTGCCTCCACTCCACAAAGCAGCTCACGATAACACAGGCATTTACAGATGCCATACAATATGAAAAGGATTAGTTTTTTAGTTTTATACAAGTTATATTTTACTTTTTAGATGGCAATATTTACAATAATTTATTTTATTTACAAAAATAACTATTTTCTACATTTTTATTATTTTAAAATATTTAATAAGCATTAAAAGCTATCTGTGTGTTTCCTTATTTTAGAATCTCAAAGATTATGCACTAAAAAAATACATACATATTTACAGAATAAGCCTTGCCAGTGACATATGAGAAAGAAAAAAAAATCGTTCAATAATCGTAATCGAGGTGACTTGTTCGATTAATCGTGATTATGATTTTAGCCCAAATCGTTACAGCCCTAAACCATAGACACCATAAAGTTACATTTTGCCATGATATTGAGGTGCTAAAGGCTATGCCTGGGTTTATCTGTGGTTCTCATGATCTAAATCCATGATACTGGATGACCAATGGTTCAGCCTAGGCATCTAGAACAGTAGAACATTAAAGCCCCAGAAAGGTAAGAAAGACAAAGTTATCCATGCAATTCTAATGGTATAATCTTAATTTTATGATGCAATGCGAGAACAAATCAATAAGATTTAGTAACTGTTGTTGTTGTTTTGTTTTTCTTTACAAAAAAGCACTCATGTCATTACCATTATGCCTTTAAAGGGATACTCCACTTTTTTATTGGAAATAGGCTCATTTTACAACTTCCCCAGAGTTAAACAGTTGAATTTCGCCGTTTTCAAATCCATTCAGCTGATGTTCTGATATTTAGAAGAATATCAGAAACCAAGACAGTTTCTGGTCCCATTGACTTCCATAGTAGGAATAATGAGACCAGAAACTGTCTGGTTACTGATATTCTTCTAAAATATCAGAAAATCGGCTGAATGGATTTGAAAACGGTAAAACTCAACTGTTTAACACTGGGGAGTTGTAAAATGAGCCTATTTCCAAAAAGTGGTGTATCCCAGTGGAGATAGATTGTAAGCAAAACAATCAGCGCGGAAGGGCGGTGCTGCAGCCCCCCTCGTCATAGCATCAGACCACCCTGGTGAGGGGCTGTGGTGGTGGACTATAATAAATATTATACTTAAACTTGAGAAAAAAAATAAAATAGACAAAAGATACGGTGTTTGATATGGGATAAAAAAATAATGGGCAGTCTATAAGATATAAACTAAAGATTCATTATTTTAATATTTCATGAAGCATTGATATACTACGCCTGTGCGCGCCTCCTCCTCAGTTGCTTCCGTAACCTGACACTCGTTTGAATCGCTCTTGTTCGGAGATTCATCAGAAACACACCAGAACGTAAGGCCATGTTTGATGCACTTTAAATAGAGGTAAGAAATGGTTTTAAATCCCTTATAGGCCTACTGCCACCAAGCATTTTAGCTTT
Organism: Hybognathus amarus; assembly: GCA_030378365.1. Lineage (NCBI taxonomy): Eukaryota > Metazoa > Chordata > Actinopteri > Cypriniformes > Leuciscidae > Hybognathus > Hybognathus amarus. Next base: position 9,583 of record JAQIUQ010007594.1, on the reverse strand, counting down.
ATTTATTTCTGTATTCTGTTGCCTATTCATCGTCGTCTTGAGGCTAACATTGGGCAGCCCATCACTAAATAATATGCATGTATAGTGATTAAATATGACATTAGTTACATTTTTAATTTTCAGATAATTTCTGAGAAAATTAAAAAGTAACTGCCATATTATTAGTTACTGTTCTCGCATATTATCACATACCCAATCTCAGTGGCGTTTTCTGCCAAGGAAAGTCAGGCATCCAATCTCGTTCCGACAATCACTATTATCGTAAATAAAACATTTTATTTGACACACAGTGATATTTGTGTTTGGCCCCTCATTTTATGTGATTGATTATTGATGAAAGCGTGATCAATGGACAGCGTAGGTACAAGCTGAGTGCCCCCACGTTCACATGCAATGCAAGTGATTGTGCCAGCGCCTTATTATTCTGCTAGATATTTAAATACAGGCAATTGGTTGATAACACATTGATCAAAATTAAGATATTTATATTAAACGAAAATCTTTTAAAAAGAGTCTTTCTACAAAACAAAACACAATGAAGTGAGTGGTAAAAATCATCTCTCATGCTGCATGCTCACTTTTATAATCAACATTGATTAAATAAAAAAAAACATTAGTCTATAATATTTAAACAAATATGATACTAAATATATTTACTTTATTGGCTACAACACGTAACGTATACTGTACAGAGAAATTTCATGTTTTGTCATAATGACGTCATATTTTTCAACCCAGCCATCAGCCCCCATCTCCTGAAATAGCTTCCTACACGCACACACACACACACACACACACACGGCATGGGAAAGTGTGGACATTGTTCAATGCATGGTCAGGCCTACAGGCCAATTCTAAAGCAAACCTAAACAGAATGTGGTTTCTCATTGTGGAAAAAAGGATATGCATAAGTACTTAACTTGTCTCTCTGTAAAAAGAGCTCCACTGCTCCATCTGCATCCACAATCTCATGTCTACGCATTGAGAAGGTCTGGTCCATCTTTGACGCAATGAGAGGTTCCACTAAGATAACATCAGTAGGGATAACATCACTTCTCACTTTTCATCTTGTTAAAAGATGGTTAATTTTATCAGCAGTGATAAAGCAGTTGAGTTTGAGTAAGAAAATCACTTTTACATTGCATGCTTCACATTCTGAATTTACTTTATTTAAAAATCAAGTATAAAGTATTAGAGTTGGGGTACTCGAATCTTGGACTCGAGTCCAATTTTGAATATACTCTGACTTGTCACGCACTCGGATGAATTTGTACTCGGACTTGGCACGGACTCTGACATTTTAGACTCGGAAAAATGTCCGAGTCCAGTCGAGTCCAGGCACTGGAGGACACATTATTCAAAAACGAAAAGAAACTACTTGTGTTGTGTCCGCGTTGAGCATTGTAGCCAATCACGGACATGTATATTAAGCGCAGTGGGCAAATCAGAGGCATTTTAGAGTCAACATGCAGAGAATTCGCTCAAAATGTATGTTCAGAATCAGCACGAGCTTTATCCTTTTGCAAATCGCCTCATACAAAGTCTAGATGCGATATAAATGAGAGATTCACTGTGCAGTGCGGATAACTTCAGTGATTATGACGAGTTTTCAGGGAGAGTGCAGAACGCGGTAAGTGATGGCTTAAGGAGCGCAATTGACAATCTAAATAATAATTTTTTCGTGCTTCTAGAGCACCAGTGGTTACGTTCACAACGTAAATCAAAAATGGTCATAAATGCATTTACATGTGGGAATGAATCCACTAAAGTCTAGTCCTGTGAGTCATGAAATTGCGGTGATTGACAGTAACCATAGCAACATGAGAACGTGATAAACATAGAAACATTTTGGCGACGAATAATTGTATGATTTTTGTTACATTTACACTTTAGTCATAAGTTTACATACACCTTTCAGAATCTCCAAAATGTATTTTTTTCTTTTCTTTTTTATTGACAGGAAGGATCATAAAAACATTGTTTCTATTCAGTACTGCACTGAAAAAGCTTTTTCACATGACAGATGTTCAATGGCCTAGTCCACAAGACAAATTACTTTTTTTTTGTAATGGATGTTCATGAGGAAAAATCCTCCTCAAACATTACAAACCCTGCAAATATTTAGTGATGTTCAAGAAGGATGCATCCGTTAAGGATGGAACTGGTTGTAAATTGGTTTAAATTGTTAAAAAAAATAATAATAATTACAGGGCTCGACATTAAGGCTTGTCCGCTTGTCCGGGACAAGTGGATTTTTTGTAGGACAAGTAGAAGAGAAAATTAGTTGTCCGAACCGGACAAGTTAAATTTCAAACAAAATAAAATGCCATGTTACTTCACGTTATGTGCCACTCGTTATGTCTATTTAACAGATTTAATTTTACCGATTTGAAACGAACACATTTTTCGCGCTGCCTATGAATGTCCTGAATGTAACTCACAGAAAGACGCGTGGCAGTATAATGCGCGTGCACAGGCCGCGCGCAAGTTCTCTTTCACGCTTGAACGAACATCAACACACACAATTAAGCCAAAATGTCATTTGTTGAGTATCTTCATAACATAAGAGCAGTCTTATGATGGACATAAAGAGTTGTGACTCGTGAGAGAATGAGGCGCGTGTGAGATCCGCGTCTCTGTCCACACTGCTGCTGCTCTTAAAGGGCCAGCTACCAATAAAGCGTTCTGTCAGTAAAGTTAATGAAAAAACAAAGGAAACAAGAAAATTACTCACTGCTCTTGACTAAAGAACTTGTGAAGCTTTAATAAGGAGTAGTCTATATTTAATTTATAATTTATGCAGCGCAGACTGTTTGATAACTTTATTCAATTTCTGTAAATGCCCTACCTGTTGGACAGTTAATCTTTATCCAGACATCAATGGCTTATTGATCATTATAGGTGTTAATCATTTAGTTGTTATTGCTAATTTCAGAATTATCACTAATCTGTGTGTGCATTTGGTTTAGATCCAAACAAGTTGACTCTAGAAACCATTTGTTTATTATATCGCAATCGCATATCACAACCGCAATATTGACCTCAATAATCGCAATATGACATTCTCCCCAAATCGTGCAGCCCTAGATAAAATTATAAATCTTTACCCGGACAAGTGACTTTTGTGCATGGACAAGTGAAACATAAATTTACTTGTCCGAAGGACAAGTGCCTCAAAAAGTTAATGTCAAGCCCTGAATTAATTTAGTCCTGCCCTTCAGAGACTAAAAAAGATATTAGCATGTAAAACAAAATAATAAAAGTGTAAACATCACAATCATCTTGCTCAAAAATACACCCCTGGCTCTTAATGCGTCATGTTGCATTCTTGAGCATTACCTGGCAAATTTTTCTTTTTCTCTTTGCTCCTCAATATATTTTTCACTGTGTGAGAACATGTGGAGTGAGAGCAGAATGGCTTGTGGGACGTAGCAACAGTAACTAAGAGGGACGGGTCTTTGTAAAAAGTCAATTTCAAATCATTTAAATCTTTGTGGACTCGGCCGGACTCGAACTTCGGACTCAAGTCCGACTCGGCCCTCTTTGGACTTGGACTCGATTGTTAAGGACTTGGACTCGACTTCGGACTCGACTAAGGTGGACTTGGACCCAACTCTATAAAGTATAATTATAAAGTATAATGATGTTGTGAAATCACAAATACTGTCACAAATACAATCACAAATACACAAATACTACATTTTCTTCCTGAAATCCACCTTGAAATCCTACCCCCTGTTGGGATCAAGATAATCCTGTTTTTTTTTTTAATCAAAGTTATCCAAATCCCACTGACCAGTTTTGAACAACACAAACTGAAGGTTTGATCCAGATTAAATCTAGGATTGGATTCCCTGATCTAATCTGATTTCAGATTCCTTCTTTCCTTTTTGAACAACACATTTTCAAGATTTGATCCAATCCGAGAACCAAAATCCGATCAGATTACCTTTGAACAACTGGCCCAAAAATGTATAAACCAATGCCAACAGAGGAGAATGCATCAGTGAAAGTGGTAAAATAGGAAACCATAATTCTTACATTTGGGACAAACAAATCGTTTTTTAGGCATTCGGGAACTGTTAGGGTAACGTTAGCTACCTGAGAATGAACAGGCCACACCAAGGCATATTCTTCAAGCTCCGAATATCACAATTACTTGGTCCCCATTAGTTGCAGACCAGTAAAATATATCGACATACAGTAAAAAACAAACAAACATTCACACAAAAGTCGCAAGCTTGATTACTCACCTTATTATTAACTTACTCCAAAAACGTAGAAAGGCTCCAGATAAAAATGTAGTCAGTCTGTCAACAAACGTTAGTATCCACATCTGCAAAGAAAAATGGCGCCCTATCGGGAATGCTCTTAAGTCACGAGTGTCGCTTCTTCTTCTTTGTTTTTTTTTCTGCACATTAGGCACGCTCTAACGCACTGCTGCCTCTCACTGGTTTAGGAACGTCATTGCGTCCTTTGTACGTTTACGTACAATTTTTACGTACAATTACGTCCTTGCTTGTAAAACCTAGTAAAAAGTATGTATTTTATATTACTGAGTAAAGTTAACACATCAAGGTTACACATACATCACTGAGAAAGTGAATATATATATATATATATATATATATATATATATATATATATATATATATATATATATATATATATATATATATATATATATATATATATATATATATATATATATATATATATATATATGAAGAGAGCAATTATTTTAAATTAATTTAATTTAAGCAACTGCTGTCTATAAGAACCTGATGAAAACAACTGCTGTCAACAATTAGTGATCAAAAGACCTTCGCTGACTTTTTCGTTAACTCCCCAATTAACTTAAAAATGAAAATTTCCTGATAATTTACTCACCCAAATGCCATCCAAGATGTTTGTCTTTTCAATGGAAATTTTCAGTGGATGTTAATTAGATTTGATTTGGACTTCAACATTTTGGTTGCCATTTAAGTCCATTGTGTGTAGAAAAATCCTAAAAAGTTTTCCTCAAAAAAGTTAATTTCCTTTCCACTGAAGAAAGAAAGACATGAACATCTTGGATGGCAGTGGGGTGAGTAAATTATCAGGAAATTTAAATTTTGGTGTGAATAATCTTTTAAAATGAAGTTACTGGGTGATGTAAGATATTGACAGTTGTCAGCACTGAGTAAAATGTTATGGTTCAAACTAATGTTTAATTCACTGAATTGGCTTTATCACTCTGTGGTGAGCACACTGGTGCTGTGGCTGCCGTCGCATCATCCCAGTGGATGATGAACACTGGTGGTGGTTGAGGAGAGATCCCCTGACATGATTGCAAAGCGCTTTGGGGGTATAGTAGTTCATATGAAAGCGCTAAAAGCCTCATGCATTCATTCAATGTAAAGTAGGAAACAATTACAAAATATATATTTGTGTCTGCATGTGCTAGCATTGTTTTCTGAAAATAAGAAACCTTGTGCTCTTAAAATAAGAAAATATGTCTTGAAATTGGAATTGGACATATTGGAGTGTGTCAAAATATACCATTCACTTTAAAAAGATACTTAATTAAATGAAAGAAATCACCAAAATTGGCATTTTTTTCAAAGTAAGAAAATCCAAGTTATATTTTCTCAAAATAAGCAAAATAATCTTTTGCTTTTAGTTCTAAGCTAGTTAATTTACCTTAGAAGAAAAAAAAGAATTCTAGCCTTATTTTAAGATTTTTTAACTTGGCAAGATTTCATTTTTTGCAGTGTGCCATTATAATTATCTCAATATCTCAGCTCTGGAAGGGTCTAGAGCCTCCATTTTTGCACTCAGGTCTAAGTCTCATGGCCCTCTATCAGAATCCAGAGTTTCAAGAAGATCAGAGAAACTCAAAATTTCGACTTTTTGCACTCAGGTCTTTCACACATACTCCGTGTGCAGTGCGTATGCGGTGAGTGTTGCGGTGCGCATCCGGTACAGGAGCAGCACGCGCTAAAATGCTTTTACATATGCTGCGTTTGCAGTGCGTATGCTGTACCACAAACACTCACTATTTTTATTGCAAATTCAGAAGTTATGTAGCAATAGGGTGACCAATGACCAACAGTCCTGTTATCCCAGGACATGTCCTGTTTTCACGTCCTGTCCTGGTCGTTTTTTTATAAAGTGATGTCGGTTTAAAAAAAAAAAAAAAAAAAAAACACGCTGGGAAAGATCAGCTTTACAGCAAAATATAGGAGATGGGCAAACAAGGAGGATGAGGAAGAAAAACAGGATAAAGAGGAAGAAAACTAGTTCGTTTTTGTAAGTTTGTGAGAGGTATTTCTTTTTCTAATTAATATTTATATATTTATTTTTCTAATACAGAAGACACATTATTTTTTATCATTATTTCATTCATTATTTTTAAACCTGTCATAAAACATGTTGAGCATCCTCTGAGAAGCCTATCTGAATTTGTATCTTAATAGAACAATTTTCTATCCACAGAGGGGGCATAGCCTATTTTAAATGTATTGAAATTAATAAGGCATCTTTGAGTAAACTTCGAGTATCATTTGTTTGCTGGGCCATGTGTCCTGGTTTTTGCTAATCAAAATATGTTCACCCTATGCAGCAACTTTTATTAAAATAAAAGTTTTGCCAGTATTGCGATTCTCTTTGTACACTTTTACAAACTTTAATGGACGCATGCACGTTTAAACACAATTTAAACAACGAATGCATACAATTCCATGCATTACTTCTATTAAGAAGTAGCCTAATGTCTTAAAGTACAAAGATCAAGCAATTAAATATAGCCTACATTTATGGAGAGATATTTTTTGAATTAAATGCATTTATGGTGAAACTAATACATTTCGAGGTCAATCTGAGTTCATTTTGACCACGAACCGTGTGCTGTCACTTCATTTCTGCGTTTACAGCACAGCAGAAATAGACTCGGCACGGAAACGATCTCTGCACTGCTGTATACGCACCGCAACTGGAACGGATCGACGAACTGCATCCGCGTGCAGTGTGAAAGCTCTAAAAAAATACGGACCGCATACGCACTGCAAACGGAGTATGTGTGAAACGGGCGTGAGTCTCATGGCCCTCTATCAGAATCCAGAGTTTCAAGAAGATCAGAGAAACTCAAAATTTTGACCCAAAAAAATGCCATTATAAATATCTCCCCACACAGCAGGCGACTCCTATGCGGATCCGCGTTCAAGTCGCCAAACCCGCGTACGCCCGTTTCACACATAGCCTACTCCGTTTGCAGTGCGTATGCGGTCCGTATTTTTTTCCGTACCCATGTTAACAGGTTAGAGCTTTCACACTGCACGCGGATGCAGTCCGTCGATCCGTTCCAGTTGCGGTGCGTATACAGCAGTGCAGAGATCGTTTCCGTGCCGAGTCTATTTCTGCTGTGCTGTAAACGCAGAAATAAAGTGACAGCGCACGGTTCGTGGTCAAAATGAACTCAGATTGACCTCGAAATGTATTAGTTTCACCATAAATGCATTTAATTCATTAAAATATAGTAATCTCTCCATAAATTTATATTTAATTGTTTTTTCTTTTTACTTTAAGACATTACTTAATATATATAAGTAATGCATGGAATTGTAGGCTATGCATTCGTTGTTTAAATTGTGTTTAAACGTGCATGCGTCCATTAAAGTTTGTAAAAGTGTACAAAGAGAATCGCAATGCTGGCAAAACTTTTATTTTAATAAAAGTTGCTGCATAGGGTGAACATATTTTGATTAGCAAAAACCAGGACACATGGCTCGGCAAACAAATGATACTCGAAGTTTACTCAAAGATGCCTTATTAATTTCAATACATTTAATAAAGGCTATGCCCCCTCTGTGGATAGAAAATTGTTATATTAAGATACAAATTCAGATAGGCTTCTCAGAGGATGATCAACATGTTTTATGAAAGGTTTAAAAATAATGAATGAAATAATGATAAAAAATAATGTCTCTTCTGTATTAGAAAAATAAATATATAAATATTAATTAGAAAAATAAATACCTTCAAATTGAACAAAATACCTCCCACAAACTTACAAAACTAGTTTTCTTCCTTTTTATCCTGTTTTCTTCCTCATCCTCCTTGTTTGCCCATCTCCTATATTTTGCTGTAAAGCTTTTTTTTTAAAACCGACATCACTTTATAAAAAACGGCCAGGACAGGACGTGAAAACAGGACATGTCCTGGGATAACAGGGCTGTTGGTCACTGGTCACCCTATTGCTACATAACTTCTGAATTTGAAATAAAAATAGTGAGTGTTTGTGGTACAGCATACGCACTGCAAACGCAGCATATGTGAAAGCATTTTAGCGCGTGCTGCTCCTGTACCGGATGCGCACCGCAACACTCACCGCATACGCACTGCACACGGAGTATGTGTGAAACGCCTACTCCGTTTGCAGTGCGTTATGCGGTCCGTATTTTTTTCCGTATCCATGTTAACAGGTTAGAGCTTTCACACTGCACGCGGATGCAGTCCGTCGAATCCGTTCCAGTTGCGGTGCGTATACAGCAGTGCAGAGATCGTTTCCGTGCCGAGTCTATTTCTGCTGTGCTGTAAACGCAGAAATAAAGTGACAGCGCACGGTTCGTGGTCAAAATGAACTCAGATTGACCTTCGAAATGTATTAGTTTCACCATAAATGCATTTAATTCATTAAAATATAGTAATCTCTCCATAAATTTATATTTAATTGTTTTTTCTTTTTACTTTAAGACATTACTTATATATATATAAGTAATGCATGGAATTGTAGTCTATGCATTCGTTGTATAAATTGTGTTTAAACGTGCATGCGTCCATTAAAGTTTGTAAAAGTGTACAAAGAGAATCGCAATGCTGGCAAAACTTTTATTTTAATAAAAGTTGCTGCATAGGGTGATCATATTTTGATTAGCAAAAACCAGGACACATGGCCCAGCAAACAAATGATACTCGAAGTTTACTCAAAGATGCCTTATTAATTTCAATACATTTAATAAAGGCTATGCCCCCTCTGTGGATAGAAAATTGTTATATTAAGATACAAATTCAGATAGGCTTCTCAGAGGATGATCAACATGTTTTATGAAAGGTTTAAAAATAATGAATGAAATAATGATAAAAAAATAATGTCTCTTCTGTATTAGAAAAATAAATATATAAATATTAATTAGAAAAATAAATACCTTCAAATTGAACAAAATACCTCTCACAAACTTACAAAAACAAACTAGTTTTCTTCCTTTTTATCCTGTTTTCTTCCTCATCCTCCTTGTTTGCCCATCTCCTATATTTTGCTGTAAAGCTTTTTTTTTTAAAACCGACATCACTTTATAAAAAACGGCCAGGACAGGACGTGAAAACAGGACATGTCCTGGGATAACAGGGCTGTTGGTCACTGGTCACCCTATTGCTACATAACTTCTGAATTTGAAATAAAAATAGTGAGTGTTTGTGGTACAGCATACGCACTGCAAACGCAGCATATGTGAAAGCATTTTAGCGCGTGCTGCTCCTGTACCGGATGCGCACCGCAACACTCACCGCATACGCACTGCACACGGAGTATGTGTGAAACGGGCGT
>JAQIUQ010007592.1:80000-139639 GCA_030378365.1 Hybognathus amarus | reverse complement strand
ATGGGCGGAGTGACGGTCAGAGATAGGCAGATAGATATAGGCAGATAGATAGATATAGATAGGCAGATAGATATAGATAGGCAGATAGATAGATATAGATAGGCAGATAGATAGATAGATAGAGGACAGACAGATAGATACAGAGATGGATGGATGGATGGATGGATGGATGGATGGATGGATGGATGGATAGATAGATACAGATATTACAGTAGCAAATGGTTCACCTACAACAGCTGAGAGTCACAGGCGAGACACTTCCTGTCAAGGACGCCTCACATACATTGAATCCCTGGAGTTGTAACGGTAAACATGTGTGGATCAGTTCTCTTTAACACTGCTGCTTTAAACACACTGTGACTGCCGGCACTGGAGTTATTCCCACATGGAGCAAGTTTGATCTTGTGAATGCCAGAAGGTCTCCTCAGTTTAAAAGTGCCTGGCCCCTCCGCCCTCCCTCGCCTCCCCTCGCTCTCGCTCAACATCTGGAATGCAGAGCAGGCTGATCAGTGGATGAACAGTCAGCTTTTATCGATCTGAGATGAAAGTGCTGACAGGGAAGGACATGACTACACACTTCTCCTGAAAACTCATCTCTAGTTTCTTCTGCTCAGTAAGCCGTCTCAGGTCGACATGGAAAAATATTCCGTAATCCAGTATGCACGAAATATACGCCCTTGTGTCGGGTTAATGTATGAATAGTAAATGAGGACAGAAAGTTTTATGTGGTGCAATGTATAAAATGGGAAACTTACAGGAATTGAGGCCAAATGTCTTTTTTGGGAAACATTAACAGTAAATATCTGGTGTGGTTTACACCTGTCCTTAGGGTTTATTTAAGTTAAAGTGTGTGTGTGTTCATTAATTTAGCACTACCATTAAAAAATTAGCTCGATAGTATAGATACATTTTAATTTAAACAGAACATGAAACAATTTGTACAGTGTAACTGATGAAAAATAAAAATGTATTGTCATAAAATAAAAATGTAATCTCTGTATGTTTTGTAAAATATAGATAAATACCAAATAATTTTAAGCTGTAAGTGCCAGCACGTCCTAGCCGGGTACGTCACTTATTTGGTTCCCCTGGAAACATTTCTGTTGTGGTCTGAGTTATTTGCGGTGTGTTTCTGTAATTGTTGTGAGCTTTTGTAGCGCGTTTCTGTATTTGGGTGATGTTGACTATTTGTAGCACACGTGTGTTGTGAAACTGATGATGATGATGTTTTCTTCTATTAGCATGTGTTTTCTTCAGGTGCAGCGTGTTGAGCTTTCTTGCTACATTATGCTATTATAATAATACACACAATTTACTTTCATATTTCTCACATTTTTATCTTCCTGGGATGTTTTGAGATCATTCACGGTAGGTACTTATATATTTTCTGGCAATTTGAATATAATATTAATATTTTTTGAGGAATTCTTTTAATTTGAGTACAGTTAGCCTTTGCTATGATAAAACTACAGAGAAAAAACCCTGGTTGCTCCCAGTTATCTCTCTGGCTGGACAGACCAGGGGCCTCATGTACAAAGACTTGCGTTGAGATTCATATCTAAAATATTGCGTCGTACGAACAAAGCTGTAAATTCGCTTACGCACAAAAAACCCCAGATGTATGAAATGTCTGCATACCGAAGGATCCCACGCATATTGTCTTTGTCCATCCCAACTAACATAAAATTGAGCGCACATGCACAAGCACAACGACCCACCCAGTCTCCTCCCTCAATTAAATTAATTAAAATATGGTAATTAGGCAATTTGGCAAAAGAAACCTGCAAGAACATGGCTAAAGCCAGCAACAAACGAAAATTCACTGAGAATGTCTTACTATGTGAATATATGTGAAAGTGTAATTTATTCCTGTGATACGAAGCTGAATTTTCAAGCATCATTACTCCAGTCTTCAGTGTCACATGATCCTTCAGAAATCACTCTAATATGATGACATGATTATTATCAGTGTTGAAAACAGCTGTGCTTCTGCTTCATATTTTCATGGAAACCATAGTTTTTTCAGGATTCTTTAATGAATAAAAACTTAAATCAAACATAAAATCATTTAATCTTTTGTAACATTATAAATGCATTTACCTGCACTTTTAAACTCAATTATCAAAGTGTCCTTGCTGGATGAAAAACATTTACTTCTCTAGCGCTGCCATTGCTCAGACGGGTTTGCACATGCTTTATGTTCTTATTTAATTGCATAATAGAATATTTTAATCAGACTCAGTGTGACGTCTGCAATTGACCCATTATTTGACATATTGACAGCTGGTGGTGCGACCGAGCAATTCGGAGTGTGATGTTTGCACTGCTCTCAGCAAAAATGAGTCGCCAACGACAAAGATTAAGGCAATGTACGTACGCCAGACATGACGTTTACTTGGATGAACGGACGCACATTTACGAATTTCACTGATAGTACATCTGAATCGCTAAAACTGGCGTACGACATGTTTTTGTACGTACGCAGTGTTGATACATAAGGCCCCAGGCCAAGCCGGTGAGAAAACTGGGATTTTTTACAGCCTTATTGCAGAACCGCAAACTTAAAACAATCATGTTTCTTTTTAAACTCAGTTTTGAGAACCTGAGTTTGATCTGTTTCTCCTACATTTTACTTTTGACATCTAAATCCATCACCACAAATAAAAGACTTGTGAATCACTATGCCTTTGTAATAAATTTGATTTTAGAAAAATTTTTTATTTGCAAATGAATTCCAACTCTGTTCACAGTCCAGCTACCCACCCTGTTGCTGGTATATGTGAGAACTGATGTTATAGAATGAGCAATGTCTGAACCCACAATCTCTCTTTCTCTCTCTCTTCCTCATTGGTGGCATCCTGTCTTTTATCCACACACTCTAAATGTGTGAATTAGCACCCTGTCAGAAACAGCTCTCCGTCTCCGGGCCCCATGCGTAGTGTCAGTCCAGCTGGACAAATCCTCTATCCGATTATTGTGCAATCAAGCGTCCGGCTAATTCCCCGATGCATCTCTGATGGAGATTAACTTTGGCTACACTCATGCTTTACCAACCTGACAGTTCACTCCTCAAAACACTCTATCGTAAATTAATATTATTTTCATGGTTGTAACTCTCTCTCTCAAGTTGTCGCAGAGTAACCCAGAATGCCGATCGGTCACCAGATGTGCCCTGGAAGACGCAGATTGTTTGCGCCCTCACGTCCGGTGCTAGTTGATTTACACACATAATCCTGCGGTGGCTTCTGTCTCGTGCTACACTGAAACTACACTGAATAACAGCTGTGTAAGCACATTTACACATCCACTTGGGCTTTGTTGACTCTCTGAACAAACACATTGTTAATGGCCACATGCTTTGTAGATTACGGTATAATCTGTGTGAAGACATATCAGGGTTACTTGGAGACGTTTTAATATTCTTGTGTCAGAGCTTACTGTAATGTTTTTGATCCTTTTATCCTTTCTTTCCAAAAATAAACAGAGCCAAACTATTTTTATGTCTGATTACTTGCCTTCTTAAAGCAACAGTCCACCCAAAAAGGAAAATTCCGATCATTCACTCACCCTAAATGTCCTTCCAAACCTGTATGACTTAGTTTCTTCTGCTGAAAGATTCCCATTCATTTCCATTGTATGGTCAAAAAATATAATGGAAGTCAATGGGAACCAAAGCTGTTTTTGTTTTCAATATTCTTCAGAAAACCTTATATTGTCTTCACAGGTTTGGAATGACATAAGGGTGAGTAAATATCCCTTTAACATGTTTTGATAAGCAAACCCATATTCTCAATATGCATTAGCAGTTAATCACAAAGGCATGTATTGTATACGAATATGCTATGATATATTTTCTTTCAATTTAAAAAGTGACTTTCTTTGCTGTGAAACTTCTAGAGTTACACTGAAATTGCATCAAACGTAGAACGATCATAAATAAACATGATTGGAAACTATATTTGCATGCAAACACAAGCTGCCAAAGCGGCAGAGCCAAAAGTGATCCAGTCCAAACTCACCAGAGTGCAGAACCTTTCCGGTGGGTTCCCACATGTGATATCGGGAGGCTCCACTCGAATCTGCATGTACTCCTTCATGGACGTGGGTTTGGGCTGGCAAGCGTAATATTCCCATGTTGGTCCATCGTCTGTGCTGACCAGCGACTCTGCAGATATCGTACTGGCCGAGAGTCAGCGATAATGCACTGTAGAAGTAGGAGCGCCTGTGAGAGCATGGCACTGCACTGGGTCCATGGGCATGAAAGAAAGGCAAGGAGTATCAGCATGGAAATGATTTAGATTGTGAAATTTCCAAACTCCATCATGGTGGCGGTGTCTTGCAAAAGGGCAATGTCTGGTCCTCCGAAGAAAACTGTGCGAATTTGTAAATGTGTAACAATCAGATCTTGTTGTGACATTCTTAAAATTCAAACTTCAGTTTCTATACGTGGCAACTGACTTCCTGTTCAGGGGTGGATGTCACTTCAGTTCAGAGACATAAAAAGCATTTAGTGGTTTTTGTGCAATCAGAAGATGTCTGGTGTCTGAGTCCAATCTGAGATTCAAGTGTGATGAGATTGGTTGTTTCATTTCTGATGGTTTGCCTAGGAAATGGACAAGAATTAATACAAAAAAAATGCTGCAGTTAATGTTATACAGTTATGCAGTGAAATATTTTTAAAACAATACAAGCATTTGCATTAGTTAATTAATATTTAATTATTATTATTTTTTATAACAAAAAGGTATTAAATACCTTGTTTTTTAATTAAATTTGATGTTATTTCGTGTTTCTCTGATGGTGTTTTGTCTTTTTATACTGGTCACAGTTGATTGAGATGTTGGTTATGATTAATTTAAAGTCATGGCCTTATTTTGTGTTTATTAGAATATTTTACAGGAACAAAATTGAATAACCCTATATATTGACATTATGTGATTTAATGGAATATTCAGTCAGGAAATGTAAGAACTGACACCATTACAACTAAAACATCGTCACTATTAAAAACAAAATCCTGGTAACTGTTTTCCCACCCAAAATTATTTATTAATTTTTTTATACAGCAGAACTTTCCAAGCTGTGATTCGAGAACCTGCCACTCCATGTGCCCATCTTTTCTTTACTTTTACACTTCGACATTGCAATTTGAATCTTTTAAAATAATTTAAACGCTTAAGTAGGTCATCTGAACAGAAACGGTGCAAAATGCGAATTAATCAATTGTATTATGACGTGCACATGAAATGCGCGCGAATATTAAACAAATGTATTGTATTTATCTAAAAAGAATACGTATAAATCAAGGAAATTATAAATCTAATAACTGAAAGAAATACAATATACGGTATTAATCTTAAAATCTCCCTGCCCCCAAAAATAAAAAAACTGAGCAAACAAGTTTAGTTAAAAGCCACTTCAAGAAAATCAGGGATTTGTACATAACAATAACCTATTTTTCTTGAGCTAAAGTTAGCCTACTTGAATTCACCAAAGAGCGTCCCCAGAAAAGCTGATCATAATCTGAGAGCTTTTTAAAAAATTCAGCATGTTCAATTTCCAAAATATTTCAGACTAAATAAGAAACACACTTGAGGAAACTTACCTTGGCTCCAGATATCAGCACCATTACTGTACCCAGATGAATTTCTTCTGAATAAACTCTCTCAGTCAGTTCCCTGCCATATCACTTGAGATGGATGAGACTCGCATACACACGTTCCTCCTCTTCCGACAATCACAGCCAACGCTTTCCCCTTCGTGCTTTCTTCGGCTGCCGCGTAGTTTGTTGAAAAGCATTCTAGATTGATGCATTCAGTACTGCTCCGAAGCGAATCATGTATTGCTTGAAAACGTGCATTTAAAGTTTGTCTTCCTGCCCCTGCCTTCATTGATGTCCTCTTGTCCTGTGCGCTCAAGGACAGACTTCGGAGTAGCTACACCTCCCAGTTCCCATCCCTGCTCCTGCTCCATTCAATCTGCCTGAATCTACTCTAGCTAGCCTATCTATCTTGCGCATCCCAATGTCTGACTTTCATTAGTCTTTTGGCAAACCTCGATTCATATACTTTTGGCTACTGCAAACTGCCTGCCTTGTTTAGCCCAAGTGTGGAACAGAAGTTTATCTACGGGCTTGAAGAGCTGAACCGTCCCAGCAGCAGATGAGGCAGTCCGCCCCGCTTAAAGAGACAGATCAGATAAGGCTGAGGATTTCACATCTCTCACTAAGTCATACAGACATAGCTGGAGACGTACTCTGACCAATTGTAAGTGGTCAAATTGTAAATGGTTTAATGCATTCAAACTGTGGCAATGTCTGTATGTATGCATGTATGTCTGTCTGCATGAATGAACAAATAAATAAATAAATTGGTAATAGGGCTGCCAGTCACGATTAACTTTTAGTCGACTAGAGAGGTTTGGTCTGAACCAACATGTACTTTTGGTTAGCTAAAAATAAAAAAAATACAAAAAACACAGGAAGTGACGAAGGCGTCCAAAATCGCAATACTTACTATAGTATGGTGAAAACAGTACGCAAGCAGAGTAGTATCCGAAATTATAGAATTTGAAAAACAGTAGGCGAAAATACTCGGATGATCTACTACTTCCGGCGAGAGTCTGAAGTGCACATTTGATGGACACGTTACCCATGATGTCAGAGAGAGGAGTTGTTGTAGCTATATTTGAAAATGGTGGAAACCAGAGACGTAACTTCTAAGTCATAAACACAGAACACGACAGTATCTCTGTTGATTCATTCATTCATGTTTATATCACAAGCAAATAAGTGTCTCTTTCCTTGCCAAAAATCAACATCTGGCGAAAAACGCAGAGGAAAACAGAAAGCAGAACTAAAAACAGTGGGAAGTTGGTGCGGTCGGTGAATGGGCTTTTTAAATTTTCGCACTGTTGTGACAGTATGTCACAACGAACAACAACATGGCGCATGTAATGTCCAACAATTCATACTACCTGTGTTCATACTATTTAGAACATACTTGTTTAATAGTCGTGAGAGTGTTATTTAATATGTCATACCTAGCATGGTGCACAATTTCGGGACGCAGCTTCTATGACTATATTTCAGGGCAGGAAATTCAAACATTCGCCTAACATTCATGGCCTATTATCAATTGAAACATGCAGGTCCACTCCAGTGTTTGTATGGCGTTGACGCTTCCATTTTAGCAGGGTTTTCTCGTAAGTAATGCAAACTGTAAATTGGGTCTTAATTTACAGTTTGCATTAGGTGCACCGAGTTTGCCGGTGCACTGTGCAAACTTTATAAGTGTGTTTGAGCACTGATTAGGCTATGTTGGTGGTGTTACTATGATTTCTGGCTTATTATGCTAATAAACGCGCGAATTGGTCGACTAAAGAATAGAAAAATCTTTCAAGGGCAGCTGTGATAAATAAACAAGCCTAAATAAAGATTCTGAAAGTTTCATATGCTATAATAATTTTCCTAATTATGGCATTTTGCGATTTTGGAAACAAAATTAAATAAATAGTCTGTGAAAAGAACACTGTAAAAAATTATCGTGATTTTAACAGTAAATGACTGTAAAAATGCTACTGTGAAAAACTGTTAATTGGTTAACAGAATGTTTCCTTCTATGCGATAAATGACTGTGATATATATGTGTGTGTGTGTATATATATATATATATATATATATATATATAAAATGGTACATTTTAATGTAATTTTACTGTAAAATACTGTGAAAAATGTAAATTGACTTTCCCATGATTCCCTGTGTGATACTTCACATTTAATGTATTTTAACTGTTTTTTCGCTAATTTTCATTTTCAATTTTTAAAAATGTTGAACATCAATCTCAGGAGGCAAACAAAATGTTACATGAGATATTATATTTAAAGTTCTATTTATATGAGGTTTGCATTTTTTTGCAATTATACTAAATAATTAAGTAGAATTTAAAAACCAGGACAATAAATGTAATTTATAAGTAGCCTACAAACAAACAAACAATAAATTAATAAATCAATGGTTCATGAATCACACCAGAATGGGGAACATGATCGCAGGTAATGTGGCGTTGCACAATTAACCTTACTTAAGAGTGCTTAGCTGTGTTGTCAAGTGATGGAGCTGTCCATGCATGCCATGATACTTTCCCTAAAACAGAGTAAACTGAAGCAATGAACAGAATAATGCTGTGTGTGCTTATAAGCCGAGATATTAGTTTAGTTTAATAGATAAAAAAATAAATAAATAAATAAATAAATAAATAAAATTTCCCAGCCACTTTGTAAAATTAAGATACAGTAAATCAAAGAAACAACAAATCCATCACCCTTTCGGCAGCAGTGACGTCACTCGCGCGCCAGTGTTCTCACTCTCAGACGGAGAAGTGATGGCGGACGTTATGAATGTCGAGTAAATTTAGAAGCTTTTTCTCAAGCGATTAATGCCATTCAGGCTCTTCGGTAGAGTGTAACAAGGGTGTGTTCCGATTCTCTTAAAGATGGGATGAAGAATAAGGAGACCCTTGAAGGGCGGAGAAAGTCTTTATAACGGAATTTCAAGATAATTTACAGTCAGTGAATCACGATTCAAGTGGTCTCTTCATATAGAACAGATTCACTAACCCTGTTCACTAGCCTTTGTAACGGTATTCACACTGTAAATGCTATTGTTATTGTAATAAACCATGGTAACTTGGTGGTACTCCCATCATGCTGAATGAAAACAATGACCGAATATTCTAGTCTTCCATTCCATCATGTTCCCATTATTATTTTGCTGTGCAAAGTATAGTAACTGTTTCCAACACACACTCAAATATGGTTCTATATGTGGTTACATCTTTAATTATGGTTTCTGAAAGTCAATCCAGCTAGGAACAATAATAAAAAGGTGTCGTCATTGAGAAAAACATACCCCCTCTCCCCCACGTACTGCATGTATAAACACACAAACACACATATATTGTATGCACACACACACGTACATAAACATACATACGTCATACATGCACACATATAAAGTATACATGAGTGGAGTATGACTGGTTTGTTAGTGTATGTGCAAGAAGTGTAAAAATATCAACCATAACAGTATGACTTGCTTCTGCAGTGAATTGGAGCGTCTCAGCACTTTGGTTGGCAGGCCGTCAGAGAGTCACCCCTTACACAACAGTGGACTGCTCAGTTTGGACCCCGTACAGGACAAAACTCCTCTGTACAGCCAGCTGCTCCAGGCTTACAAATGGTCCAATAAGTAAGTTTTCAGCATTTTGCTCATTCACCTAGCATTATTGTCTTTATATGCAACCTGTACAAGAAGCTGTTTTATAATGTGATTTATAATGTGAATGTAATCGTGGTCTAAATGGATGGCTTCAAAACACGGAGCCCCTAGGGTCGTAGCGTGGAAAGCAAGCACAGTCAGCGTCTTTTGTCATTCAAATCCACATTGCATTCAATGCAAATCCACAGGAGAAACTGAGTTCACTCACAAAAACCTTTCCAGCTCTTTGTGTGAGTGAATTGCTTCAAAGTCGGCGCTAAAGCAAAACATTTGCGAGAGAATGCAAAAGCATTGACAAAATTTGTTCTTCCATTTCATATTTTTTCTTTTACCATGTCCCTTTATGGGCTCCTGGACTTAAAGGTTTTTCATGCTAGACAACAAGTATCCACATCATTGCCGATATATGTTGATTTTTAATGTTGTCATTATTGACTCAAAATTGGCCAATATATTAAAGCCGCTGAATATGAGTATTTCCTTCAGCTGAGACACTTCAGATGCGCGCTGTTCGCCACTTGATGGTATGATTTAGAATTTGCTTTGCTTTATGATTGGAATCCCTTAAAAAAATGAAAATACAGTTCGGCTGTATTGAGAAACATCATTATAATCTGTGTGCTTGGGACATGGCTTTTCTAATGCTGAGACTTTTCTACTTTGTAATCAGGCTCTCGAAAATTATAAAAAACTTAGCATTTAGGATTGATCGTCCAAAATCAGTTTTCTAATATAAAAATAGTTATTGTTATAGGCCTAAATGTTCATACCAGTGCATCCCTACAAAAAAATAAAGGTCCTTCTACCAAAACAGATGAGCTTTAGAACCGTATTGCAAACAAAGATTGTGCATAGTTTCTTCAAGGTTTTGCTCAGTGTGTGGTATATTTTTGTAAATATGTATACAGGGAAAATCTATATGGGACCCTACTTGTAATTACTGTAAACTGTAAAGGCTCTGGTCAGAGCCCTCTCTCATTTTGGCGTAGTACTGGCTTGATCTCACATTGGTTTTGCTCTTCATGTAGTTTTAAAAAGTCGTCTTCATCCATTACTGTTAATGGGTTCCCAACGGATCCTGAATGCAAGGCTTTTACATCATCATGGGCGCCAGACTTGGCTCAGACGTGGAATTGAATATCATCTTGCGTCTAATAATACTATAAGAGGAAGCAGATCTACAGTTTGCTGATCTAATTCACAGCGCATCAATGAGACGCATTATAGCTTGTAGCTGTGATTTGCTAATGCAACGTGAGAGTTCCAAATGTAAAAAAGATCTGAAGTCCGTTGTCTTAATTTGACAGAAAACAAGTTGTGTTACCTCTGCCTGGTAAATCTTCTTTTGTTCCTGTCCTGAAAAGGCTGTAAAATTATGTTCTCTTTGGATCAAGGTCCTCAAAGCGAATCCTCTCAATAAAACGCACACCACGTCTTGCCCGAAGAGCACACACTTGAGATTCAATAGATGTGGGTGTTCTCACAGCAGAACCAACATTTGCTCAATATCCATTACAGCTGAGTGCTTTGACTTCTTTTGATCTTGAGTAGGTCTTCTGTCCTAAGTGTTATTGAACAAGATTTGCTATTCTTACTGTAAATGCAATTTCGCAGGATGTCTGCGCTCCGTTCTTGAGTTCTTTGATGCTTAGCCCTTTGGTGATGCAGGTAGCAATACGATAGATGAGGAATTGAATAGGAAGCACACTGTTTGTTTGTTTGTTTGTTTTTTGGAAACATGACAGAAAGCTATGGTTGGATTCTTCATTTTGGGGGGTTTAAAAAGAGGTCATTAAAGGCCTTGAGAACCTGTTGAGGTTTTTGTTCATGAATAGGTGAATGTGAGTTTTTTTGTGTGCAATAACTAGGGTTAAAGTGCTCAATCAATAACAGCTACTCCTGAGTTGCTCTTTCCGCACAGTGTGCAGAGTAGTAGGTGTATGGACGGAAGTCGTCTTCCTCAAACAAAAGCAAATCTTTTCAAAGTTGCTATTGCATTGAAAAGCTCTTGGGTTTGTGTCTTTATTTTTGAAAATCATTAAAATAGGTCGAACGGGAATTGAATGTCTCTTCTTGCCTAGAAGTGCTTTTTATTCCTTTTTTCCAATATAGTGGTTGTGCATTCCTACTTTCTCAGAGTGTTGATTTTCTTCATTCTCAACACTTTTATTTCTAGGGATGCTCAATGTAATGGCCCCATATTGATTATCAGCATTTATTCATTTAGTTAGTTGGTATTATATTAGTATCAAACTAATATTGGTATCAAACATATAGACCTAAAGATATTGTATATTTAATTGTTTATTCTTTATTAATTTAGATCATCATCTAGCTTTTTCAAAAAATATTGATCCTGATAACAGTGTTATTATAGTTATTATAGTTTATAACCATAAAAACAAACTTAAAAGTTTTGTTGCTTGAAAGTTGAATAAGAAAAACGTTAACTTATTTAAAACATTAAAATATTTAAAAATATATATATATTTCAGCTAATTGCCAAGGCTATACTTTTATTGATGCACTAAATAAAAATGATTCATAGAAAAACTATAAAATGAACGAAAATGTCAAAAACACAACACAATTACTACAATTTTAACTAAAATTATTATGACAATGGAAAATTAAAAAAAATATACGAACTGTAATATAGTATCTGAATTATCCTGAAACAACACTGCCTGTGACTTGTTTGATTTTCTTTTCTAATTCTTGCCTCTTTTTTGTAATTCCATTTGGTGCCAGTAGTGGTACAGCAATTATCTATTTTACCCAATGGTTTTGAAAGCAATCAACAACCAAGCCAGCTTTTTTAAAGAGTAACTAAACTCTAAACCAACTTTTTTTAGTTAATGATCTGTAAGAATGGATCTTTATTAATACCAGTCATTGATTCGAGTAACTTTTTGACATTTGTGTATAAAGTGTTTTATTTCTACAATATATGGTGTAAAACGTCTTAGTGCTGCCCTCTTCAGGTTGAACGGTGGCTACTGCACTTGAATTTTCCTATTGGATGTTCCGCACTTCGTGACGTACGCAGGTTTCAGCTCACCACGCGAGCTACGCCCTTGGCGGGATAAAAACCAGCTTGTTTTCGTCAAAACCACTGTAGGGAGTCAGGAGTTGGAATTGCGAGTATTGAAAACGATCAGGATAGAGTGTTTAGCATCTATTTCGTCCCCTCTATCTCCGCTGGAGTCTGCCCAACTTTTCAGGATTTTTCAAATATTGCCAGTGGGTGGAGTCAGGCTCTGACCAGGGGTTTAGTTACCTTAAAGCTGCAGTCCGGCGATTTTGCCTCTTTGTCGCCATCTCTGTTCAAAATCTGCAATTGCATTCATTTGCGGAATTATCAACTTTATGTGAGTTGTACTTCAACACTGTCTACACAGCGTGGATGAACACAATGTTTGAGGAGAGTGTGCAGCTGTCAGTCACCGCTCCGATGTTGATACTGGCATTTAGAATCACTGATTATTCTTTTTGGAAGTATGACCAACATAAGAATTTTCACCGGAAATTATCATCTGAACTAGTAAGAAACATCCACTTTTGTTCTGGTTCTGACATTGCAGTAAATCGTGCTTCATCAACTTCATCATCGCGTGACTACATGTAATGTCCTCGATGTATCCTTGTTTTTGTCCGGTTGCTGTCTCATTTTTTCTGTAAGTTATCCACTCCGAAGTCCGAACAAAGTTTTTTGCATTTTACAGCGGGTGAATCTGTTGTCACTGGTGATTGTCGTTTGAACCTTTCTGGATCCACCATCAAATTGATAAGTTTGCTTATATCAAGTGCTGTGAGAAAAGCCTATAAATCTCCACCTCCAGTATCCTCACACTCTAGCCGACTAGCTGAGACTCTTCTTTTATGTGTACAGATGTGACGTATTGATGCAAATACATTCTCAAATCTCCTGCGGAAATCCACCAATACCACTGGAATTAAAAACATTATTACAAGTTGACCGCTTTGAGTTGATCTACGGCAAGCAGATAGTTTTGAACACTGGCTGGTTATGTATTTTCTCAAATATGTATTTTAGATCATTTTTAACCCCCCAAAAAACCTACGGACTGCAGCTTTAAAAGAAAGTAGATAGGATCAGATTTGGTTTCATGTTGACTTTTAAGGTCAATAGTTTTTCCAGTTTGAAACCCTTTAGTAAATGTCTGAGTTCTACTGGTCTAATTAGTAAGCCAGTACTACATGCGGTTCCTCTGCCCTCTGGGTGGTGGGCCAGCTGTTTTCCCACACTCTGAGGCTGGGAGCGTTTCAGAAGGATTAGGTGTATCTGGGCTGGACGGTGTGCGGGTGAACATGGGCGAGGGGCCAAACCATGCCTTTCTGCAGAAGTATTGATGCTTTCAAGCTGTCTGTCAAGACAGGACCCCCCCCCACACACACACACACACACACACACTGTAAATTCAACCGATGTGAAAGTTTCTGCCATGCAAATGACCCCAGGATTAATGCACTGTTTTTGTCCATTGTCTCCCTTGTGTGGGTATCTCAGTCATTCATTCTCAGTGTGATCATGGAACATTAAATGGTTCATACCGTTAAGAATAAACACATTTTTCATTAATTTGTAATTGAAAATGGTGAAATAAAACTAAATCATGACTAAATCATTTGTGGCGGAAAAAATGCTCTTTTCATTTATTATAATTGAACCTCAAAGGGTAAAAAATAAGGAATGACTCACTCATTTAAGTAACAAGTGATCCCAAAGCATTTGTGTTGTAGGAAATTATGGTGCAGATTTGTGTGTGTGTGTGTTTGGTTTTGAACTGGCATTTTTACAATAATGTATGTTTCACAGTTGTACTTTTGCCAAAGAAGACCATCTATATTGCTAATTGTATTTTTAGTGGGCATTTAATCTGTTCAAGAACTGTTAAGGTGATCCGGTTGGATTTGAGAGTGAATAGATGAACAGTTAATTAAAGGAAAACATGTTTCGCCTTTGGCTATTAGCTGTCACTCACCCTCATTATGTCCTGGTGTGTTTTGTCTCAGAAATCTCAAGGTCCACTCCTTCCTGAGGCTTTGGGGTTTTTTTTAATTGAGAAGCATTTTACATTAGAAAACATTAAGTACAAAATAAATAGGGAAACCTTTAAACTAAAAATGGTAACTAAAAATGGGACTTACAATAAGGTCCCATCAGTTTAACGTTAACTAATGTTAACTTACAATGAGCAATACATTTGTTACATAAAATACGACTGTTCATTCTTACCTAGGTCCAGTAAATATATATTATAATAAATACAACTTTTTATTTTTGATTTTCCTCGCCAGACTTTTACATGGAATCGAAGAACAATGCAAATTAAAAAAAAATTGGAAAAGAGAGGTTTAGAGAGGATGAATCTTTGGGGAAAAAATGGTTTCAGACTTTTTGAGAATTTAGCTGATGTGCAAATTAAAATTAAAGTGTTTTTTTGACTTCCAAAATAAAATTAGGGCACGTTAACTAACGTTAACACATGGAACCTTATTGTAATGGTCCAATAATAGCAATAACTAAATTTTTCTGACTTTTGTCCAGCAATATTGGACAGCATCAGTGTTGCTTATCTCTTTGCACAAGTCTTATGTTAGTGTTGACCATGGCTTTTCCAGCATTTGCGACTTTATAAAGTGTCTGTTCCATTGTCAGCTGGAAGCCCGAACGCCTGTTTAATGTCAGACAACATTGTATTTAACACATGCGCTTGTGTTCTGTCAGTACAACAGAGATGTCAGGGTGCACAGAGACATTTAAGCACCTGCTTATCCCTGTACCAGTGCACAGTTAAGACATCAAGCTGTTATTCTGTCAGCTTTAAACACTAGTGCTCCCTAGTGCCAGCAGACCCGGGGCTGCCAGGAGCACATGAATTATGGGACAATTCAGAGGTTTCGCACAAACTTTTCATGATTCTAATCTGTGTTTGAGCTAAGAGTTTGTTTTTGTGTCTTTTGGGGTTAAAACTTGGGTAGAGCAGCCATTGGTTTAGTTCTGTAAAAAATATTTGTTTCATAGAATAAATATTAAAAAAAGACAGAATAGTGAAATTTGTGTTATTTACACACCTTAATGTTGTTCCACCCCTATAATATTTTGCTTAAGGACAAAAAAGGAGCATGAATAAAGCCCTTATGACTGACACAAGCATTCTGAAACCATACAATAGCTTTGTGTGAGAAAAAAATCTAAAATGTCATAGGTTAAATCTGTTGCAGTTTTAATTTTTTTTTATAATTTTTAATTTGATTTATTTTTCTTATTATTTAATTTTCATCTGTTCCTCATACCATGATATTGAATGGTGTTTGGAATCATCATGTGGACTTTTTCTATTTTTCTTATTTCATTTTATATATATATATATATATATATATATATATATATATATATATATATATATATATATATATATATATATATATATATATATATATATAGTTAATTAATTTATTTTTTTAATTATACATTTCCAGTAACGTTTGGTTTTATGTAAAAAGCAGTTAGGCAGCACAAGTTTTGTAATAACACCAGGGACAATTTTCGTTTTTGAGTGAAGTATACCTTCAATTTTTGTTAACGATGTAACTTGACTGTCCTATTGCTCCTCAATGTATTTATAGTTAGTATATTTTTAATTGTAAATTTAAAAGTAAAATGCTTATTAAGACAAATAGCATCCATGTTTCCCCCCTTTACAAGTAACAATATGCAAATGTATTTCCCATTTAATGAAGACAAAGCCTCAGGAAGGGGGAGACCTTGAGATTTCTGGAGCCAAACACATCAGGCTATAAGTTATGATGAGTGACAGCTAGTAACCGAGGGCTAAACATGTTTCCCTTTAATTGTCTTTATAAGTTGTGACCATGCATCACGAGTGCATATGTCTGTCTTTGATGGAAACTCTGTGAGTAAAATGAGAAACAGACTTCGTTGACTTTCACAAGGTCACTTAGTCAACGGCGCTCTGATATTCTTCTACTTAACCGACGGTCTTCACAAACGGATGAACTAATGAGATCAAAAGATTAAGAAGCAGAAATTAGCCCTACTTGTGTGAAATTGCAAAGATTGTAATTTGCTTATGTATTATAGAAAATCTCCCTTCTTTGGACATAGACTTTATAATGACCCTTTACATAAGAAATCCCTGTATTCAAGCGGATCTGGAAGAAATTCCACATTTGACTTAATTTCTAAACATGCGGGAATGGAATCCAAATCATATTCATAGTCAAGCCAGCTCAGGAAGCGCTGAGACTCCCGATGAGCTGAGGGAACAGTCTAGATGTAGTTTAATTTTTTATTTCATTCCTGCTATATCATGTCCACTAGGTCTGGAACAATGCGAACATTTTGGTTAATGCCGAATACGAGTGAAATGATTCACAATGCAGATTTCGCATACAATGTAAAAAATTTGGAGTAGGATCTTACTTTTTTTTTTTTTAATTTACCAAAAAAAATTTCTCTAAGAAAATGCTAGTAAATTTACAAAGATTTGCCAAGTAAAAACCTAAACATATTTATCAGTAGCTTTAATTAGAAATCTTTAAGTTACATTTACTTGGAATATGGAATTAAGTAAACTTTACAAAACAATAAGTAATTTTAACTCTGGCTAGTAAAAGGTTGATTAATATCGATTTCCTTTTGCCTTTTGTGTTACATTTCACTAAAACAATAATTTTGAATTGTATTAGTCATTTATAGTATGTGCTTTACTTAGATCATCTAAGTAATTTATATTACATCATGTCAGATGTTAAGCATCATGTGAATGCAAACACCTTGGTAGACAATACACACTGGCGGTAACATTTGTTGGGTCGTTTTTGTGTTCGAATGTGTCATTTTGAGCAAAAAATTTACTCGAAATGTCACAAAATGGCAAGTTACTCACTGACAAAAAAAATCTATGAAAAAAGTCTAAATACATCTGGAAACCAGTGAATAATGAACCTCATTAATTATTCAAGGTCCAGTGCATGATGGGAACCCCAGTATCAGAAAAGTTGAGTAATTTTTACTTAATTTTATTGAGTTGATATTTACGCTTTCATTTCTACTCATTTGAATCAATTACTGATATGAAATTTGCTTAGTTTTTTTTTTTATTCTTGCCTGAGCTAACTTTTTCAAGTAAATTACATAGTTTTTTTTCACTAGTATTTACTTCACCAAAAAATCTTTTTTTTATAGTGTAGCAATAAAAAGAAAAAAAAGAAATTGAAGTTGAATGCACCATTATTTAAAAATTTAAAGGGGTATTTCAGTCAAAAATAAATTCTTTAATGATGTTCTCACCTACAGTCAAATAAAAATTTATTCAGACACCAGATATACTTTTTGATATTTTTTTAGTAAAGGGTGTAGGACACTAGTTCATTTATGTAAGTTAAGTAATAAAAAAAAGTAAACTGTGACAAATTATACCCAAAATGTATTTAATTTATACATATTTGGAACTAAAAATTATTCAGAGAGTCTTTAATTACTAATACAACCTTTTTACACAGCAGTCTGAACAAAATTAAGCTTGGTAATTGGTTGACCTAAATTGGTATTATCTAATTGTGTAGTTAAATTTAACAACTGACGGCTATTCAACCTAATTCATTTTGTGAGACCGTTTAAAAGGAAGGATGGCCAAAACCAGTGAAATATCAGCTAATTTTTTACCCTTTTACTAAACTATAGCGAATAAACTGTGATAATGTGAGAAATGTTGAAGGTGTCTGAACAAATTTTGGTTTGACTGTATGTCTAATTAGTAAACCTGCATGATTGTTTTTTTGTGAAACAAGATATTTCAAACAATGTTGTGTGGACTGAAATACAGAAGAATATCAGTCTTACAGGTTTGTAAAAATGTCAGGGTGAGATGAATAATGACATAATTTTCAGTTTTGCATGAACTATCACTTTAACACTCAATGCAAAATTAAATTCTTTGTAGCAATAATTGATCATGTGACTTTTGACAGAACCATTAGTGTTTAGCATCATCGACGTCAAGACACCTTTTTTGAGAGCTACGGTAAAAGGAAAAGATTTCCGATGATTAAATATTAATTAACACAGGTTCTATATGCATTAATAAAATGTTTGTTATACTATCCACCTTTATACATTGAAAACATCTTGATTTCAGTAATGTAGTTGCCATTAGGCTGGGCTTCCAGCTGCTAGTCACCAGTCAGTCCCTTGAGATTTAAATTATGGATGTTTCTATAATCACAGAGCGTACAGATTTTTCCTGGTTTATTTATTTATTTTTATTTTTTTGACCTCAAACTAATCAAAAGAATGCCATGAATCTACCAGAGGCTCGTGGCTTTTCACACCGCACAATGTCCTGAAACTGTGCGGCTGGTTATGTGCTTTAATCATGTCTTGAACGAAGCTGTCAGAAGAAACAAATGGCAGGCCTCAAACCCAGAGCCCACAATAAGATCAGAGAGCAGCGGACTTGCCATCGCAACACGTTTCAGCTCTGCAGTTAATGATGGAGCATGTGTCTGCCAATTGCTGTGCCAGGGAGGACTAATAGCCTGGTCAGTCTTAAAGATCAGCATGGCGCAAAGGGAACGAAAAGGGGTGAAAAAGAACGAGAAACAACTAACAGGGGCCAAAAAAAGCAGCGACCTTTTGAAAATGCACTGCTCTGAGAAAATGTTTGATGTGGTAACTTTAGCAAGCTTGGATTCCTTATTAGTTTCAAGACAAGGGAGTGGAAAGTTGAAAGAACAGTGGTCTCGGCTCGCCTCGGCCGGCTAATTCCTCATTAAAATAGCAAGGGAACCTTTGATAGATACTTTTTTTCAGAGCTTGCTATTCATGAGTGAATATTCATTCAAATTGTTTGTTTAGGATTCTGTGGGGACGATGTCTATTTGTTGTGTCCTGTACGTTTTCTGATGGATGGTTAAATTGTATGAACTTAGATAATAATTGTACATCCTTGTGGGGTTTAACCTAATTGCTTTCACTGCTTAGTTCTTGGTTTGTAATGTATTACAAACATGTATTGTAACCTTTTAAGTTCGGAATTTATAAACATTTACTCCATTTTCTGAACATTCCAAGCATTTCAAATTTAATGAGTAAATGAGTAAAACGTGGATTTATAGTTTTGCTCTCTTTTTCTATACAAGAAAAACATACAGTGACCATGATAGGCTTTCTTTTAACAATAAAACTACAATACAATATAACTTAAAGGAACTTCCTTGCAGACCAGTTACCATTCAATAAAAATACATTCAGTCCATTTACTCAGAAAAAAAAAAAAAAAACTTTTGTCTGGGTCTTTAAAGAAAAAGAGTCTTTCCATCTTTCCATTCTCAATTGTTTTGTAATTCCTTGGTGTCTTTTTTAAAGAAATAGTTAACCCAAAAAATAGCAATCTGATGTTTTTAGAGTAGTCAGTCATGTTGCTTTTATTGCTTTCGTTAACTGTGTCTACACCTGTTACAACTCCAAAAACACCATATTAGAGTCATGAATTTAGTCCATAAAACTTGTGATCAGGTTTTAATGAGTTAACGTTGTTGGAATATTACCACTGAATAACAGTTTAAATATTGTCCTTTTCCTCAAATAGCGCTGTCGTATGACTTCAGAAGTCGTTTGAACTGCTTTTATGGTAGCTCTAGAAACACAACAGTCGACATAATTTTATGTTTTGATGAACTGAATTGTTTTGATTTCAGATGCCTCTCTCTCCTTATTCAATCACTGCCTGTAGAAACTTGTTTAAATCCAAATGGGTTTCCTGCATGGAATATGTCTGATCTCATTTGCGTTACCCATAACCCTGATTTATGAGATCCAGACATAGAAAATACCCTGAGACCCTGTGATCCCTGGCTGATATTTAAAAATTAATTAACCCCCTGACTGCAGGATTGCTGTCGCTTCCTCTCTCCGCCGTCAATCTCTTTTCCCCATTTCACCTTCCCCTATTTTAAGGTTTCTTTTTTCTCTCTCGTTGCACGGGGATTAATATCTTAATTATCTCTTGTGAATAAATATTCTCAATGAGATCACAATTTATGCATGTGGAACTTTTTTTTTAGCTGCTGCTCTGTATTAAGTTATTAATTCTGTTAGTTTATCAGTTTATTCCAATTACTAGTTAACAAAATCTGTTGCTTACTATGCTGCACTGCATGTTTCATGGGGTCTCGGTCTGCTTTCAAACATACTGGTGCGGGTTGACTGAAATATGAATGCATCATGGACCAAAGGCATCTACAGTGGGGACAAAAATATTTAGTCAGCCACTGATTGTGCAAGTTCTCCTACTTAGAAATAGAATAATGCAATTTGTATCATATGTACACTTCAACTATAAGAGACAAAATTGGAAGAAAAAAAAAACAGGAAATCAGGAGGATTTTTAAAGAATTTATATGTAAATTATAGTGGAATATAAGTATTTGGTCACCCACAAACCAGCAAGATTTCTGGCTCTCACAGACCAGTAACTACTTCTTTAAGAAGCTCTTTTGTCCTCCACTCGTTACCTGTATTATTGGCACTTGTTTGAACCTGTTATCTATATAAAAGACCTCTCCACAGCCTCAAACGGTCACACTCCAAACTCAACCATGGCCAAGAGCCAAAGAGCTGTCGAAGGACACCAGGAAGAAAATTGGGAAGAGTGAATCTCCAATAGGCAAGCAGCTTGGTGTGAAAAAGTCAACTGTGGGACCAATTGGAAGAAAATGGAAGACACAAGACCACTGATAATCTCCCTCGATCTGGGGCTCCACTTAAGATCTCATCCCGTGGGTTCAAAATGATCATTTGAACGGTGAGCAAAAATCATGGAGGGACCTGATGAATGACCTGCAGAGAGCTGGGACCAAATTAACAAAGGCTCAAATAAGTAACACACTACACCGAGAGGGACTCAGATCCTGCAGTGCCAGGCGTGTCCCTGCTTAAGCCAGTACATGTCCAGGCCTGTCTGAAGTTTGCCAGAGAGCACATGGATGATCCAGAAGAGGATTGGGAGAATATCATGTGGTCCGATGAAATCAAAATAGAACTTTTTGGTAAAAACTCAACTCGTCATGTTTGGAGGAAGAAGAATGCAGAGTTGCATTCCAAGAACGCTACTGTGAAGCATGGGGAGGAAACATCATGCTTTGGGGCTGTTTTTCTGCAAAGGAGACAGGAAAGTGGTTCCGTGAAAAAAGCATTTCAAGGTCCTGGAGTGGCCTAGCCAGTCTCCAGACTTCAACCCCATAGAAAATTTGTGGAGGGAGTTGAAAGTCCGTGTTGCCCAGCGATGAAACATCTCCGATCTAGAGGAGATCTGCATGGAGGAATGGGCCAAAATACCATCTACAGTGTGTGCAAACCTGGTGAAGACTTACAAGAAACGTTTTAACCTCTGTCATTGCCAACAAAGGTTATGTTACAAGTATTATAAGTATTGAGTTGAACTTTTGTTGTTGGCCAAATACTTATTTTCCACCATAATTTACAAATAGATTCTTTAAAAATCCTACAATGTGATTTCCTGGATTTTTTTTTCATTTGTCTCTCATAGTTGAAGTGTACCTATGATGAAAATCACAGACCTCTCTCATCATTCTAAGTTGGTGAACTTGCACAATCAGTGGCTGACTAAATACTTTTTGGCCCCACTGTAAATGTGTCAAAAATGTGATGTGATATATCACAAGATGATATCACAGAATGTTCAAGGATACTTGGTTTATTCTCCTCGTAGGAGCTACTTTGCCCATTACAGTTTGTTTCCTTGCAGCAGGTCCCATTTGTGTGGCTCCTTACACATTCTATAAGCTCTTTGTGAACTTTCAGCTGGTAAAAAAATACCATATTATGTACAAATAACAAGGACATTTAGCCCAGCACACAGGTGCTGGATTGTTACTTTCGGTTCAGGTGTTAAAAATAACAGTGTGAACTATGACTAAATGTATTTTTTGCTCCTGACCAAAAGAACAAAGAGAACTGAACTACAAGTGTGAACGCACAAAGTGTAAATGTATTCTGGATATTTAATGCACTTCCTAAAGATCTAATATGGCATTCAACAGGTGTTTTTGTCCTAAGAGACACCACTCTTTTTAGGGACAATATCCCGGCAGCAAAATTAGGTTGGCTTCACACCTGGAATATCTCACAATTTTTGGCTTCACACCTGGAATATCTTTTAAAAATCTAAAAAAAGTTTTGCTGTGAGTAAAATGTGATTTAGTATTTGACTATTTCAACACTTTCTCCCTGTAGTCTACCTATCAAAAGCTAACAGAACTGAGTTGAACAAATTGAGGTGATTTTCCCCTCAAGGCTGTGCAAAGATTTTGGGAGATTTTAGATAAAGACGCACTCATACAAACAGTCATTTCATCATTTTGGGAGCTGACTAACAAGCGGTGAATGATCAGAAGAGAGTTGTTTCAACTTGTGCTTAATATTCGGGACATGATTTTGCTGTTCCCTCCTCGGCAAAGCTTCTTTGAATGGATATTGGGTTTGATGGGTGTGTGCAATTAGTTGCATGGAATAATGCAGTTCCCCTGCATAAGCGCCAGTCCTCTTGGTCTGCTTATAGTATTAAATGCAAAAGCATCAGGAATGAGATGCACTGCAGTTGAAGCATTGCAGAGATCTGGAGGGTTGTGCATTAGCCTCATTAAAAAGAATAATCTTTAAGAGGTTTAAGAATTAAAGGTGTTTTAGAATTTAATTAATATTTTAGAAAAAATATTTTAATCTAATCTGTTTTAGAAAAAGCTAAGATTATATTAATTTGACAGCACTTGAAACGTATTATGCATCATAATTAATTTGCAATGCCTATGAATTATTGTTGTGGGTTATTAAATATATTCATTTTTATTTATTCACTTCTGAAAGTTTAAATGGTATATTTTGAAGCACATGATCAATATCAGTTTGCTTGAATTGAGCTTCTGAATCAATGCTAAACTTTTACACATTTTTATATTTATATACGTCTGATTATGGTTAATTATGTAAAGATAAAATGCATTATAATCTGTATTAAAGGTTGAACACATCTTTTTAAAGTGTTTCCAAAGTTTTTCTTGAATTGCATGTGTGAGTGTGGTGGGTTTTTGTGGAAGTATCTTGTTTAAAATGGGTATCTTCAATTGGATTATGGCATTCTTCTAATGTGGTAGACAACAATTCAATGGTTTTTCTGGGATTGTGTCTGCTTCCAGTGAAAGAGGCTGTCTTGTTTTGTTCCATTTGATGGTGACATTGATTGTGTGTGCTTTGTCCCGTGCATCCTCTCACAAGTCAGATTCTGACCCCGCACTTTAATCTTGAACTGCCCCAATGAGATGACACTCTCAGTCTCAGCTGCCTGACAGCATTCTGGGTAATGCCTCTCTTGTCCTGTCTGTCTCTCTCTCTCTCTTGTACTCATTCTCCACAGTCCTCCACATCTTTTGTCCTTTGTCTGTTTTTTTGTAACTGTCCTCTCTTTGTGAACTCTATAGGTTGTCTTGTAGATGTTGCTTTGCGTTTCTGTGTTATGAAACATGTTAGAGGGAAAGATTGCTTTCATGCTGTCCTCTAATTGACAGAAATACATAGGCCTTTAGTACTCGCTGGCATAGTTTAAAATCTTAAAAAAAACTTTTTACAGTATCTTAATGTTTTTCAGCTTTTTTATACTGTAATATATATTTTGATATTTCCTCACAAAAATCTATCCATCCATCCATCCATCCATCCATCCATCCAAAAGCCTCTAAATGCCATTTGAAATTTTCTTCTAAAATGACAATTTTTATCAAGCTTGTATATTTAAGTTAAGTAATTTCACTTAAATGGCAATGAAGATTACCTATTAATTGTCATTTAAGTGAAATTACTGAAATTAAATATACAAGCTTGATAAAAATTGTCATTTTAGAAGAAAATTTCAAATGGCAGTTAGAGGCTTTTGCATCTGAACTCTTCATATATATGATTTTCGAAACACTAACAGACCTACACAATTGTCCATGTGCCAATATTTAAACCAGTGGTGATTGCGTGGATGTTTTTAATGCAACAGAATCTCTCAAGCCACTTGCGACATTCAAAAGCGCCTGAGCCATCTTGACAGCATCTTATGCATGTGTTTTTTTTCTTCTTACCTTGTTATGTAGGCTTTTTATTTATTAGCAAGGGCTTTTTATAGAGCTGGAGCCCAGCTTCCCTCCATACACGCTACTCTCGTACAAGATCTGGCCCTTACCAAGTAGGCTCATTAGCTACGAAAAGGAGATTCAGTTAATTAAAATAATTCCCCGTTAACACAGCTGCTTTGGTCAGCCAAATTAAACAGGGGAGTGCTGTGCCGTCTGCTTCCCACTCCGCGAACGTTTCGCTATACTGCCACGGAACATGGCTAATTGAGCTCAATAGGAGGAATATTTTAATAGCAATTAATGAGGCACGGGCCTATGCGAGCTTTAATTTAAGAGCCTGGTTTGTGTGGGTGTGCATGCCGATGAATTCTGATGTCTGATGAGATCGCTTTTGTCACTGCTTGTGTTACGATCAGGCCTAGCTCGCTGACCACAGGGTTGCTCTCATGATTATTGATTTTCTTAAGATATTTTCCCTGCAAGCTGACTAGAGCTGTTGTGTTGGAAAATTCACTAGGTGTGGTTTGTCAAGCTATAAGCTGCTCATTATTAAAAGTAGTTGATCTACAATCAGGTTAGCCTTATAGTAGTAAACTTGCATTGAAGTTATCCAATGCTGTTTCTTTTCACTATATGTAACTTCGCAGATGTTGGTCAACCTTTTTACAGCACACTTTGGCCAAATCGCCATTGACTTGTAAATTTTTTAGCTTACTTGACTGTATATACACTACCGGTCAAAAGTTTAAGATCGATTACGATTTTTTAAATGTTTTTAAAAGAAGTCTCTTCTGCTACCAAGGCTGCAATTTTTGATAAAATAATACACAAAAAACACAGTAATATTGTGAAATATTATGACAATTAAATGACTTTTTTATGTTAATATATATTAAAATGTAATTTATTCCTCTGAAAAAAAGCTGAATTTTCAGCATCATTACTCCAGTCTTCAGTGTCACATGATCCTTCACAAATCACTCTAATATGATGATTTTATGCTCCAAAAACATGTATGATTATTATCCATGTTGAAAATATTTTTTACATTTTTATTTCAGGATTCTTTGATGAATAGAAAGAACAGCATTTATTTAATTAGAATATTTTCTAACATTATAAATGTCTTTACTGTAACTTTTGATCAATGTAACTCATACCTTGATGAATAGAAGTATTGATTTCTTATTTATTTTCCCCCAAAATAAAATACAAATTCTTACTGACCCCAAACTTTTTAAAGGGTAGTGTTTAATGTAACAAAAGCTTTCCATTTCAGATAAAAGCTGTTCTTTTGAACTTCTATTCATCAAAGAATCCTGAAATAAAAATTAGAAAACTGTTTTCAACATGGATAATAATCATACATGTTTTTGGAGCATAAAATCATCATATTAGAGTGATTTGTGAAGGATCATGTGACACTGAAGACTGGAGTAATGATGCTGAAAATTCAGCTTTTTTTCAGAGGAATAAATTACATTTTAATATATATTAACATAAAAAAAGTCATTTTAAATTGTCAGAATATTTCACAATATTACTGTGTTTTTTGTGTATTTTTTATCCAAAAATGGCAGCCTTGGTGAGCAGAAGACTTCTTTTGAAAACAGTTAAAAATTGAATACCAATCTTAAACTTTTAGACCAATATTGTATATATAGATCAACTGCCAGTCAATCGAGCATTCAACCTTTTTTCATGATGGACTGAAGTGATGTTTTATAACTTATTAGTCATTCACTGTTTCTGAAAAAAAAGAAAAAATAACAATAATTCTAATAAAATGGTAACATTATTAAAAAAAATTCTACTGATATATAAAACACTACAGTCTGATAAGTTGTTGACTTCATGAATATTGATTACATAGTCAAACCCATTTGCTAAAATCAAAATGCGGACGGTAATTAGCTGAGAACGAGCCAACGAAGTTGCTGCTTGTGCATTATTCCCGCCCACTGCCGAAAGAACCAGCCAGCAGTGGCTTTTGCTTGATCTTAAAGGCTCGATAATTCTGAACAAATAAAAAAAAACAAGAAATCACAGATTTGACATGTAGCACAGTGGCTAACAATAGGCATTATTTACTGTCCTGGATTGAAATGTTGTCTCATGTGAGCTATTTACTTGCAATGTTGAGGGTTGTTGGTTAAACATGCCGTACGATGTCCATGGCACTCCCATTAACATCTCTCCTGACAGAGTACAACAGTGCATTCTGGGTAGAGGACAACTTTCACGTGGTTTCGTCACTATACACAGGCTTCTGTTTTACTACAACATCAAAGCCAAATATATTACAGTCACCATGTTACGTTCAACATAGTAAGACAGGAGGCGAGGGGGAGGAGGTGGGCAGGAGATGAGGAGGAACACAAGGAAAAATGTGATGGAGTACTATATAAGCAACTGTGCTTTCACCCAGAAGAACAGATTGTTGACAACATTGGGACTGTGCTTTGAGTAAACAATTCTTAAAAGCCCAATTAGTCTGTGATTTCATTTTACATGCTTAACTGTTCTTTGTAAAGCAGCAGAAAAGTAAGTTCTCTGGACAGTGTTCATTTCCAATCTGTTCAAGGCTTGTTGGCATTATCATGAGAAATCAAATTTGATCCATTGGCCATAAAACTATGAATTAATGTGGAATTAAAGGGATAGTTCACTTTGAAATAAATTTTTGATATGTTTTAGCTTACCTCAAGGGCATCCAAGATGTAGGTGTCTTTGTTTCCACAGTATTTTAAATTTTGACATTTTTCAGTCAAACCATTCTTGTCTGTCAGTCATATAATGCAGGTATAGGAGGTCTACGTCAAAGAGCATACACAGAGAAGTCAATATTAAACATGATTTAATGACTTGTAAATGTAAGTACACATTGATGGCCTAAGACATCAAAACGAGCGGTTTTTGTGAGAAAACGAACAGTATTTATATTGTTTTTACCTCGTAATCACAGTGACGTCCAAGTGATCTGAATCAGTTGTGCAGTGTCCAACTGAACCGAACTGAATAATTTTCAATGTTCCTCCGGAAGTGATCGCTTGCGTGTGACGTCACTCAATATTTACACGGCGATTTCGGAAGTTTTAACTTTTACTAAACATATTTAGATATAACAAAATCATCTTGCATCGCGATTTCCCGTATATCTGAAATATGTTTAGTGAAAGGTAAAACTTCTGAAATCTCCACTTCCTGCGCATGCGCAGACCGAAAGCGCCTATGCCGTCAGTTCAGTTTGACATCTCCGTGATTACATGAGGTAAAAACGATATAAATACTGTTGTTTTTCGCACACAAACCGCTCGTTTCGTGTCTCTAGGCCATCAATGTGTACTTGCATTTACAAGTCATTCAATCATGTTTAATTTTGACTTCTCTGTGCATGCTCTTTGAGGTGAACCAAGGGTGGACCCGCTAAACCTCCAGTGTATGACTGATAGACAACAACGGTTCTGACCCGAAAAATATTAAAATTGAAAATACTACAAACTTGGATGCCCTTGAGGTAAGCTAAAACATACCAAAAATTAATTTCAAACTGAACCATCCCTTTAAGAAATGAATTGACAAGCACAGTTGTCAGCCCTGTTTACAAACAAAATCCAACCACCCTAAATTTTATATTATAGTAATGTGTGTATGTGTGTGTCACATAAATGGAATTGTATCAGGATTAAGCAAATGTGTTTATCGTGACAGCCCTAATACATAGACATTTTTTTTCTTTTGTAGTTGCAGTACCATGCAGGTCTGGCCTCCAGTCTTCTAAACCAACAGTCACTCAAACGCTCAGCCAATCAGATGGGAACATCTGCCAAAAGAAGACCCAAAGTCCAGCCCAGCACCCTTGTCCTTCCAACACAGTGAGTTTTGAGTTCATATTTTTCACAGTATCGCATAACCGGAAAGTTTGATGCTCCTAGTAAACCTGTTCAATTTCTGCAGTGTTAAACTTGTCCATTAAATGTACTACATCATAGATATAGGATTAAAAAAAGAACAACACAAGGCCTACATTCACGAAACTGAAGTCACCAGCATTTGTTTATCCATAGACCCACTCGGCAGCAGGTCAGAGGTGACCATTGATTCTCTTTCTCTCTATTGGTTCGTCCGAAAATATGGTGACAGAGTAGAATAGCTCATTGTCTTTCCTGGTGTCACTAGGGTCGTGAGAACATAGGCTTTAATAATAAAGTAGCGAGAGTGGGATTTGGTGAACATAGAGGAGAAAAGAGCACGTACTCTGGAGGGAAGATGAAAGACGGGCGGAGAATGAACAGAAAATAACCATGGAGGACACATAGAAAAGACAAGAGCGGAGCCCAGGTGGTCTGTGTCCCTCTGAAAAGCCCACTGATGGGATACCACTTCTGCTTCTCCTTGCAAATGTTCTCTTTTTAATCTGATTCTGTTGTAATGTGTTATTTTCTTTCCAATGTCCTTCAAAGTGATTGTTCATTTATTTCTTGTTGTAGTGCTCTGCTTTGCTTGGTACTTCGGTAGCGCAATGTGCTTTCTAAGGGCGAAGGAAGAGAAGTACAAATTTGCTATGTAATGTCCTATGTCTGAAGTCGTTATCTGTTCGACTATAAAGTGTTGCCTATAGACTATATGAAGTGAACACACATTGGTTCACGTTTTTGAACCAGACCCATAATTCTCTTTTGATTTGTGTGCAACCAGTCTACGTGCAATTTATCAGTTAACTCAGTGTGAAGTGGTTTATCTTTCTCGGTGAATTGATATAGTTACATTATCTTAAAATTAGTAAGATTGTACAAAGGAAATAAAAAGGATTATGAATGATTTAGGGTCATTCTAAGGGTCTTATCTTGGACCCTTCAGAGTCATGGCTTGGAAAAAGATTTGTTCATTCTGATGAACAGGAGAGTCACGAAAGAACAGAGCAAGGCGAGCATTTTGTGCTTATAAAACTTAATTTTTTTATTTATTTTTTAAATGATGGATCGTTTTGCTAGATGAGACCCTTATTCATCGTCTGGTGTCGTTTAAAGCCCTTTGAAGCTGCACTGAAACTCATTTGGACCTTGAACCGTTTGGTTCCCAATGAAGTCCATTATATGGAGAAATCCTGGAATGTTTTCATCAAAAACCTTAATTTCTTTTGACTGAAGAAATAAAGACATGGACATCTTGGATGACATGGGGGTGAGTAAATTATCAGCAAAGTTTTTTTTTTGAAGTGAACTACTCCTTTAAGTATTTGGAAAGGCCCCAAAAGCAAGTTGAAACAATTAGTTTTTCAAATACCACCTATATTCCCCATAACCTGCAGTTTCCTTATAATGTCAGTACAAGAAAATGCTTCCCCAAAATGTCAGAACTGCTGGAATTGATGGTGCTTTTCCAGTTTTTTGTTGCACCAGAGACTTCCCAGGTACTCGCAGGCTGAATTTAGTGGATTCGTTTTCATCCTGACACACTTTACCAGTACAGTAAAGTGAGATCCTCATGACAAATCTGCTTTTAGTTGACTCAAAGTGGCCTAAACCCTGCTGGCTCATCAGTCTGCAGTGCACTGTGTATCTTTAATAGCACTGTGCTGTTTTCAGATGGAAGAGGATGTTGAACGGTGCAAGGTGAACAGAGACAGCAGCTCCTCTGTCAAACGTCATTGTCCTGATGAATTTGCCGTTTCTAAAAGGAGCGGCGCATGAATTTATGCAGCACAACCTTCATGCGCTTTTGCTTTTATGTTGCTTTTTTACTTGCCAGCGTTCTGATAGCGTTCCCCTCTGACATCGCCGCTTGCTTGAATAAGTGGACCTACTGGAGAAAGTAATGTTGTCCCAAAGCCAGTTGTTTCTAAATGCATTTTAATAGATGTTTACTGTGTAAATTAATTATAATATGATAAACAATTACAGTTGTAACTGGCAGCCTAGATTGGGTGTGCAAACTAATGTGCAGGCAAAGGGAGACCCGGGTGTGTGGTGATTAAACATATTATTTGACAAAAAGAAAATTACTAGAGGCCTAAAGGACCTTCAAAATAATCATTTTAACAAACAAGATGCTCTATTCATCTATTTATTCAATCAGCCTGTTATAATCATTCATACTGCAAGTAAGGAACCAGCAGGAGTTGCCATAAATTATTCGTTTTAAAATCACTGCAATGAAACTTTAGGATAATTGAGGCCCAGAGGATAGTCTGAATGATCGCTGGTCCCATCCTGTGCATTCATCGTGATATTAATCCTGTAAACAGAATTACACAGCATTTACTCATATAATCTGGCTCAAAGGGATTGTGTCTGCGCTTGAACACTTCCCCAACAGCTAAGCAGACAAGCAGTTACAGAGTGGGATTTGATAAATATGTTTTAGTGCTTTTTGTTTTTATCTGTTGATTTTTGTGAACCAATTTGAGCTAATTATAAACTGATAAAGAGGCTCAGTTGTGTCTGTATGAATCAGATAATGAAAAGTCCAATGTCATAATCAGTGCTTAACATTAACACGTCACTCCTACTAGCCACTTTTAGCCAATTTTATCTGTAATTTTTTTTGTATTCTTTAAAAAAAGGCATCTGAAATAATAAACAAAAATATCTAGATATTGTTTGATTAATTTTGAAACACTTCCAATACAAATTTTCCTTAGAATAGATGCATGATACCAGCTGTGCTTTCTCGCTCTCTCATCTCTCAGATGACACACATACCCACCTCCCCGTACTCAATCGGATTCATTTACTCCGGATGAATATTGTTGGTGTTACAGGGCTTGAATTTCGAGCTTGGACATGCGCATTGCACATAATTTTACTCATTCCCGCAGATTTTGTGCTCATACCCAAAAGTGTGTGTACATAGAGCCGCCTCACAGTACCAATTTAAGTTCTTTTCGCTGCTTATTGCACTTAAACAGTCCAATACATACAAAAGAACATCGAAATATCAGTCTTGGTGAGTATTCACGTAAACACAGTCAGTTATGTTTAAATTAATGTAAAAGAAAACGCACGTGTAACAGTATATGGATCTGTGCGTTAGGTCTTAAAGTGACAACAGCCTTAATATACCTACTGCCAAATTATTTTACCTTTCCCCCATGGTATCGATGCCAACATTGTGGCCAGTGAAAATGTTGAGTGGCTAACTTTGGAAAATCACTAGCCACAGTGGCTGTTAAGCAAAAACGTTGAAGCCCTGTTCATGGTATATGCAGTAACGCTTCCTTTTACAGTACAGTACTCTACGTCTACTACATTGTACTTACCTAGAAAGTACTGGCTAATATAAGCTAAGTACATGGGTTAGGGGTAGGTTCAGGGTTTTACCCAATTACCTACACTGTAAAAAATGATTGTGAACAGTAAAAGAGTCAAAAACTGTTAATTGGTGAACAGAAAGTTTCCTTACTATATACGGTAAATAACTGTGATATATATAATGGTTCATTTAATGTAATTATTGCTGTAAAATACTGTTAAATTTACAGTTTTTGGAAATGAAAAAGAACAAGTCATTGTATAACTTACAGTGAAAAAATTCAAATTGACATTCCCACAATTCGCTGCGTGACACTTCACATTTAATCATGTATTTTAATTGTTTCTTAAAAATTTTCTTAGTTTTTTTCTAACCAGTTATGTACATTAGGGTTTTATGTTACACTTAATGTTGTTAAATTAATGCTTATTTCATTTTTTAAATTTCAACATGTTACCATGATGGTGTTTAATGTTTGTGTGATTGACACTGTGCAGCTTCTATATAGTAGTTTGAACATTCATGTGGAAGAACTGATTAAGATGAGCTTTGATTTGATCATTTGATTCTCATCACTGCTGTGGTTGTTGGTTGTCAGTGTATTAAAATTGAACAAAACAGATATTAATACTTCAAAAGGTCAGTAAATTAACATTATATCAGATTATGAAATACGGTTTATTGCTGTACAATTAAATATGGTTAAAAGTCTGTAAAACCTACTGTAAAATGTTGCTACCGTATTTTTAACAGGAAAACTCTGGTAACGTAAATTTAACAGATTTTTACAGTGTAGTAATTGTAATTACTATAATAAGAACATAGTATGTTCATGGTTAACAGGACTGTCAAAGGAAGCGTTACTGTATATGCATTGAAAGCTGCTCTGGTCAGCTCAAGGTGACCTTTGTGTCATTGGTCAGGGCTTTCTGTTGCTTTTGATTTCTCAGGATATGCAGACTGCCGCCCTCCTGAGAATCAATGCAGAGTGCTGTTGTCACTTTAGGGTCTCTTCTCTTGCTCCCATCGGCCAAACAGGCAAAGCCACAGTTACTGAATCAAGACTAATTCACCATACTCCCTCATG
Organism: Hybognathus amarus; assembly: GCA_030378365.1. Lineage (NCBI taxonomy): Eukaryota > Metazoa > Chordata > Actinopteri > Cypriniformes > Leuciscidae > Hybognathus > Hybognathus amarus. The sequence continues at coordinate 106,832 of JAQIUQ010007592.1, read as the reverse complement.
GGACCTGCAGATTTACTTTACATGTTACTAGGGAATGCAGCGAATACAGCATTATCTGTATCTGTCTCTGTTAAACATATGAATGATCTGTATCTGTACTCGGACATGGGCGGGAGCCTAACCTGGAAGTGGGTCGGGTTGTCTTGAAATGGGCGGGGCTTTAACCGTTATTAAATATGTTATTTTAAGCATGCAATGGGTTGATCAGAAATTGCTAAATTTATTGCTGATAAGAAAACTATTTGCATGACAGCATCAGCATTGAGCTTCAGATTTTGATCACGATAACAAACGAACTACAGAACAAGTTTTGTAACAATGAATACAACACATGCGGTTGCAATTATGAAGTAAAATGTAATGAACAAGAGTTTTCATCTCAACTAGGGCTGGGTGATATGGACCAAAAGTCATATCCCGATATATATAGGCTGAATTTCGATATATACAGAAATATATCCCGATATTTTTTTCCGCAAAGTGAGAGCAAATGTTCAGTCAAAGTCAAAGCCAAAAATGACATGTCACAAGTAGTTTTATTGAAACCGGCTCTTTCAGTGAACATTTGAAAAATCAAATGAATAAATAGTAAACAGGTTTCTTCACCTTAGGGCTGCACGATTATGACAAAAATCATAATTGCAGATTATTCCCTTGGAATTGTAATTGTGATTCATTAATTATTATCAAATTGAATAATATATATAAAAAATTGTGTAAAAATGTTATAATTTGCCTATATATAGAGAGAATATTATTAGGCAAATTATAACACATTTACAAAAAATGTGTTAACACACATACACAAGTACTACCCCCCTTTACATAAATTATTATTTATTAACTAACATAACTATTATTAACAGCAGCCTCAACCCGGTCAGTCACTGCATTACTGCTTTCTTTCCTCTTTGCACATTGCATATTTAAATAGATATTATAACTAATTACTCAGTATTGCCAGGCTGAATTACATCTGTTCAGATTACAATTTGTGTATGCTTTGTTTTAACGTGTTTTAAAAGCCTAAGGATGTGTGCTTCGGGGAGTCTCCTAAGGGCTTTTCCCAAGGGTTTTTCCTCATCTCCATCTCAGGGAGTTTTCCTTCCCACTGTTGCCTTTGGCTTGTTCACTTGGGTGTTCATAAAGGCACTGTTCTTTGTAAAGTTGCAATTGAACTCTTTAGCATTATTATTATTATTTTTTAACTATAGTTTTTAAGTGTTTGCACTATTAGTACTTATGCAAACCTACAGTAACATTTTTGGTTGTGTGCAATTTTTAGAATGACTTCTTAAATTCCTATTCAGTTCCATTTTAATTGAATTTGAATGAAAGGAAGCAGAATTACAATGAATCGCTGCTTTGAAAGCTTTGAAAACATTTTTAAAAGATGATGGATGAATAGATAGATTTTAATACGTCATTATTTTATCATATACTGTATTTTGATCATCAAATCATTTCAAGTGCATCCAGGTTTTTTCATGTTCAATACCCAGATAGAAGGGACCGCAGGTCAAGATGTGTTTCTTTCCTGTGGTGCATTGCACCAAAGTTTAGAGAGCTGAGTGTTATGAAATTTTTTGTCATAGCTGATCCCTGATTAAAGGAAAGAGAGGGAAACAGCACTCGTTTATCAGTATTCATCTCACCCTCACATGCAGTCACAAGAAAGGGCTATTTGATCACTTTGTATCGTCCATCAAACTGAGAGAGCAATGTTACCACGTTACATCAAGATGAACAAAGTACAAGCACCTCCTTTTTTGTGGTCCTCTGACACTGACTTCCTGCCATCCTCAGGGGTGTCTGGAGATGCCCTTTCTTGTGGCCGCATCAGTTTAGGCAGTTGGAATGTAATCCACTGAAAGTGTTTCATCATCTGGATGATAATCTGACGCATTAACATTCAAATCACTCTCCAGAGTGGATCCTTAAACTGTGCCGCAGAACCTACATGTCTAATGGAGCCTTCATTAACTTTAGATTACAAGGTTGGTATAAAAAAAAACCTAACATTTGCGTTTTCCTCTCACATAATCTCATGTAAAGTACCCATACCCTCAAGACCCCGATATTCTTAAGCACTGAAGGACAAACTGGTGTGACATCTTGAACAAATTCAGGCCAAAACGAACACAAAGTTTGTTAGGTGTTCGTTTCAGGAGTTCGAGTTTTCGGTAATGTTTGCTCCTGCTGATTAACGTGTTTGAACTACTATTAGTCCGTGGTGATTATGTACTACACTCTTTTTTTTTTCTTTTTTTCTTTATTTATTTTTTTTATTTAATTTTTATATAATACAAACATAAGACATCTACCCCCCCCCCCCCCCCCCCCAAAAAAAAAAAAAACTCACATTTTTATATTAAACAGAACCATACCATAATAAGGCAGATTTGTGTAATTAAATAAAATAGCAACAACATTAAATAATGTATAACATGTATAAAATAACATTTACAAAAGATGAAGAGAATGACAAAAATAAGATTGAAAGTCCAGAAAGTTACAATGTTCCTTGTAATAAAATAGGGTGAAGAGAAGGTTCCAAAAAACTGGCCTGTTTTCCCATGTAATGCATAAGTAAGGTGCTCTAGGGGAATCAACTCAAAAATGATCTTGTACCATCCTTTGAGGGAAGGAGATTTATCACTGATCCAATTAAGTAAAATATTTTTCCTGGCTTTACTACACTCTTAGAAGAAAAGGTTCTATCAGCGCCACGTATTGGAACCCCTAAAAAGTTCTATATAGAACCCTTCTTAAGGGTTCAATAATAACAACCCTTTAGAAAAAGGTTATAAATGGAACCTTTTGGGTTCATTCATTATCATTTGTTTTGTCCTTTATGGATTAAATATTTTATATTATTGACAAACATCAAGACCCTAAAATGTATTATTGAATGCATGTGAATGATTACAAAATTCAAAATATGGGGGTTTGACGATGTATATATTTATATCATTTTATGTAGTTAATCAATATCTACACGAAGAGTGCCATTTCAGTTTTTCTCCTCCAAAAATCAGCATGATTAAAATGTGATATTAAGTTACTACAACAGTTTAATAAACAATAATTTAATTACAACTACAAAATGTTGCAGAATAATGTAATATATGAATGATTTATATAGCCTATAAAGAACCTTTGTGCCAAAGGGTTCTTTCTTGTCATTATAGAACCTTTTTTAGCATAAAAGGTTCTTTGGAGTTGAGTTAAGAACCCTCTGCTTCATATATAGAACCCTTTTTTTCTGAGAGTGTAGGTAGGTGTGTAGAACATGCATGTACTGAACTTGTGTAGAACATAAGCACATTGGAGATCTGCTTTAAAGTTGATATTGAAGTTGTACTTCTATTTGAAAGAGACACTGACTGACTTTCTTTTTCTTTTCATTTTTAATACTGTTAAGCAGCTTGCTTCAAAGCGATCTATTGTATAAAGTGCTATTTAAATATGACTTGACTTGACTGGATTGCTGAATTGCAGAGCTGGTGCAAACATATTCATCGCTATGAGCAGATGATTTCTTAACTGCTGTTTTGAATTTTTGTTGTGTTTGTTATTTTTTTTTTTAGAGGAAGCGCGCAGCACATATTTACACATTCATCTAAACGCTGCTCTCAGCAGTGTGGGTGGTGTTAGGATGTTCTTCAACAGTATATCACTTCTCATGCATTTCAAACTTCTTTTTACTCCCTGAGAATGAAACAGAAGTTTGCTGTGAGAACATCGGCTACTTCAAACAGCTCTCTCTAAAACCTTCAGATCAGCAAAATAGATTTTTATACAGTAAATGTTGTTTCGAGATGTAAATTGGGGGCAAAATGTCTTTATATGGGAGCATTAAAGGGGTAGTTCACCCAAAAAATTCTATTCTGTCATTGCATCCATTTTTCAAAATATCTTCTTTTTTCACACAGAGCACAGAAATTCATACAGGTTTAGAGCAGGATTATTATAGATAAAACAAACCATATCAATTAAAACATTTTTTATTACGTAAAATAAACAGGAACTGAAATAAAATTAAATATTAAAAAATGTAAACTTATTTTACTTTATTTATTTGCTAAAGCAGCATTTCTCATTTTCATTTAAGTTGAAGTGCAAACAAAAACTAAATAAACTAAAACTTAATAAAACTTTATAGACATTTAAAAAAACAGCAAAATTACTAGAACTTTACCTAAAGTTAAAATTAAAACTTAAATATAAATCAAAATATTAACAAAAAGTGTGATGTAACAATGCCACTAAAATAGCATGACGTAAAGAAACGACATATTGGTAAGTAAACTAAGGCATTTCATGTATTTATTATTTTTTATTTATTTTTTTTAAAGGTGAACTATCCATTTAATTTGTAATGAAGTGTGTGCGTTAAGTATTGTAACCAGGGCCGAGGATTTTATACAATGTTGTCTAAGCCTTGTTAGCTGCTGGTAGATTTAGTAAACTACCATCTGGTTATAAAATGTGCTTTTTCCATTTTTTTTTTTTATAAAGTGTGAAATTGAAATTGACATCATGTTTGTTTGTTTTCGTGAGTGTGTGCGCATGCAATCGGCCAATCGGCATTGTTATATGTCATTTTTCCTGCGGCTTTACAGAGATTTTAGGCGTGACATTCACAGCTGAAGTGATTGGTTATAAAAATGTTCTGTGGTCCCATGAGCAAAGATAGCAAATGACTACTTTTCCTTAAGGCTAGCTTGACTGTAGTTTGACTACTTTTAATTGAGTTGCTAGTAGCTTCCTCAACAGTGCAAGAGACATTTCACCTGATTTAGGAGTATATTGCGCTCTGAATGGTGAACTTCAACTGAATATTTTAACCTGAAATGAAGCCTACTCTGGTAAAATGGCCCATAGTGCCTTGCTGATTGACAGTGATACAGCACACTCGAGGTCAGAGGATACAGAACGCATTCTCTTCCATTGGTTTTCTTGACCTTTATTGGTCTCGTCCAGTACTGGTGCAGTGGTATAACAGGGCAGATGGGTAGTGGACAATTAAATCCTTATCAGAGAGACGGCCTGGGGCAGGGCCAGAGGGAGGGACTTTAACAAGGACCTTTAAACGCTGTGGTTTCAAGGCAGCCAAAGCACCAAATGCGAGTGAATAATGGCTTTGCAAGTGAATAAAATGCCAGGTTGGCAGGAACTTTCAGGAACTGAAACAGTACATAGTTTAGGTTGAATTTTTCTGTGCTTTACTGTGACAGAAACTGCAGTTTGTCACAAAAATTTTGCAGGAAACGTTAATAATTCTGTTGTCATACTAAACCTGTAATCTGGCATCTAAAATACCTATTTATGGCAAATTATAGGCCTTCTTTTGGATCCTGCAGACTTTGACTGATTTTACTCATTCTTGACCATATCTTGGACCACAAAATCAATACAGACAGGTATTGACTTTACAGAGCGAAGACACAGTGATTTAATGAGTGTACAGTTGTTTGATGTGCAAGTAATGTTCGATATGTTAATTCAAGCCTCGCTGTGCCTAAAATCCATTATGAGACTCATGCTCTGCTTGGCTTGAGAAAACAATCAGAGCCACAGAAGAAAAAAACCTTTTTGTGAGTCCAGCAATGATGAGTTAGTTTGCATGGAGATTAGGTAGGTTTCACTCCAGAGATTATGAGTTATGATGCATGGAGATATTAAAACATGTCTTGTCTTGTAACATGCTGGCACCCCTCTGCGGTGCCAATGGAGATATAATTGCTAACCCTATTTGGTTACATCCCAGCCATTCTATTGCCAGTAAACCACTTATGCCAGGAGATAAAATAATTGCTTGGCTTCAGTGTATGTGATTGGCTGGAAGAGCAGGTTTTGGTTCATGTGAGGTTAGTGTACAATATTGGCTGCTTTCCTTATGCCATCCTATTTGACAATTGAAATGAAATTATTTTATGTAAAGCTTTTTGAGTGTGTTTGGGATGTTTGCAGGTCTTTGGCTTGCAAAAGTATTAATTACTGTACAAGTACTTTTACCATTGTTACGAGTTAAGCTCCGACAAATGACAAGCAACAGACTGGAAGTCGTTACCAGTATTTTCGCCAATGCATTATTCTTTAATGGGGCTATATGTAAAATTCACAAACCCTTGATATTAGCGACACCGGTGGCCAGTCCGCTATCCTCTCAACAACCAAAATGACTAATGAGAAAGCATAAGTTAAGAAAGCATCTGATCGTCAGCGATGTGGATATGTTTGCACCACCTTTGCAATTCACCAGCACAATATCGACAGATGATGGGGTAATTAAAACTACACCTTATGATAGTATATGATTAAGGGATAGTTCACTTTGAAATTAATTTTTTATATGTTTTAGCTTACTTTAAGGGCATCCAAGATGTAGGTGTCTTTGTTTCCACAGTAGTTTCAATTTTGACATTTTTCGGTCAAACCATTCTTTTCTGTCAGTCATATAATGGAGGATTATGGGGTCCACCTCAAAGAGCATGCACAAAGAAGTCAAAATTAAACATGATTTAATGGCTCGTAATTGCAAGTACACATTGATGACCTAAGACACAAAACGAGCGGTTTGTGTGAGAAAACGAACTGTATTTATATCGTTTTTACCTCGTCGAATCACAGTCACTCAAGACGTCACTCATTGTTTATACAGTGATTTCGGAAGTTTTACCTTTCACTGTGAAGATCTAAACATGTTTAGATATACAGGAAATCGCAATGGAAAACGATTTCAGTATATCTAAATATGTTTAGTAAAAGGTATAACTTCTGAAGTGAGTCATATGAAAATTCTTGCATATAGCCCCTTTTAAAGGGATACTCTAGTTTTTTTGGAAATAGGCTCATTTTACAACTCCCCAAAGTTAAACAGTTGAGTTTTACCGTTTTCGAATCAATTCAGCCGATTTTCTGATATTAGAAGAATATCAGTAACCAGGCAGTTTCTGGTCTCATTGACTTCCATAGAATGTTTTTTTCCTACTATGGAAGTCAATGAGACCAGAAACTGTCTGGTTACTGATATTCTTCTAAATATCAGAAAATCGGCTGAATTTCGAAAACGGTGAAACTCAACTGTTTTAACTCTGGGGGAGTTGTAAAATGAGCCTATTTCAAAAAACTGGAGTATCCCTTTAACACTATTTCTGTGAAATGGTGATTATGAATAATTATGGAATTTTGAATCATTATTTACGTTGATTAGCTCTTGAAAACCTAGACTGTTTTTCTTTCAGATGTATTGGGTTCATTTGTTTTGTGTGTACTGTATATAATCAAACATTCATTATGTTCATCCAAATCATTCATTTTACCATGGTTAATAAACTGTTGCTTCACAAACAATTTTAAAGGTGCTGTGCAACTGGCACTGTGGGGGCGAAATGTGAAAATTGAATGCGAATGTCAGAGATAGTGAAAAAATGTGGCTTTAGGGTTTTGAACTCCTTGCCCTAAGTATTAAAGCTCAATGCATAACTTTTCCCTCAAGATCTGAGCTTCAGGCATGGATGAAACCTCAAGTCATGGCAATTTTGGGAGTGAGGTATGAGATCAGATGTGTTATTTTTATTTTGTGAACAATAAAACAGGCCAAGAGGTGCTTTTAAGGTTATATTGAAGGACATAAGCCATTTAGAGACCAGAATATATTACAGACGGGGTGTGTTATTTTGAATTGGGCTAGTAGGAAACCACCTAGCAACCATCCTGAACACCCTAGCAACTGCTTAGAAATACTGTAGCACTGTGCTGGCAAGTTTTGCATGCAGAAGCACTGCTCACATTTTCTCCTGAAAAGTAAAAATCAAGTTTATCCTTGGTCTAATGATTCCCAAAATCTTTACACAAGCATATGTCGAGCTGGTGGTAATGTTCTCGCCTGTTTAGTATGCTGTTATTTAATTTAAGCGAGTAAATGAGGAACCTTAGTGCAGGCACGAGGGAGATTGTGAACAAACAGAGAGGTATGTTGAACAATTTCTCTTTGCTTTTTATCTTCCCTTCTGAGAAAGAAACTGCTGCTGCAGGAAAATCACTGAGAACTTTCAACGTGATGAGGCAACTTAATCTTTGTCGATTCTCCAGCTGCATTGCACTTGCAGACGTGCGTGTACGCAATCACATGCGTGTCCCTGTTTGCACCTGTCCGTGGGTTACCTGGGTTCTCCGCAACCACTGTTAAGAAGTAAAATCTCCATAGTTGGTCCAGTAACTTTCAAATGACTTTTAAACAAAGCCCTCCACCAGCCGCCCACCGTCGGTTCTTTAATGAATTATTTTCCTCGTCTGTGTGCAGGGCCAGTCCCTCAAGTCTATTGATAGCTGATGGCAACGGAGATTTTCATTAAACCCTTATTAGCATTGACCCTACAGTACATGTTGGGCGACTCTTCTTGGGGACTGTTCTGCTGACTCCAGGGATGGCTGAAGGCTTTTGGCACTCTCTGTCCAATTTATTGATGTCTAACGAGGCTGTTGAGCAACCCTGGCAGGGTTTTAAGTATTCGTTTTCTTCTGAAGCATTGAAGGTTATGTCAGATGTGGAACAGCGGAGAGTCTTGTTGATGGTGGATGCAAATTGAATCGATTGCTTAATGCTTTCAATTTAGAGCTCATACAGTTTTTTATGTTGCTTCTGATGTTTATTTTCCTGTTTTTTATAATGGTTTGATTATTTACAGATGTACTGAGAAAAAAACAAGGTGTGATTTGTGTGGCTACATCAGTGTTCTTCTTAAAACTAAAAAAAATCTTTGCGAAAATTAAATAAAATACAAAAATTAAATGAAAAAATGTAAGTTTACATTTAAAATACTACATTTGTTAGAACTGAAAAAATAAATTAAAGCTAAATAAATTATTATAAATAATATTAAATGAATAGATATTACAAAAACTAATACAAATGACAAAAAGCACATACAATTACTAAAACCAACTGAAATGACAAATGAAAGTGTTAAAATTAAAGCTAGTTCAAAATATCAGTGAATACAATATATTAATAGCACTAAAATAACACTGATAAACGTTTAAAAAGTTAAAGGAGAATTCAAATCAAGATGTTGTTCAAATCAATGTGACGATTCAAGAGTGACCATCATAATGCTGACCCGGACCTTCTCAACTTTGAGACTCCATCAATATGTGTTGTATCCAAAGAAACAATTAGTTTGTTCAATACCAATACCTTAATGAAAAGCCATTGATTTGGTATTGGCAGTGATTGTGACCCAAAGACCTCTTGGTTTGCACTTAAAGTGAAAGATTCGCAACTTTTTTACTCAAAATAACGCTCTCTTTCCAGATATGTGGATGACGTCATATCCAGAATTGGACGAATGTTTCCAGATATGTCAATCGAGCTTTTCCGGCCAAATGGGACATCGGCGGTTCTTTTGGTAAGATGCTCTGTGCTACACACATCAGTTCAGGGTTGTTTTTGATGATTTGTCTCTGTACAAGGCAAAATGACAAGTTTTATTGGAAATTGATTTCATTGGTTGTTCATAGGAGCACAACTTGAATGGCTTAGTTAGTAAGTCAGAAAAAGTCGAATGTCAAAACGACATATTTTAGTAGAAGCAGAAAGATTTAAGACAATATAACCTGCAAAATTAGCATGTCTAAACAAAATTGTAAAGCATCAAAGTTGTTTTGTCTTTTTTGTCTTGAAAGTATTCATTTTCTATAGTAGTAGAGAACATACAATTTTCACAAAATAATAGTTGTTGATAGTAATGAATCTCAAGTACTTTATACAGTTATTTGTTGGTTTCCATTTCCACTGGCATTGATGAAGCAGGACAGCACAAAAGTGCACCCATGTAGAAGCTTTATCTGACTAATGGTGTGTAAGAGGTAATGGTGAAGGAGAGCTGGATGCCCTTGTACTCGGGGAGCAATCTCTCTGTTGACTGCTCTGTCAGTCTCCTTGTGAGTCGTCCCTGAGAACATCCCAGAGGGGCTTGGGATTGTTGACTCTTTGAGGAGTTTGCTCCACACTTTCAAAGTTTTGCAGGGTGCATGCATGATAATGTAAGTAAAGAGACCGGCACAAGAGAGTGGCCGTCTATTATAGCTGAGCTCTTTAACTCTTTCAGATTGCAATCTGCATAGGAGAAATTGTTGATTGGTGCATTTTCCCACAAATGGATCATTTTAATTTAGTGTTTTGTGCTAATTATGAGTTGCATGTGCTGTTAAGCTAATAATGATGACCCTTGTGAGGCTGCATAAGAGTGCTAAAATTGTACATTGGGATTTAACACTTCTTATTATTACTGTTGAAAGCCTGAAATATTCCTGTTTTCCAGACAGTATTACTTTTTTTATTGTTCCCTTAGCAATTTTTCTGTCTGCCATGTTTATTTAAATTAGGTTGTGTGTTTAAGGCTCAATCTGGAAGTTTGCTGTGCTTAAAACAACCACTGTTATTTTGAGATTGACTGTCTTGGGGTACCAAACACCCTAAGCCTGTATGCTGGACTGGGAGAAGATATGAGATGGTCCTCACTACAGAACATGAAATCCACGGGAGAGGAGTTGGATCCAGATCCAACTCCTCCCACCTTACTTATACTTAAACCTACCCAGCTCCACCCCCTGATCCCTAAACCCACCCCTAAACCTGCCCAGCTCCACCCCCTGATCCCTAAACCCACCCCTAAACCTGCCCAGCTCCACCCCTGGTCCCTAAACCCACCCCTAAACCTGCCCAGCTCCACCCCCTGGTCCCTAAACCCACCCCTAAACCTGCCCAGCTCCACCCCCTGATCCCTAAACCCACCCCTAAATCTACCCAGCTCCACCCCCTGATCCCTAAACCTACCCCTAAACCTACCCAGCTCCACCCCCTGGTCCCTAAACCCACCCCTAAACCTGTCCAGCTCCACCCCCTGATCCCTAAACCCACCCCTAAATCTACCCAACTCCACCCCCAGATCCCTAAACCCACCCCTAAACCTGCCCAGCTCCACCCCTGATCCCTAAACCCACCCCTAAATCTACCCAGCTCCACCCCCTGATCCCTAAACCCACCCCTAAACCTGCCCAGCTCCACCCCTGGTCCCTAAACCCACCCCTAAACCTGCCCAGCTCCACCCCCTGATCCCTAAACCCACCCCTAAATCTACCCAGCTCCACCCCTGATCCCTAAACCTACCCCTAAACCTACCCAGCTCCACCCCCTGATCCCTAAACCCACCCCTAAACCTACCCAACTCCACCCCCTGATCCCTAAACCCACCCCTAAACCTGCCCAGCTCCACCCCCTGGTCCCTAAACCCACCCCTAAACCTGCCCAGCTCCACCCCCTGATCCCTAAACCCACCCCTAAATCTACCCAGCTCCACCCCCTGATCCCTAAACCTACCCCTAAACCTACCCAGCTCCACCCCCTGATCCCTAAACCCACCCCTAAATCTACCCAACTCCACCCCCAGATCCCTAAACCCACCCCTAAACCTGCCCAGCTCCACCCCCTGATCCCTAAACCCACCCCTAAACCTGCCCAGCTCCACCCCCTGGTCCCTAAACCCACCCCTAAACCTGCCCAGCTCCACCCCCTGATCCCTAAACCCACCCCTAAATCTACCCAGCTCCACCCCCTGATCCCTAAACCTACCCCTAAACCTACCCAACTCCACCTTTAAGATCTGGATCTGAATCCCGCCCCCTGGATCTTGTGTACTGCAATAAGGTGCTACTGCAAAATATCGCCCTGGCATTTTCTGTTGCACCTCATTGCAGATATCCAGAAAAAGTCTCGTCCCCAAAAAGATGTCGCCCCACCAGATGTCCAGTCCGCCCATGCCTGTATGTGTTAAAATACTGAAAAAATTAGAATTTAAAATATATTTGTAACTGTCGATCAACAAGTGTTAACATACGAAAGTGTTATAGCTAAACAGAAGTAATGTAAGATTTCTCATGGAGGGTGTTTGAAGCATGACAATTTTTTGTTTATAATCAGTCCTCATATAATAAGGAACAGTCATTAAGTATTAACCTGATACTTAAATATTAATTATGTTTTTCAAGCTTTATAAAATGGCCTTTTGGCCTTTCAGACCCCATATTGAACATGGGGGTTAATGCCTGGTTTGCATTGTCGGTACAACAAATTAAATAAAAAATATACAGGTAGCCGAATGATATGATATACCATTTTACTTTATGCAATATGCGTGTACACACGGCTATAAATGGCAATCCTGTGCCGTGCATCTATACACCGTATCTAAATTGCATATTAATGTGTTGTTGGGGCAACATGTAATGAAAAAATATTTTCATAAGAATAATGATTTATAATTTCTTTCCCTATTCACTCGCCTCCAAAATGCCTAATTTGCCAAGATGTAAGTCCTGGTGTCCTCTACAGAGGTCATGAATAAACAAATGCCCTGTAACAGAAAGTCATATTCTGATTTCAAAACCCATAACATTTTCCTGAGATGTTGAATTAAAAACAATTTGAAAATGAGTCAGACAAATGATAATTATACAAGATTACCATATCAATAAGAGTGCTAAATTTGGTCCTTTTTAAAGACTAAGAAGAGGGAGTTGTTAAGGTGAAACCTTCAAATATCTGGTATTTCTGCAAAGACTTGAATGTGCTCTTTACAGGACATCCTGACTCAAAACGTATTTCAGAGAAAGTTATTAAAATATAATATCCTAAATATCTATTCCTGTGTAAGAGGATATACAGTATATTATAATTTAGAAATATTTTAAAGTATTATCAATATGAAAAATATTAAAATTATGAATATATAATAAAGTATAAAATCAAAGACATTATTTGACTTGTGTACAGTGTGGCTTAGCCTGTAATATCATTTACATGTCTAAATTTGGCCAGTGTAACCGAGTCATAGATCATTTCCATTTGCTTCTGTCATCATCTACATGTTGTTTACAAGCATTTTTCCTTCCCTCTTTGTCATATCTCATCTCAACCAGGGCACAATGTGAGCCAGGATTAAATTAGTGCCTCTTCAATAAAAATAAATAAATAAAGATATATATATATATATATTAGGTGCATGACACCCCTGATTCCAGCATTAAGTTGTCACCACATTGGATAATTTGGAACTTATGGTCAATGGTACAGTCTCCTAGTAATGTTTTTCACCTCTACCCAGATGCTTTGTAGCCTTTTTGGTCTGAATTATCACATTCTGAGATGATGTCAGTTGTCAGTTGGGTCATTCACACCACACACACCATCCCCCTTACCTTTGAGACTTCCTCTGACACTTCTCTGCTGCCGTCATGTCTTTTGGCACCGCTGACTGAGAGGAAAGAGAGACTGAGGGATCTTGGCAGCGGTGCCAGGAAGACTACAAATGCCCCTTCCACAGCAGTGGGAGTTCAGTGGTTCACACCCACGGGGCATGCACTTCCAGATGGCCCAGTTGGCAGGCCTGAGTGATGTCACCGAGGGGCTAAATCGCTGCCAGGCCCTTCTTCGGACACGCTATTCTGCGGTGTTCAACAAAGCGATCAGCAGGAAATGTCCTCATTGTGATGGACTGTTTGTGCATGAAATGAAAATGAGGATTATTATACAAAAGTTCAAGAGGTTGTCTAATTCTTTTTCAGGGATGCACCAAAATGAAAATTTTGGGCTGAAACCGAAAGTTCAGGATACTCTTGGCCGAAAACCAAAATAATAAATAATCAATTAATAAATCAAACTTATTTAATAATAAACACTCAAATAGCTAAAATTTTAGTTGTACAAACATTTAAATTGCGCATAAGGCATTAATGAGTTTATAGAGATTGAATAGCTTTCTTGAGGTTAATGTAACATTAAGGGACATTGTACAGCCGACAAGCTGTTTTATTGACGTCTTTCCCTGGTTGAAACACCAAATGAGAGATTACATGAGACAGGACTAAACTACATTTGCTGTTTAAATTTCGTAATAAAATCGAAAGAATTTGAAAGTTGAGTCTTTGCTTCGTATTAAAAGTAACAGAACGCATTTTAGCTATTATTTGATTGTAGTTGCGCTATTATATATAGATATATAGTATATACATGTATATATATATTATGGTTATAAAGATACGTGTATTCGTATTGAACAGTTCGGTTCAGAGGCTTTCGGTTTAGGTTTTCGTATGCATTTTTGAACCGAACGGTTCGTCGGTTAATTTTTCCTGCCCACCAACATTTCATTATTCAAATATATGGTAGGCGCGTCAGCGCGTGTTAAGCGCGTTCATAATGTAAGTGTAAGAAACGTTACCGTGAATTTTGTGAACTGTTACACCCCTAATATATATACATATATACATACATATATATATATATATATATATATATATATATATATATATATATATATATATATAGTAGAGGGTGGGAATCTCTAGGCACCTGATGATTTTAATTCGATTATCGATTCAGAGGGCTTCCGATTCGATGCTAAATCGATTATCTGAATCTTTTTTTTGTGTGTGTGTGTGAGACTATAAATACTTTGCTTTAAAAGTAAAAAGTAATGACCCATGAAGAATTAATAATATATTTGATTAACATTGCAAAGAACCAACAGGAAAGTAAATGTGTGCCTGAACTAGCAGCATACTTGTTATCCATGGATTTTTTTCTCTCTCTCTCTCTCTCCTGGAAGTTGATGGGGACCAGCAACTGTTTGGTAACTTACATTAAAAAAAAATAAATAAAAATAAAAAAAACCTTTTGTGTTCAGGACAAGAAAGAAATGAATACAGGTTTGGAACAACATTAGAGTAAATAATGACAAATATTTTTTTTGTGAACTATCCCTTTAAGGACGGAGCGGCAGTACTATTTACTCCTGTCGCTTTAGACCAGCAAGTGCACGCGTTTAATATAGACGCATATTACACCAGATTTTCTCTCAAATGTTTGCTTTCACTTTAGACATAGCCAGTTCTGTTTATGTAAACATTGTATGTGTTTAACAGTATTAGCATAAGACTCGAAAGATAACTTAGTCCAGTGTTCAGGCGCTGTTTGACAGGCTTCTAGTGCCTGTGTGAGCGTCAGGGAACAGAGCATCAGCACGTGAATTAAATGTTTAACCGGCATGGCTTATGCAAATAATGAACTTTTGTGAATTGCTGTGTCCCGTACCTATTCATTAACGTGTGATGTATAGGCTACGTCACGTTGTACAGTTGAGACAGATGCGCCAGAACTGAACTGATAGAATGCACTGTAACACGATGCTACGATATTTCTTCAAAAGCAGATAGTGGAGACATTTTAATCATCCACGATCAAAAATCGTGCTATCGCACACCCCTCCACACGTCAGCTTTCAACGAGGAGGGTGTTTTGGATTCTGCGCTCAGTCATCGCGTCTGCGTCTCTGTTATGCTGCCACAGATGGTTCGGCCACTGCACTTCTGCGCTTCAGAGTTCCGTCTTTCACGTTGCGTCAATATTACGTTATTATAAATATATATAAAATAATACTTTTTTTTGAAAATCGATTTTTGACATTTGTGAATCGATTTCAGAATCGTCCACGTCCGCATCGCGATGCATCTAAGAATCGATTTTTTCCCACCCTAATATATATATATATATATATATATATATATATGTATATATGTGTATATATATATATATATATATATATATATATATATATATATATATATATATATATTTGAAACCCAATTTTATTCAACCCACTAGTTTAGTAGAGGTATTATTATTAGTTTGAGTTCCTGTCCCTTTCCTGCAAATGGCTGTGAATGGAAGGGATGGTAAAAAAACATCTTCGTGTGGTACACATCTACAATTTATAACAAAGGGCAATCAATCCACAGCAGAGCTGCATCTCCTTAACATCAGTTTGTAAACAGGCACGGCTTTGCAGAGTGCGCTGGCATTAATTGGAGCAGGGACGGCTCTCTACGGGCAGATTCTGCCTAACAGCCTTGCCCCACCATAATTAGGGGATGTTAATTAGCATGGAAAATGCATCTTTCTCAGGCCCTCTACCTGCTTTTCTTGGCCCTGTAATACCGTTAGCTTAACCTCGTACCCTTTTCCATGACAGATATTAACTATATGCAGAAGCGTGACGTACAATAGAATTTTTTTTTTCATCCAGTGTTGGGGAGAGATGCATTTAAGATCTTATAAGCAACTTTGAAATGTGCTGCCACAAACTGGTGCTTGTCACTCCTGCAGCGGTCCGGATCAAAGCAAGTTATGAACGTGAATTGTCCCAGAGGGTTTCTGCCAGAGTTACAGATGTAGAGTGTGTATGGAAATGAACATGCGTATAGGCACTTGCACAGAAATGCTTTTAACTGGCTTCAGTAGAATATACAATTGTTGTTATGTTTTTGTGAAGCCTGTGAAGTGATGGTAGTGAACTGTAGGTTCCAGAAAGGTCTCCTGTCATACTTATTCCTACTTCTGCTTCGCTGCATCTTTGTTTATCTCTACTTGTTAATTTATTATATATATCAGGGCTCCAGACTAACTTTTTGCCTTGGTTGCACTGGTGCGCCTAACTTTTTTATTTAGGTGCACCAGCACAAAATTCAGGTGCACTCAAATTTTTTCTCAGTCTCAAGTCACCTTTTACGCCACAATTTCAAGGTCATCTTTTTCTCATGCTCCATATATATTATGTAAATGCTTTTAAAAAGAATAAGATGTCGGTTTTTTTTTTTGAAGCACAAACTGCTTCGAAAAGCACAAACTGCTTCGCATAGATAGAATAATGCTTATTAAATCTAAAGTTACTCATTCAAGAGCTGAGAGTGATTTTCTCTGCCTTTTGTTGTTTGATTTGCATTAATCAGCAGGTTTAGACAGAGTGTATAATGGTTGACTGATGCACCATAATTTTCTCCCTATTATTTACGTCCATTTAAGACATAATTGTGTTTAAGTGAATATACGGTGTTTAAGTGAATCTCAGAGCTGGTCATTTTGACATTTTTATGTATATTTGATAGTTAAGGACACACGAAGCCCAAAGTATAGGCTACTTTTCTTGTCTACGTTGCAGTCCGTTTCAGAGCGCGCACCGCTCTTGCGCAGGTTTTTAATAGCCTTTTTTTTGATCTAGCAACAGTAGAGACAGCATTTTGCTACAATCGCCGATCGTGCTGATTCTGACGTTACATTTGGTTTTAGGAAGAACTGACAGCGGCAGCGCTCCGTAGGGCTGTGAAGTGAAGTAAGTTGCGCTGGACAGATCATGCGTCTCGTTTTTTAATGGTTTTATCTCAAATATCTTCTTTTTTTATAATCTTTGGAAGCCGAAATACAACATATATTAGAATAATATCCCAGATAAAGTGCAACCACGTTTGAATGTTTAGTTCTGTCCTCATTGTCACTCATTAAGCAAGGGCTGTCGTGTTGCGCGTGCTGTGGCTTTGCGTGATAGATCGCTCTCTCTCTTCTCTCTCTCTTCCTGAACTGCGAATAGCAAATTTGCATCACAGACAAATGGTTTAATTAAAATATAGTTTATATATAGAAATGGCTGGCGATATAAATATGATCAAGATAACGTCTAGGGATAATAAATAGTTGCCTACGTGTATTTACTTAATTTCTCCAGTACCGACAGCAGAACCGATAACGTCCAGAGCTTATCGATACAGCGGTCTTTCAAAATTCAGTACCGTTCAATACCGGGTTTCGGTACCCATCCCTAACCGCAGGTCAATGTGTCAGAAATGCAATGCTGCTACACCATGTGACTTTCTCTAGCTACGTCCCTTCTTGTTCCCTTGCTTCTCTTCCCACATTGACTAAATCATTCTGCTTTGTTGTGTCTGGCTTTGGTCACCTCAAAGGTTCACAATGGAGCGGAGTCAAACAATTTTTGTTAATTGAATTTTAAAGTCACCTTGTTCTGTTATTGATCTACATTAAAAATATTTTTCGCTGCCACGACGGTCAAAACCTTGAGGGCGGATGGGCGTGCGAGTCTGACGGTATTCGGAACGACCTCTGAGTGGGGGATTGTGCTGATGAGGACAGACCCGGCGTGAGGTGGGGAGGTCAGAGCTGGTCACGCTCAGAGAGGTGGAAGAGGGTATTGGAAAACACCCCTCTTTGCACTCAGGGGCGTTGTGGTGTGTCAGCTTGTTTTTCGTGTTGCTTGATGGTACAGTAAGCTGTGGTGAAAGCTAATGAGGTGGACACTCACAGAGACTTCAACAGTGACATTCAGATTCCTAGATTGTCAAAATAGTGCAATTTGTGCTCCTCAAAATCTGTCGATCTGACATTTTTCCCTAAAAACAGCTCCCCAGTGCTATTTGGAGTGCAGTGCCAACCCTGTTAGCTATCAGATGAGATGCCACCTATACACCTGACATTAACATGCTTTTTCAGGGATCGGATCACAATTGTATCGCATTTGATCACATTACGTGTTCAGGAACTGATTCTGTCAAAATCAAATAATCATTATCCATCACTTCTGACGAGGTTGTACATTTTCCATCAAGTCAAGTATTTCATTTATATAGCACTTTTTACAATACAGACTTTGCAGTAAAAACAAAAAAATAATGCCAAAAAAAGTGTGTTTCTAGAGGAAAATAGCATCATAGTCCAGCTTATTTCAAGTTCAGTGATGGTTCATTCTTGTTGTAAAAAAAGTTATTTATTTACTTCCTTTTAATTTATAGCCACTATGGAGAAAGCCGTGATGTCATTGTCCAGCTGTCAATATGTCAATAATATTGTTGAATATTAAAGGGGTGATATAATGCCCTTTTCACAAGATGTAAAATAAATCTCTGATGTTCCCAGAGTGTGTATATGAAGTTTTAGCTCAAATGTTAGGGTTAGTGATGTCACTAACCCGGGAGGAAGCTTGTGTAGTCCCTACTAGCCGTTTGTTGTAGTCCTTAAAAAACGACTTCTTTAAAAGCAAAGCGTTGCAACTTTGCAGGTGTTGTTTATGCTCAAACAGCAACATTACACACTAATTAAAGTTAGAAAAGTGAAATCATAATCAACCACCGACCCCTTTAAATGTCCTCGACTTAGCAAGCCAAAAACAAAAGGTGACTTCATTCTCTATTTGTGTGGCAGGTTCTTCTCTCTTTTCTTTATATTTTTTTTATTTTCAGCCCTTGCAATGTGAAAAAGACAACAGGCGGTTTGCCTCTGGGATCTGGTCATCGGTTTTAATTAACAATATCCCATGAGTTTTTCCACTGAGCTACACTTGAAGTCTCTTTTTCTCTCCAAATCCTCCCCTCATCTCTCTCGCACGAGCACTTTAAGCCTTTTTCTTCTTGTTTTTTCACTTCCAATCCCTTCTAATATGTACAGACCTAAAATGACTAATATATACATCTTAATTTCCATTCATTTCCATTAAGTTGAAAAACGGAAAATGGAAAACATTTTTGCTTTCTGTCTCTTTTTTTTATTATTCTGTAAATGGCAGAAACATTCCTGTTAGCACTTAGTAACATTTCCCATTATGTACAGAAATGTGTGAACAATTGAACTTAAGAATTCTGATACTGTTCGGATAAAAAAACACATGCTAATGGCAGATGTAAAAGGAGTCTAATTTTCCTCAATGCTGATGAAGTGCGCGCAGACATGTTTTAGAAATGAGTGGAAAAGAATACAGCAGAACGCTTCGGCTGAACATGAAAACTTATTTTAGTCTCGAGCAACTTGAATGAGGATCCATTTTCTCAAAGGAGAGGTCATGGAGAGCAGGACGCTTGGCCACGTTCTCGCCTGGCTTCTTTCCTTCCTTGTTCGCAGCTGATTTGAGATCTCACTTGTTGCTTAGAAACTGTTTCTTTTTTGTCCAATCTCTCAGTTTTTGCCACTTTTCCCTCCCTATCCACGGCCCACTCTCACTCCAAATAAAAAAGTACCATCTGCCGCCATTGCGATCCAGTCGTTTGGGGATGCACTTAAGATCAGCTAATGAACCTTTTCAGGACGCCCTGACGCTTACCACACTCAAAGTCAACTTCTTTTCTTCCTTGTATTCATGTTCCTTTGGCCCCAGGCCAGCAACTTACTTTCCTACTAGCTTGAAGCTGAAAAGAATGCCCAGAATAGCTATTGACGCTACTAACTGGCTTCACACACTGGGGTTATGGCGAGGGATTTGGTGCTTTTTGTTTCTTTATTTCTTGAGAAATTGAGTCGCACTTGCCAGCTACTATTTACAAGTTCTCTTGTGCTGAAGAGCTCAGGTTTGATGAGAGCAAATTGTGTTTTTCTTTTAGCATGTTTTGCATCAGCCATTCAGACATCAGTGGTGTGTTTTAAAGAAGATGGGAGATATTAACATCCGCCTTTGATCAACTTTTTAAGGGATCAAGTAGATGGAGATCAACTGTGTTTCTCTGTGCAAAACTATTTTGTTTTATCATAAACTACAATGGTTAGTTTGACGCATGAAAATCCAGCATGAATACATGTACTTTATAATTGAGAGATCTAGAGACATATACATTTTGAGAAGATGTTACCTGGATAAATCTAGTGCTGTAACAATACATAAAATAAATGTTTTTTTTGGGGGGAACATTTATTTCATAATGTGATTTCCACCCCACTTTCAATTCTTTTACTTTAATGAAGGGTTAAAATTTTGCAGATTTTTTGAATGAAAAATCAAAAGGATAAACAATGCAGATTTATTTTTTACAGCCAGTTTTGATCATATTTACCAGGGGTGCCATCAGTTTTGACCATGACTGTAGATATAGATTGATGCATCAATCTAACGTCTAATGATACAATGCATTGAATTCCAGACATAAAATGTTGTTATACGTTACTTTTATTTTGACACTCTTCCACATCCTCGCGCAACTTCCATTTCTGCATTTCCGCCAAAGCACACGTTTTCGTTTACTCACCATAATGTCTGCTGGTGTGTCTTTGTAACGTTAATCTGCTCAGCTAAAATAGACGCCTGATACACCAAACCCACGAATTCAGTTCGTATGACGATTTTTGACCCACTATTCAATACAAACCGCGTATTTTTATTTTTTTTTTGGAAGGCGGGTTTGGAGAGAGAGAGAAAAAAATGTTTTTATTAAATAACAATTGAAAAACAGGTAAATCTTCTTGGCTATATATATTTGTGAGTCTTCATTTTCTTTTGTTTTCCTACTCCAGTTCTAATAATATCTAAAGATCGATAAATCAATCGATATAGCCCTGAGTTTAATCGAATCGTATTATCTCAGAATTTATTGAGGTATCAGCAAATATTGCCGCTGAGAGACACGATATCGTATTGTATCGTGATGAACTGTCCAATTTACACAACCGTAGATAAATCATTACTTTGCCATAAGGTTTAAAAAATTATCTGAGACTAACTGATTCATAGGACGCTTACAGGATTATGTGTCAAGTTAGAAACAATGACTTGACATGCAGGTAGTAGGAAAACAATGATTGCTTATGTTGTTATTGAATGTGTTGTGTATTGTATTGTGTCCACAGTTTCTTTTAGAAACATTTTGTGGTAAGAAATAAAAAGACAGAGAGGAAAAGTTACTCAGCATGTGGGGGAAAAATATGCGTGTGAAGTTCTGTGCCTCCCCCGGCTAGTGATCAGTGGTCGTTTTATTGCTTCAACACTCAGCAGGACTCTCACGAAAGGAGACAGACCAGAAGGCAAATTCACTCTATGATAATCTAAATATCTAAAACTTTTCCCAACACTTTATTTTATTTTGTTTTATTTATTTTAGAATCATTTTTATTTATTAATTGATAAATACTGTAACTCCTGTTGGACCATTATATTATCTTATTTTTTGTTGTTAAATTGTTTTTAATTTAATTAAAAAAATATTTATTCAGAGTAATTTATATTTATTCAGTTTTATTTCACTTCTTTTGTTGGAGTGGAATCATAATGTTCTTGCATTTTATTATTTTATTTTATATTTTTATATTTATTTATAATTAGCTAAAACTTATTGCTTTTTATTTAAACTTTTTTATTTTAGCCTCTAAAACAATCATAAAAGGTTTCTCAATTTGTTACTTTCTTATTTTTTTAATACCTTTTGATTTTTTGGTTTTTCGTTTCCAGAGAGATGTGTAATATAGGATATGTGCTTGTTTTTTGTTTGTTTGTTTGTTTTTTCATATACTAGTAGCATTATTACCTAAGTGCATGTTTATAAGGAATTCATTTTCAGTGATCAAAAATAACTTAAAATGCTTTCGTCTTTGGGCATCCACCTTCTAAGTTGCCTCTCTGGCTAGAAAAATAATATTTCAATTTACATTTGGGAGAACTATAACTGTAAAGGCTGTCAGGGGTAATGGATTCAGGCTGTGAGTGCTGGTGTCGGCTGCCAACGCCAAGCGGCTCCGGGCACAGGCCAGGCGTTCAGCTACTCTGACAGACATGAATTTAATAAGCAAACCTTAAAGCGGGAAAAACATGTGTTGCGAGGGCTCGCAGAGTACGAACGAACGGGTCTGAATGAGTATTTCTGCTGGATCTTGACATGATTGATCAGACTTTCTTTTTTCCCCACTGTCTTGTGTGTGAACTTGCCAGTGTACCATTCTCTAGATATCTGTATACTTGTCTGCTTGATGTCAGGTGATTGAAGGAGCCTCAGTGTGTGTGAGGTATTTAAGGGATATTTTCCTAAAAATGTACAAATTCTTGGAGACATTTAGGAAAATGGAAGTACACAACTGAAAGAAACGTATAACACAGCAAGTGTTTTTTTGGATATTTTGATATAAAATTCTTACATATTGTACCTTTAACAGGAAACATACCGGAAGTGGCGCATTCCAATGACGAGAAACCGCATTATTAGACCATTTTATAAGGCCGCATGATACATCTAAAACTATTTAAAATCATGATAGCATAATGCTATTGTAAATCACAAAGTCTGCGATTCGTGATTCATAGTGAAATGTTGCGCTGTTATCATACATGTGTGGAGCACATCTCAGCATCTTGGTTAATAAACTTAATCTCATATGCTGTGAGTTTGGGTTGCTTATAATGTCCATCTGGGCCATTTCATCACACAACCTGCTCCATTTTACCAGATTTGTAACATAAATCACTTATAAACCAACGCCTGTCATGTGAGGCTGGGGAAAAGCTACGTGGTATGCGTGTATAAAGGTAGAAGATGATGAAGGTACAGTAAACGGGTAATATTTAAAAAAATCCAACAGGTAATCCAATACAAACAGAGCAACATAAAACACATCCAAAACTGATGACACTGATGACAACTGAAACCGAACATATATACAGGTGATGATGATAATGAGTGAACTGCTGAACATAAATATTAGTGTCTGTCACACAGGAGAATACATGTTTCTAAACTGTTGTTTATCGCAATTTCAAAATAAAAGCTTTAGCGAAGATTCAACACTGATTTGATCTGCTGTAACATCAATCACCATATTCTTTTACTGGATTATTTGTCAAATTATTTGTCAAAATAAATAACCACCCCCCCCCCCTCAAAAAAATCATTACGTGGTATAAAAATATAATACTATTGCATTATCATATTATGATGTCGCGTAATACTGTGTGTTGTAAGTAGTGTTGTTGTGTGGTTAATTGAAATAAAGCTTACATAAAATTATTTCAAATTAGAATTTGAACGCAAAAAAGTAAAAATTAAATTAAAAATTAAAACTAAACAGAAATATCTAACTAAATCTTAACCAATAAAAATGACAAAAGCACATAACAAAATGTGTATTTTTTTATTAAAAATACTCAAATTGAAATCAAAACTGAAAATATCAAAATGAAAGCTAATTCAAAATAACAAATACTAGAGTATGTAAATAATACAAAAACAATAGATGTAAGGAAAATTACCTATTTACTTAAAATGCTTTTTATCAATTTGCAGGCCAAATTTACATACAGTGATAAAGTCTGAGAAAGTATATCTGCATTTCTCCGAATGAGACCAAATCTTTTGTGTAAAAGTTTTCCAATTACCAGGTGTGGGATTCTGTGGCAGTGACATCTCCTTCAGCTGATATGGTTTGTTTTTGCAATCGGCTCTTTCACCCAAACAACAAGTAATTTCCTTTTCATATCTTTCTTTATTCATGTATGCATAAACCTTACTAGACTCTGTTGCTGGACTTCAGTGACTTTTTTCCTTTTCCTCATTGACTGTCTGCAAGGCAATCCTTCCATTGTAATGCTTTTGAAGTCTGATTTTAATTCATTGTTTTTCTGTCTTGTTACTGGGCTTTAAAGTCCTATAGGCATATATCATCATAATATATATATTATATAGATTATATTGCTAAATGAATCTGATTTTTCATATTGCGATTGTTTGGTTCACTGCAGTTTTAAGGAGAAAATACTCACACAGAAAAAATTTGCACACGGTTTGTCTTAAAGCATATTAAAAAAACACCACATATAAACAACAATAAAAAGTTAGTCAGGGCCTTTAAGATGGTAAATTCAGCTCTGCCAAACTAATATCCCTCTTTATAATTGCAGTCCCTTCCATATTGCATTATTGGTTTGGCATTTATAAAAGTGGAGCACTGAGGAACCTGAAAACTCTTCTATGAATCTAAAATAAGCTGATATTTCATTTCTTCTGATTCCGAGTACCTTTTTATGTCAAACTTTCCACTCAGGGTGTTATTTTAGCTGAACTTTATCATGCTGGTCGCCATTGTCCGTCTGTTTTTTAGACCACCTGAGCATGTTCCCCTTCACAGTCGGTGGTTGGGTCAAATCTACCGGCTTCTAAAACCTCAGAGGGGCCATGAAAAGAACCGTCACCACCCTGCTAGCATTCAGACCTGGCCCAGCCATACCCAGCATCCCTTACTGTGCCTGACACATCAATTATTCAGCAAGTGGGGCTCAGCCGAAACATATTGCTGTTTTGTTCTCGGGACAGTGTTGATGTTTGAACAGCTTTGGCAAATACACAGAGGGCTTGATATGGAGATCCTCACCCCTCTTCCTGTCCATGCTGTACTGTATCTGTCTTTCCCTCTGCGGTGTGCCTAGCATGAAAGCTAAGTGAATGTGAGGATTTAAGAATGCTATACTGGGATTTCCTCCTTTGCCTTAGATTAAACCCATTTTAAGCCTAAAGACTCAAGTGAAACCCCTCCTGACAGCAGATGGTTTTAGGCTGGTGTGTGAACTTTTTTGGCTTGAAGGAAAAACTAATCCTCTGACGAGAACAGTTTTGTGCTGTATGTTTTAGAAATTAAGAAAAAAATGGCAATCTGCAATTCTAAATTAAAGATATTTTGGTTGAATAAATGAATAACTACAGATTAAAGTCGATATGAAGACGGAAAGTTGAGATTGTAATTTTTTCCATGTCGTGACGTATATCCAAGTGAAAAATGTAGGGCAGGGCTTGATTTCGATCCTTCCGGAATTGATTGGATCGTTTGAGGTTGGGCGTTACAAACAATTTGAATGCGATTCTCTGAGAGGCGGTTCACCGATAGCCGCACCCTCACCGGATCTGGCCGCACCCTTCGCCATTCCACGTGACCGAAAGAGAAGAGAGGTCGTTTCGATGGGGGAGGGAAGGGGAATGTATTTGATTCATGATTTTAAGGGTACATGAATTAAAAAAAATAATAAAGCGCTCCGATAAATCATTTATAATAAACACTACAATATTACATATAAAAAGAAGACAGGAAAAAGATTTGATTTCATGCCGACTATAATTTTTATTACAATACATTTTTGTATTTTTTGATTGAAGTTCATGTTAACTTTTTCTATGCTTTTTTTAAAAATTGTAACGTATGTATGCATAGATGTTTTTCTTTTGTAAAATATGTACATCCATCATAAAAAAGGTTGCATTTTAAAAGTTTTTTTTATCATTTAAATTAAGTATGAAATAATCATAAACTATTTCAATGTTTATTGTGATACTGTTTTTACCCAAATAATGAATTGCCCTCATTTGTGGCATTTCCATCACAAGATTTTACCAGTAAAGAGCATGCTTGGTATTGAATTAGAAATGTGTATTTGTGTAAATATCGGTAACACTTGACAATAAGGTCTCATTTGTTAAGATTAGTTAATGTTTTAACTAACATGAACTAACAATGATCAATGCATTTGTTACTATATTTATTAATCTTTGTTAGTGTTAGTTAATAAAAATCCTGCTGTTAATTTAATATTCATGTGAGTTCCCAGCGCATTAACTAATGTTAACTTATCAAACCTTTTGGTAAAGTGTTAACTAAATATCACTTGTGAACAGACTATTTTTTATTGCTTGTCATTTCCAGACAATTTGTCATTTCTTAATAGATGCAAAAACAATTTACTTTACTTAAAAAGCTACTATGATATTGTCCTTAGCCAGAGAAAAGAGTTGGACATTTTGTTATCAGACATAAAACAAAGAAATGCACAATTTGAGATGTGGTGGAAATGACATCGAAATGGTTTTAGAAGACAATCACTGAAATGGTGTTTATTTTTGTGAAAGCGAGAGGGCAGAAAGTGCCTGTGGTTGAAGAAACGCCCCAAATTTCATCCACTCAACCTATCTTCTGTGCTAAAGAAACGATATAGCTAGAATGATCTCTTCTTCTTTTTTTCAGGTCACACTGGGGAAGGTTTTGAAAGCCATCGTGGTTATGAGGAGCCTTTTTATTGACCGCACCATTGTCCGAGGTTTTCATGAGAACATATACTCTGAGGATGGAAAGGTAAAAGATTTCATTTCGTTCTAGTTTTAAAACTCATCTTTGTCCATTTTATTCCGGTTGAA
>JAQIUQ010007592.1:0-77500 GCA_030378365.1 Hybognathus amarus | reverse complement strand
AAGCATTTAAGAAGGGTTGTGATTGACCCTCTGAGGTCTAGGGTGTATTTGGGGTCCTTGAGATGTTTTGAGATGCCCTGACATTTGTGCTTTTTTTCAGTTGCTTATAAACCTATTTATGGCACACTAAATTTAGCAGAAACAGGGCTACCATAATATGTGAGCAACATGTATATACATGTTTGCATTTTTGAGAGAATATTGTTTTGCTTGGGTATTGAAAAAAACTAAAAATGAAAGTTTCTGAAATAAGGCCACAAAACACATACGAAATATGCATCCACATTACTTTTGACCAATGGATGTTGTGGCAAAATGCGAATAGGCGTGAACAGGCCAACCTTCCTCATGTATAATTAGGTGATTCTCACCTGAGAGAGCCTTTCATTCAGGTGAGTCAGACGAGAAAAAAATGAATGCATATATACAGATACATTGGTTTTACAGATCTGTATTAAAAAAATTCAGTAGTCTATAGACGCTTTCATCAGACGTGTTGCCATGGTGATGAGCTGGCCCAAAGTTAACTTTCGTTCTGTTTGTTTATACTGTTTACTGGATAATATGGTATTGACTGCAAATGCAGTGAAAGTTAAGGTGATGAGCAGTTTGTTGAGCTGTAGGATGCAACCTGACCTTGGGAGCAAACGCAATTTTTAAAATAAAAATGTTATGGTTTCCTAACAAAGAGGGATAAACATAGCTAGGTTTATCCGAGTATCTGGTACAGTGTTTCCCATGCATTTATTAGTGGCAGCCCACCACATTATCAGCGCTGACCGTCACATTGATTTCCGTGTGATTTCCGGCTGTTTTGTGATCCATCCAACATGCTGTCAATGTGGAGACCCACCTTAAAAAAAAGGTTAGCTGGCATGTAAGAAGCCTAGCTAATAAGGAGAGCTATGTTCACCTTATAAAACCCCACTGCCGCGCTCGCCACAGTTTTTTAACACTGCGGTAAATCAGACACGTCGGTAGAAAAACATCTTGTCTCCAATTTTTGTTCAACGGGTCTGGTAGGGTCACATTTCAGTTTGGCCAGGTAACATTTATTTTCTTTGACTGGCAAGAAATACCAGCTAGCTACTATGGTTATTTACTTGTTATAGATTGTCTGCGCAAGTTTGCCGGAAGTTAAGTTTGGGCCAGTTTAATGCACATGCGCAGTACCGTTTGTTTATGTTGTCACTGCTGAAAACATAATAGTCTTATAGTGTTTTCAGTGACTATATAGTCTATATAGTGACTATATAGTCTTACTAATGTAGGAGCATGAGTGAATGAACGCAGAGCGCGCATGCGGGTCTGTGCGCGCATTTAATATTTAAACAGTCTGTGCAGTTTACAGACACTATTCAATAATGCGATTAGAACAAAACACTTAAGAATAAATGACTTACATCAGTTGCATCTGTGTGCTGCTAAGTATTGTCATTGATTTCATGGTTTACTTTTCTGTTGTTTTTTTTAGCTGGACATCTGGTCAAAGTCTAACTATCAAGCATTTCAAAAGGTGAGTAACGCAGCTGACATCTTAAGGCATCACAACAAACATATGAAACTCGGTTTAATCAACAGAGCATGTCTTTCTCATTACCCATAGCATGTGTTGGGAAATGTGGGCACGTAATGAAATGATCTTGAATTTCAGCCGCACAATAAATTAATAAATAAATTTAAATCGCATGTCTGTGAAATCCTAATGAGATCTCTCTTCTCGATGATGGTCGAATTTCTTCTCACCTCTCCGCTGCCAATCCCTGCCTTTCATCCCTCAGACATCATTTGTCCCCGTGTTTTTCTGATTTCATTTCACTCCAAGCCACTTCGCCCTCATTTGACAGCACCCTAAACATCTGTGCTCCAGTCGTCTTCTCTCCACCCTCCCCGAATCTCATTAGGCTGAAATTAGAGAGCAGTCAGCCTCTGGGGCAGATGAAACTACGTAGTGTGGGTAATGCTGATGCACCTTTCAAAGAGAGGGAGAGAGAGAGGGAAAAAACTTGCTTTCCTTTTAAAGGAGAGAGAATGTGTATGACGAGCTGCCTGGAACTTAAAGCGAGAGGTTGCGCGAACCCGCTGGCATTGTAACTGAGCGCCTCGCATCTCTACTGGCTGATCAAAGCCCAGACCTGTTTTATTTCTTTATTTCCCCCGGATCGGATGTGAACGCTAACTCGAACCCAGGCTGACTCAAACTGGAGGGACGGGCTGCCTCTCATCTTCCCCTCCCAGCTGTCACTACTGTGTTCCCGTTTTCAGTCCTTGCTTAATTAATCGTTCTTTACTCCTCACATCTCCCCGCTGTCCAATAGTTTTCACACAGATGTTTCTGTGTTTGTAAAAAAGCATCACTTATTTTATTTATTTTTTTACTCTTCTACAGTAACCATTTGAGGGTTGTTTTCCCATGATGCAACAGGTATTAACTGGCCGGTTTCCCTAAGGACTCTGGCCAGAATTGGCAGGTCTGATGAAATGATGACGGGAGATTGAAGTGCTTCGCTTTTTAGTCCCTTTCTATAATTACATTAGTGATGGAAGATGGGATTTTATGGAAAGTAATAAGGTTATGGTGTTCTTCTGCAAAATTGGACTTAAGAGTTAATCTGAGTGTAGGTAGATTGATCTGAAAATGTATTTTAATTAGGATTTCTTTAAATGTGTGCCCATGCATGCAAGGAAAAATAGATTAATTTTGCTTTAAGAAAGTAAAGCATAGTTTTGGAACAAGAAAAATTGTATTAGTATAATTGTATAATAAAAAAAAAGTATTTGCAGGACATTTTCTATTAGGCTTTACCCCAAAACACGCACAATGCAAAATACGGGTAAATTATCTCGGAAAAATCTAAATGGAAAATACGAATATCTGTTGATTTTTAAAATTTATTAAATTTATTCAAATTCATAAAGGGTAAAAAGTTATTTACTGCTTTAGTATACATGGATGGATATGATTAAATTTGGACGTATCCTTAAAGGAGTAGTTCACTTTAAAAAAAAAACTTTTGCTGATAATTTACTCCAAGATGTCTATGTCATTCTTTCTTCAGTCGAAAAGAAATTAATTTTTTTGATAAAAACATTCCAGGATTTTCTCAATATAATGGACTTCATTGAAAACCAAACGGTTCAAGATCCAAATGACAGTTTCAGTGCAAACTGTTCAAAGGGCTTTAAATGATTCCAGACGATGAATAAGGGTCTTGTCAAGCAAAACGATCGCTCATTTAAAAAAAAGGTTAAGTTTAATAAGCTCAAATGGTCGCCCTGCTCTGTTCTGTGATGCGCGTTCGTGACTCCTGTTTGAACTCGTTCATCAAAATGAACTGATCTTTTTTTGAGTCATTTGGTTCATTCAACGAACGAAACGAATTGACTTGGAAAAAGATTTGTTCATTTTGATGAACGAGTTCATACAGGAGAGTCACGCAGAACAGAGCAAGGCGAGCATTTGAGCTTATAAACTTTTTAAACTCCAATTAAGAGGCCCTAAAGGCATGGTGGTGGAAAAAAATGAGAGATGGGGTGGGTTTTCAAAACTTAAGTGTTATCCCAAAAACACTTTGCGTTCACTTGCAAAACATTTGCGTTCCCCTGAGAAACTCTGCATTTACTTCCAAAGTTCCTTGTTGGAACACAAACATTTTACGGACTAAAGCAAAGTTCCTCGAGGAACGCAAAACAGTGCAAAATGCAATAACACTGACATAATTTTTCCTCCCATCTCATATTTTCCCCATCACCATATCTCTCTAAGGGCTCCGTATAGTTTTGTTTCAACATAACCATTTTCTACCACCAATTACAGAGCATAGATATATCTTACTGGCTATGTAACTATTTAAAATATATGTTATCTGTTTCCTCATTTCATTTTGGTTTTGTAAATGTGTGAGGTCATGTGTATTGTATACCTTCTGTTATGTTTCTCAGTGATCTTTTTGTTCTCTCAGGTCACTGATCATGCAACCACAGCCCTCCTGCATTACCAGCTCCCCCAGATGCCCGATGTTGTGGTTCGCTCCTTCATGGTGGGTATAGTACATTTCTTTTAAAATTATACAAACGCTGTGCAAAAATTATTATTAAATTATTACATTTTGCCTTGAGCTGTGTAGTGCGGTTTTAACGAGAGGTCGTATTCCACATCTTAAGAATGCATGCAAGATCATGTTAGACCAAAAGCTGAAATTTAGTTTGGTGCACACTGTTCTGTGAAATAGAATAGTGCTTGATCAAAACAACGAGGAAAATGATTCCTGTAGCTCACTGGTAGAGGAAGGCAATAGCAACACCAAGGTCATGGGTTCGATTCTCAGGGAGCACATGCTGAAAACCGATAGCTTGAGTGCACTGTAAATATTATACCTTTGAATAAAAGCATTTGCTAGATTACTTGTACATAAACCCATCAAACTCTGCCCTGGAATGATAAAATTGTTGATTTTATGTTTGAAATCTTTAATAATTTCACAAGTTTACCTTATCAAGACTTGTTTATTTGTGTGTGTCGTTAAGCGTTGTGTCTGATCCGTCTTTAAATAGTCAGCTGACCTCTGCTCTAAGCTTTGAAAGAGTGGAGAGATTGATTACTTCTCTGTACGATCAATGCGGAGCTATTCTGATCATTGCTGGAATCGTGGACTTTCTACCGTATTCGGATTTAAAACCACACCATTGATGCACTTCACTCCAGAGGCCATCCTGAGGACAGCTTATATAGAACCTAATAAAACATCACCGGTCAAGATAGATAGATACTGTAGATGGATGGATGGATGGATGAATGGATGGATATGGAGGGACATAGACAGACGGATGGATGGAAATGGTGGGATGGATGGATGGATGGATGGATGGATGGACAGACGGACGGACGGACAGACAGATATAAAGAAAGAAGGGCCTTTTCTGTGTGCTAATTGGAGTGTGAATAATAAGGAATCAGTGGAGAGGCGGTTCGGGCCGACAGATGAATTAGGAAAGACAATGTGTCCTGACAGGTGCAGGTAAACCCCGGCTGTGCTGAGCGTCCCAGTGAAGACGGGTTAGAGAGGAGAGCAGACACACTCCTCCTGCTGTTAATCAATGTCTAGTTGTGACTGCTGTGAGACCCCACGGGCCCTCATGCTGCTCTCACACAACCGATGCCAATGCAATGAGGCCAGACAACAGTTTTACAGCATTTCAGGAGGAAAACATCCTTATACCTCGCTTCATTTTGGCTAAAATTTGTCATTCAAGTCTTGTCTGCTTCACATGAAGAATGCTTAACCAATCAGCTCTTGAAGAAAAAAAAAGCACAAATATTTGCGTGTTGTTCTTTTGACCAGACCTGGTTGAGGAGCTACATCAAGCTATTCCAGAACCCGTGTCAACGCTGTGGCAAGTTCCTGCAGGAGGGCCTTCCTCCAACATGGAGGGACTTCCGAACTCTGGAGGCCTTCCATGACACCTGCCGGCAGTGACGCTGTCCTGGGACACAGGATTTTGGATTGAAAACTCAAGGATTCTGTTTCTAGCAGTTGTGGATAGTTTTATATTCATCATGAAGACCCTCTGCTGTTAAGAGATTTTCCGGCCTTTTGATTTCCACAGCTTTGCCTTTCCCTCTTTTAGAAGAACATCATTCTTCAGATAGATATCACAATGTTTTTTTACTCACATTTGTAAATAGAATATGTTAAATGCTGGTGTGTTTCAGACTGTAAATGGCTAGAAGGCTATCTACTGTACCACAAGCTGGTCATTATCTTTAATGTTATAGGCTGTCCATTTTTTGACCTTTAAATAAACTTGACCTTTAAAAAGCATTTGCTATTGTTTTTCCACATCTTGCCTCATAATTCTTTTTTAAACATGTTAGTATTTAGGATTATATACTGTTTCTTTAATTCAAATATGCCTGCACAGTGTTTGATCATGATTTTTTTTTTTATGGAAAATTCTTCAAATGTCAGCAGAAACTTTTTCTGCTTTTTCAATATGCCTGTATAAAGTTCAGAAACCAGTGTGCAAATGTTCATAAAAAATGTACTGCAATCTAGAGTACACTCATAGATGTGTATGACGCCGAAATCACATTTGCTTTTTCATTTCTTATCATGCAAGATTTAAATGGTGACCGAGGCTCTAGATGAGGGTTTGCATGGGACGCTGGCTTTTGTTTTCCAACCTCGCCTGACGTGGCTTCACTTTTGCAATTGTACATGTAAGTTTAAATTATTGAACACATTTTGTTTTAAGCATGAGAAATTCACTTTGACCATGAGTGCCAGTAACAAAGTGACTTTTTCAAGACCCGCCATGAGTTCTGAGGTTGTTAGCCGGTTATGCTTATCTCTGAAACCAAAAGTCAATGTAGTCTCAACACCTTTTTTACTAATTTCAAGTTTGTAATATGTTGTTATATGCACGTTAATTTAAGCTGTTTGTGCTGCCTGAATTTGATCTTTATGTAGCCACTTAGATTCTTATTTGAACATCAACCTTGGTTTAATTACATCAGCTGGAGCGACAGAGCTGACTGATCTAATGTACTAATGTAGAGTACATTAGATCAATACTCTGAGATCTTGATATGCCCTTCAGCCTAGAAGAATCTAAACCAAACTGTGGCATTTAATAAACGTATATGAAAAATGTAATGTATAAACTTAATCAGTATACATATTTAATCATTTTATATAAAAACTATGGCATTTAGATATAAAAAATGATAGATAGATAGACAGATACAGATAGATAGATAGATAGATAGATAGATAGATAGATAGATAGATAGATAGATAGATAGATAGATAGATAGATAGATAGATAGATAGATAGATAGATAGATAGATAGATAGATAGATAGATAGACAGATACAGATAGTCAGACAGACAGACAGACAGACAGACAGACAGACAGACAGACAGACAGACAGACAGACAGACAGACAGACAGACAGACAGACAGACAGACAGACAGACAGACAGACAGACAGACAGACAGACAGACAGACAGACAGACAGACAGACAGACAGACAGACAGACAGACAGACAGACAGACAGACAGACAGACAGACAGATAGATAGATAGATAGATAGATAGATAGATAGATAGATAGATAGATAGATAGATAGATAGATAGATAATTATATAAATATAGACAGACAGACAGACAGACAGACAGATAGATAGATTGATTACTTTAAGTAGTACAATATAACATTTTCAAGATCGAAGTTAAAATGGAATATGTATGATATTTGGTTTGGGCTGAATTAATTTCAGAACTGTAATATATTATGATTTTTAGTACAGTGCTGCATTGAAAGATAAAATAATGTGAATCCTAAACCAAATATAATTGTCTGAATTTTCAAACCTGCTGAAAATCCTAATGAGCAGGCTCACTTTCACTTTATATTCAGAGCTTTTCTGAAAAAGAAGAAGAAAAAACTCAAGAAGCTGTGCCGTTTTTTCATGATTGCTTTGATCAAGTGAAAATCATCATTGCCTTCAGATCCCACTCGGGCTGGCGTGTGTGAGGCTTTGAGTCGAGTTACTCAGAGAAGTCTCGAATGCCTCCGCAGTCGTGCTGGATTCACACCATTCCTCTCTTTCTCTCTCCGACTGGAAGTGAGACTCTACGGTTAATTCATACACCTACTCGTCACTCTACAGTTAACATAGCATCTGTTCCCGAAAACAGTTGCTGAGCCTCAGTCTTTGTTGCATTAGTAGATTAAATAGCCTTCAAGCTTCATTCTTTGGATTGTTTTTGTCTTCTTTCGTAAATTCAAAGTTGAGAGAGGCTACCAGGGTGAAGCAAATATTATTGCTTCAATCCTCTAGTAAACAGTACAGTGTTGCTTTCAGTAATATACTGTTCTACTTTTAATATGGTATGGTGATAAATGATAGACTGACTAACCAGTACTGACCAATATGGCTTTGTAATGACTGATACCAAGATCAGGTGACTCATATTGTGCCAGTTTAGAGTATTTTAGTATTTAAAAAATAAATAAAAACAGAAAATCAAATATAGGCTATATACATTTACAGATCAAACACTCAAACAGTAAAGTAAAAAGCCTATTGGGCATAAATACAACACAATAAATTATCCAAATTTATTTCAAGGTAAAAATAATTTAATATTAACATTTAAAAGTTTAATTTTATATATTTGTTTACTTTTAGATAACCGTTTTTTCAGTACTGGGTCACCATTTCATGTTTAATGAAAAAAATTGTATCCTAAAGTAAAAGTTTTTGATAAAATCGTCTGCTCGATTAGACTTTTTTTTTTTTTATCACTACAAAAATACCAGTATAGGAAACTTAACAATATCGTTCATACAGAAAAAAAATGTACATGCAAATTTCAGCACAATGCGAATTTGTGTTATTCTCAGGTCCCTAGATGGGGCTTTTCCCTAAAAAAAAAAATACATATAAAAATATGATAATTAATTGAAATAAAATAACTAGTTATTTTCTCAGAAATCTTATCTCTTGAAGTAATAGACAAGCCCAGCAACTCTTAAAGAAGGACGGGCCATTGCTTTGCCTTTACTAAAACAAAAATAGCACCGCAGTTCTCAAGGCTTTGTTAGCCTGTCATCTATGTTACAGCACTTTTTTTAGCCTGACCTCCTTGGGTGTTGAATCGTATGTTTGTGTACTGTGCTTTATAATTGCGGCGTGTGTGTGAAGTTTCCGCGCGTGCCGGCCGTTCACCCTCTCCACAGCCCGTGGCCTCATTAACTGCTCCTCGTCCCACACACTCCCTCCTGAACGCCTAATTACCGCCCTCGACCCATGCTAATGATTGATTTACGGACCAGGTGCCTTGCGTACTCCCTGTCCTTGCCCCAGTGTAAATTTGCCAAGGCTGCAAAAGGGGCTGTGCAGATTTAAGGCGTGATTGTTGTATTTATTTCAACGCCACTGGATTTTCTCTGGTTTAACAGCGAAAACTGTCCCGAAGCGGTTTGATTCAGCTGGAGAAAGCGATCTGTTAGCATTAGCATTCCTATTCATCTCAATGGCAGTTGTTCGACTAGCACATTCAGCCACAGAAGTGCAATATATGGATGCTTAAAAAATAGTCACAACTGAAATACTTACTGTAATATAATTACAGTTTTGCTTGCAAATTTGTTTTTATATGAATAAACAGTTACTAAAGATAAAGGACATTTAAAATATTGAGTGTAACTAATAGTGAGTAACTATTTATGCAGGTCATATTTCATGTAAATATATATATATATTAATAAAAAATAATAAATAAATACTAATAGGAAAAAAATATAAAAACTAATTTTTTCATAATTATTATTTTTTGTAATTATTGCTTGCAAAAATGTATTTTATATGAATAAACACTTACTTTTAAGTAAAAAAATAATATTAATGAAAAATAATAAACAAATACTATAGGAAAAAATATAAAAACTCATATATAGGCTATATAATTTCATAATAAATATTTTTCAAACTTAATTATAATTATTTTATTTTTTTGTAATTATTGCTTGCAAAAATGTATTTTGTATAAACAGTTACTTTTAAAAAGGTTTAAAAGTTTTTTTAAACCTTTTTTAAACCTTTACTTTTTTTAGATGTACTTTATAGCCTACATTTACAACTAAAGATAAAGGACATTTAAAATAGTGAGTGTCTATTACTATACACTGTGTAACGATTTATGCAAGTCATGTTTTGTGTAATATATATATATATATATATATATATATATATATATATATATATATATATATGTATGTATATGTATATGTATATAGATAGATGTATATAGATGTATATAAAAATAATAAATAAATACTAATAGAAAAAATCATATATATATATATATTTCAAACGTATTTTGCCTCATATACTGAACATTAATAAATGTAATTACAAAAAAACATTAGTATAATTATTTATGAAAAATATTTATTAAATAGCCTATATATATATATATATATATATATATATATATATATATATTAATAATAAATAAATATTAATAGAAAAAAAAATATATATATAGGCTATAT
This sequence comes from Hybognathus amarus, assembly GCA_030378365.1. Lineage (NCBI taxonomy): Eukaryota > Metazoa > Chordata > Actinopteri > Cypriniformes > Leuciscidae > Hybognathus > Hybognathus amarus. Next base: position 67,431 of record JAQIUQ010007592.1, on the reverse strand, counting down.
AATAAATATTTTTCATAAATAATTATACTAATGTTTTTTTTGTAATTACATTTATTAATGTTCAGTTATATGAGAATACGCTTATTCTTACTCTTAAGGAACAAACTAAGGAACAAAACTGGGCATCCCCATTTATTAATAAATATGGTAGCCTACTGAACGGTGTGAAGCGTTCACACTGACACCGAATTCACTCCTGTTTTGCGTTCTTCATCAATGGCCTCATTTCTGGCTGTGCTTTGTGTGTGCCTTTAGTAATTCTTCCTGTTGATTCACACAAGTCTGGCAAAGTGCGCGTCTCCTGTTAACAATACCGTGCCGTCATCTGTTTTCGTAGACTTAACAGGTGGTGCAGATGATCCAAACAGAATTGTCTCATGGTTCATATTTGCCCACCCAAGACAAGCGGCCGGTGAATTTCATCGACAGGCGACTGCGTATCTCTGAGCTGATGAGCACAGGGGTGTCGGAGGCGGGGAAGGTCTATGTTGGGAGGTTGTCCTGGGAGACAGATGGTGACTAGATCCTCTAGATGCCAAGAATGTTCTGGAAGATCTCCATGCTAACAGTCTCAGGCTTATGTAGGAGGTGCGTACATCGGCACCATGTTCAGGCATAGGCCACATCCACGTTCCATCTGTTCCCTGATCATCTTATTTGCATTGTGCCGAATGCCTATGGGTTTGCTTTGCGGTACACACCTGAAAATTGTTGCTGCGATGTTAAGCATTTTGTGAACACTTGATTCTTTGCACTTGAATTGAGCTTTAGCCTTAGCTTCAGTGGTGTATATAATCACACCGTTACCATTTATGTTCGATGTAGCAATGGGAAAATCTCACAATAGATCCACTGTTCTTAATGCATATATGCATGTAAGGGCACTGTGTGAGACAGCTTAAACATTATTAACAAGAACAGACACACACAAGCATCTATTCGCACGATTCTCTGGCACCAGCTCGTCGCTTTGCGCTGATGTGTCACTGATCTGTGCCGGGAACTAAGATTCACGCTTCGCTCTGAAATTATGGAGCTCACCCTCTTGGCATGTTGAATCACCACCCACTAGAACTGGTAACAAGACCTACTATGCATCAGATGCTCGAAAACTCTAGCACTTAGACAGACAGAATTTTTAACAGCTTATCGCAGATGGCGAGAACTTTCTCATGCACTAAAGTTGAACACGCAAAGACGCAGAAAGTAGTGCCAGCATTACTCATGGTTTTAGTTAAATGTTATACGTGAAAAAAACAACTAATGGATGTTTGCTTTGCATAATTACAGGAACTGTCATGTAGACTGAGGATAGAGCTGACCCCTACGAAACCATTAAAGACTTATTAGAATAGGTTTTGAATGGGTTAGGTTTTGAAGCATGATATTGTGCAATGTAAAATAACACTCAAATGATCTTAAAATTATGCCACATGAATTTGTCATTTCAGATCATACACAAACATTTAGCCCTTTAAACGTTCACTTATTTTTCAACGTCAAGTACGATAGAGACGAGACAGAAAATGTTCTGCAAATTATGTCATACACTACCGGTCAAAAGTTTAAGGTCGGTAAGATTTTGTATGTTTTTAAAAGAAGTCTCTTCTGCTCACCAAGACTGCAATGTTTTGATAAAAAACACAGTAATATTGTGAAATATTATGACAATTTAAAATGACTTTTTTATGTTAATATATATTAAAATGTAATTTATTCCTCTGAAAAAAGCTGAATTTTCAGCATCATTACTCCAGTCTTCAGTGTCACATGATCCTTCACAAATCACTCTAATATGATGATTTTATGCTCCAAAAACATGTATGATTATTATCCATGTTAAACCGTTTTTTACATTTTTATTTCTGGATTGTTTGATGAATAGAAAGTTCAAAGAACAGCATTTATTTAATTAGAATCTTTTCTAACATTATAAATGTCTTTACTGTAACTTTTGATCAATGTAACTCATCCTTGATGAATAGAAGTATTGATTTCTTATTTATTTCCCCCAAAATAAAATACAAATTCTTACTGACCCCAAACTTTTTAAAGGGTAGTGTTTAATGTAACAAAAGCTTTCCATTTCAGATAAAAGCTGTTCTTTTGAACTTTCTATTCATCAAAGAATCCTGAAATAAAAATGTAAAAAACTGTTTTCAACATGGATAATAATCATACATGTTTTTGGAGCATAAAATCATCATATTAGAGTGATTTATGAAGGATCATGTGATACTGAAGACTGGATTAATGATGCTGAAAATTCTGCTTTTTTTCAGAGGAATACATTATATTTTAATATATATTAACATAAAAAAGGGAATTTTAAATTGTCATAATATTTCACAATATTACTGTGTTTTTTACAGCCTTGGTGAGCAGAAGAGACTTCTTTCTTAAACTCTTAAACTTTTGACCGTGTAAATTTTTTTATTTTATATATCATGTAAATAATCTGATTTGGCCCAAGGCTAACACTGACATTTTGTAATGAACCACTTTATTCCATAAAAAAATTCACATTTCTTCTACATACAGTAACTGACCCATGTTAAATACACATTCATCATTCCAGAGGTGAAATATCCCTTTAAATGTTATATCATATTTTAAAGAAAATGTATTTACTTGAGATAAAAGATGTTTAAAAAATATAAACCACAAGATAAACTGTTCTGCATCATTTGCTTACAAATTTGGAGGTTTCTTATTGGATCAATAAAGGTAAATATCATATTATGTGACAACCCTTTACTATATAGAGAGCTACTAGCTACAGTAAGTTCTTCCTTAAAGGGGCAGTAAGCGATTTCTGAGAAATCAGCAGTAGGGGGTGTGTCCACCCATGACGGGGGAGGAGAGGAGTGAGCAAGATGGAGATTTGAAGAACTACTGTAGTAAGAGAGATGGCTGAGAGACATTACAAAAGAGAAAAGGTCAAAGGAATATCAGGAAAGATTTTTAGGACCACCATTAATATTAGAAAAGCTTTCCCCTGCTGGAGAGACCTAAGCTGGAAGGCTTGAAAACGGACGCTGAGGTTGTGTTGTTTTTGCTCCATATGTGAGTAACATTGGTTTTGAGAACCAAGAAATGCTGTTGTTGTAATGCTATATAGTAACAGGACAGTTCTCTATGTTAAACCTTTGTTATTCCTTGTCGTTGGTTCGTCATCTTCACTTTATTTTTTGTAAAGTGTTATTTTGGGGGCGGAGCAATGAAGGAAGGGTGTGTTTGGGTTTATTTCAAAAATCAACAGTGTTTCTCAGAAATTGCTTACGTGACCCTTAAGAACAAACTAATTAAAAAACATGTTTTTTAATGTTAGGAAATACAACATGAGACAGAACTGTTTTTTGAGCCATTTCATAGTTTTTTGTTTCAGAGCCAAGATCTTCACAGATAATAACATTATCATCAACTGGCGATTGTGTGACCTGTCATCCCTCTGCATATTAGAGCTTTCATTTCCGAGCGAATGAAAATATCAGGCTTGTCTTGTTGTTCTTTTGAATATTTGTTTTATTAGATATATTCAAATTAAAGTCCCCAGGCCTATCTATTCAAAAGCAATGCAGCATAGTCTCTTGTCCTTCTGAAAATAAATGCCACGTTGTTTGTTGATAGAAAGGATTGTGTTATTGAAATAGCAGCCATACAGTGTGTTTGGACTGACTCAAGGGCATAGAGGTTGGCCAGCTTATTGTTAATGTAAATAAATGCAAATATTAAAATGGGGCTTTGTGCCCATGATACGGCATTAGAGCGCTGATTTATGTCCGTCGGGGGTTAATAATGTGAAATCCATTGATTCTGGCTTTTAGAGAAGTGTTCAGAGATTTTCTGTCTGTGGTGGGATTGTTGTGCTTGTTAATCCATTTGAGTCAGAATGCGGTGTGTCTTGCTAGGTATAGGTCATCGCTAATGGGATGCTAATGAGAGCCTGCTAATCAATTTGTGCTTAATCAGCCAATCAATGTTTGCTGTAGCTGGCAAGCACACAGAGTGCCGAACGGCCGTGAGAAACTGCAAGACTTCTTGCCCTAGGTTTAAACTCGGTTTGTTACTTTCCTTCACACTGATTCTGTTGCCTAAAGGAGGGATTTCATGTGGTGCTCGTCTAATTTGACAAAGACAAGGAGACATAAATTCAACAAATACATTAGTATCCGCATGTCTACAGTGGTCTCCCTCATGCAGTCCTAAATAATTTGCTATATTGCATTTAAAAAGATGATCCGTCCAAAAATGAATTTCCGTCATGATTTACTCACCCTCATGTCATTCTAAACCTGTTTGACTTTCGTTCTTCTGTGGAACACAAGAGGAGACATGTTGCTAGCGGTTCCCTTTGACTTCCTTAGTATGGACAAAAAAATGCAATATTTACAGAAGGAAATATTAGGAAAAATATTTTCCACTACAAATAGGAAAAAGAGGCTACAATTTGTAAGATCTCACCAAAATTGGACAGTTGAAGACTGGAAAAATGTTGCCTGGTCTGATGAGTCTCGATTTCTGTTGAGATATTCAGATGGTAGAGTCAGAATTTGGCATAAACAGATTGAGAACATGGATCCATCATGCCTTGTTACCACTGTGCAGGCTGGTGGTGGTGGTGGTGTAATGGTGTGAGGGATGTTTTCTTGGCACACTTTAGGCCCCTTAGTGCCAATTGGGCATTGTTTCTGACCATGTCCATCCCTTTATGGCCACCATGTACCCATCCTCTGATGGCTACTTCCAGCAGGATAATGCACCTTGTCACAAAGCTCAAATCATTTCAAATTGGTTTCTTGAAACACGACGATGAGTTCACTGTACTAAAATGGCCCCTACAGTCCCCAGATCTCAACCCAATAGAGCGTCTTTGGGATGCAGTGAAATGGGAGACTAAATAGTTTTCATTCTCTTACAGTATGGCTGCAGAGAATTGTGAGATATGAAGTTTTGTTGCACAGGTGTTACTTATTAACTGGCTAAATGATTATGCTATTTTCTGACAAGTTTTATTGCTATTCGTGCACAAAATGCATACAAACTAAATAGCATATTCACATTCAAAGTCTATAATGATCAATTCATTCACGGCATTACTTGAAGGCAGCATTTAACCTTTGTGTGTAAACTTGCAACTGCATTTTGACTTCCAGACTGTAGTTTACAATTGATCTATCCTAATTTTACATTCTCAGAGGTCCCCATCAATCATTTTTATTTATTTTTTTATTTTTTTTTAAACTTCAATCTGTACCTCTATTCAACCTCATAAGACATGTTGATCGATTTTAGGTGGAACATTCATCCTTGTTTAAAAACTCTCAGAAAAATGATGTAAGCCACTCCATTTTCCACAGCGCTCTTGAAAGCACATTTCCTTGAAAAAGAAAAGAAGACAAATGCAAGAACCCACACGCACACAAAACAAGAACTAATCCCTGACCTGACAGGCGGGAGAGGAAAAGCTATGAATTAATCTAAAAGAAAGATCACAAATAAAATCAACCTAGTTGTGACCGTTCACTGGCAGGCAACTGTTTCCCATACGTCTCTCTTCCTTTGAAGAAACGGAATGAAATTGCAGAGCGCTATTGAATGTAATCATACATTTGTTTAAGTGTGTAAGAGAGGCAGTCACATCCCATAACAGACTAATCTATATCCCTTAAACGCTGCCTGGCTGTCAAGAAAATGAGTCAACGGGATCGTTTAGAAATTTGTGCTGAGTCGAGCGTTTTCCTATATTTCCTAAAAGAGCCACACTGAAGAACTGACAGCAATGACCTTCCACCTGTCACCTGGTATGACAAACAGAAACAGTTTGGCTGCATCCGAAATCGCATACTTCCCTACTATATAGTAGGCGAAAAACAGTTCGTGAAAAGAATAATGTCTGAGAAAGCAAGTACCCGGGTGTACCTATTCTTTTGGCTAGATTCTGTGGACACTTTACTATCCCATGAGGCCATGGGAGAGGATTTGTGAATGGCGGTTACGTAACATCACATGATAATGACAACATGGCGAATGTAGTATGTCCAGGTTAGGCTATTCATCCTACACAGATACTGTATAGAACATACTTTTTAAGCAGGCACACATTTTTTAATTATTAATTTTTTAGTTATTAAAAATGACCTACTCGAGAGTATGCGATTTCGAAAGCAGTCAGTGTTTCTTATTTTGCAGCTTGGGAATGCTAAGTGAGATATTTCAAGCCTTTATTTGTTATAATTTTGATGATTATGGCTTATACCGCTTATGAAAAAGGTTTTAATAGCTGTAAGCCATAATCATCAAAATTATAACAAATAAAGGCTTGAAATATCGCACTTTGCATGTAATGGGTCTAAAACACCTTTTAAGTTGAATTACTGAACTTTTGCACCTTGTAAACTGAACATATTAAAACATGAGAAATTGAATCCAGTTTTAAAACTTGTCATAGATAAGACATATGATGTTGCCATATGACTTGAAGCACTGCACCATAATCATACTTTTTAAGGCTTTGCAGTATTCCTCCGCACTATGAAAACAACGTGTACATCATATCCATATTGAATAGTGAGCGGGGAGTGAAACCAGCCCTGCAGAGATGGCATTCCGATGAGGGGGAGTCATTATAAATTCTTTTTGATAGGAAATGTATTTGAATATCTTTCAAGCTGTCCCACTCACACCCCACACCTTTTATTTTTTCTTCCATGATTAAATCTTAAATTTGTCGTTGCGGGGTTGATTTTGCAGTGTACAAAGAATTCACGCTACACAAGCATTTTCCAAAAAGAAAAATTACCTCTTGGCCTCATATACATCGGAATATCGTTATGATCTGAAAGCAGCCGCCCACACCGTCTCCGACTGTGATTTTAAACTTCAGGAGATGAAATGTGGGATTGTGGGTGTTTGGATTGAATCCCTGTCCATTTGTCTATTCTTGTCATTTTTAACTTAGTTTTTTTGTAAAATGATGCCATCAGCTAAATGATGCCATCAATTAACATTAGTTAGCATTTAAACGAGTAAATATTTAAAAGGAAATTAAGCTTCAGCATTAGCAAAGCTGGCACACATCCGTTTGTATTAGCTATATTTACATCTACTCAGCCAAGCTGAAGTTTTTGCATTAACCTCTAATTAAATCAAATCAAATCCACTGTAAAAAAAAAGATTTTTCAAGATTTGTTATCACAACATTTTTTTCTTTCGTCAAATCAACTTAAATAATTTATTTAGTTGAGATAACTTATTATTTTGAGTTTCTGATGATTAAATCAATCTCCTTCATTGTATTAACTCAGTTTTTCCAGTTCAATCAACTTAAAGTTTTAAGGCAACCAGGTTACTTACTTTAAGTTAAACCAACAATATTTTTTTAACAATAATAAATAACATTTATGCCATTATACACTCTTAGAAAAAAGGGTTCATTGGGGTTCTATGTACCATATGAACCATACACTCTTTGAAGAAAAGGTTCTATATAGAACCTTAAAAGGTTCTATTAGCACTACATATATAGAACCCCTGAAGGTTCTATACAGAACCCCTTTTAAGGGTTTAATAATAAGAACCTTTTAGGGTTCTTTGTAACCAGGAAAAAGGTTCTATATGGAACCTTTTGGGTTCATTCATTATCATTTGTTTTGTCCTTTCCGGATTAAATATTTCATATTATTGACAAACATCAAGACCCTAAAATGTATTTATGAATGCATGTGAACGATCACAAAATTCAAGATGGGTTAGAAAATGTATACATTTATATCATTTTTTGTAGTTAATCAATATCACACGAAGAGTGCCATTTCAGTTTTTCTCCTCCAAAAGTCAGCATGCTAATGTATGCAAAATACATAAAATATTATATTTTACCCCTGAATATTTGTAAGGTGATCTTATTTGAGACACAGAATGATGCTATTTATTGGTAGAGATTAAAGAACTAACAATCAATTGTTTGCAAAACTGAAAACTGAAGTAAAAAAGTAAAGGACAAACTAGTTACTGGTCTATCTATCTAAAAAAAATTACATTAAGTTAATTTTCAACTCGTTTTATAAGTTTAATAATGTCAGTTTAATGCAATTTAAGTTGGAATGACTTAAAAATCCAAGTTGATTGTACTTTAAAATGTAAGGCAAGGTTTTTTTTACAGCGGTTCTCCATGTTTGTCTGTTATACTTCCTGTCCCGAGTGCCCTGTTTGTAGTCTTTTGTAGTTTTTCATGTTAATTAGTTCCCTGTTTTTTCCTGCCTTGTTACGTGTATAAATGCCCTTGTGTTTCTCTTGTTCTCTGTTATTTGTTTCTTGGGCCACTGTTTTTGCGTGGAAGAGAACGAACCATCACACATCTACACCATCTATCACTCAGAAGTCAGTGATAAGAACAAGCGAGGAGCCCCTTACATAACTTTTAGACACAAAATCCGGAGCTATATCGACGAGTACAACAAAAGTAAAAAATCCCGGAATCAAATATTAGCAGCGAAGACATATTGTTTGATGTAAATGCTTATGTTCCTGCTCACTGTGAATAGTTTATGAAATCATTCTGTATTCAGATCCATTTCCATCTGTCTTTTCCCCTCCCCAGCATTACAACTAAACAGAAAATTTTAAAACAAAGATTTGTGATGTGAAATATTAACATCTGCACTATTTTTAGGTTACAAATCAGAAGAAAATGTGTTGCATTATCAAAAAGAGGGACAAAATAAAATACTAATAGATTCTGAAATTAGAAGCAAGTGATTTTACTAAGCACAGGTAAGTGTTTATAGCTACATGACAGCCAAGTAAACATGTTTGCAATGGCGGTAAGTAAAGATTTGGTGCCTGACTATAATAACTATATGTACTTTTTAGGGGGTTCATCATTATCATCAGTAGCTGAATTCTTGCCCTGTGTGCTTCTCTTTAAATGAGCCGCCCTGTGGATCTGTTTCCCTGCCGCCCGTCAAATGCTCTCTGTCTTTTCCCAGAGTTACTAAAGGAGCTGTTCTGCTCTGCCTATCAAATCCTGTTTAATCTCTCTTTAAGAACACAGCCTTTCATCTTTACAGCCCCTCATGGGAAATCCCCATTTAGGACCATCACCGTAAGGGTCATTCCTTAAGGTCATAGAAGACGTGCTGCTCGATGCATACAACTCTCACTAAAATGACAGTATGGATGGTGTGTGTTCGGATGTTAACCAAGGACAAAGAGACATCTGAAGTGTCATTGGTCTGATCTGATGGGAGGTAAGGTCATTGCGGTTCATTGCAGCACCGTGAAATCAGAAAACTGTTAGCCTATATGCATTTAGATGTAATAGATTTTAAGATGTGTAAGACCTGTGTATTTTAAAATACAGTAAAAAAACATAATATTATGAAATATTACAGTATAAAATAACAGTTTTCTGTTTGAATATATATATTTTTTAAATTTACAGTATTCTTGTGATCATTAGTCCAGTCTTCAGTGTCACATGATCCTTCAGAAATCATATGCTCAAGAAACATTTCTTATTATTATCAGTGTTGAACACAGTTGTGCTGCCTAATATTTTTGTATAAAGTGTTGGAATTCTTTGATGAATAGAAAGTTCAAGTGAACAGCATGCAGTTTACAATATAAAAGTCTTTACTGTTACTTTTGACCAATTTAATGAATCCTTGTGGAGTAAAAGTATTAATTAATATTACTTAAAAAAAGAAAAAAGTGTAGGCTACTGGTATTAAAAATTATTATTTTTTAAGTATTAATTCATTTTACTTTAAAAAAAAAGAAAAAAGTGTTGGCTACTTTTATAAAAAATATTTTTATTTAAGTATTAATTCATTTTATTTAAAGAAAAAGAAAAAAGTGTAGGCTACTGGTATTAAAAATTATTTTTTAAAGTATTCATTAATTTTACTTAAAAAAGAGAAAGAAAAAGGTGTAGACTACTGGAATTAAAAATTATTATTATTCTTTTAATATTAATTCCTTTTACTTAAAAAAAGAAAAAAGTATAGGCTACTGGTATTCAAAATTATTATTTTTTAAGTATTAATTAATTTTACTTAAAGAAAAAGAAAAAAGTGTAGGCTACTGGTAAGTATTAATTCATTTTACTTAAAAGAAAAAAGTATAGCTTGGTATATGGCTTCTGGTATTAAAAATTATAATTTTTTAAGTAAAATTAATTAATACTTTTATTCCGCAAGGATTCATTAATTTTGTCAAAAGTAACAGTACAGACTTTTATATTGTCTTTATGAAGGGGGTCCTAAGCATCTTAAAATAAGTGTTAAGTCATTTTGTGTTTGTCAACAGAATCTCAATGTATAGCCTACATATAATAAAAATAAAAAACTTTTTTTTAATACCAGTATAGCCTACTTTTTTTTTGCAATAAATATAATAGAAAGATGTAGGCTATACATTTAGATTCCGTTGACAAACACAAAGTGACTTGAAAACTGATTTTAAGATGCTTAGGACCCCCTTCATGGATAGCTACTGTACTGATGATGTGTCAAAAACTGCATTAATTAAAATCACTCTGGAATCTCTCTAGCCAAAAGCGTGTTTTACATTCTCTACTGGATTTGTGAGAAGGTACCTGAGGGACACCGTCAGAAGAGCGGGGCAGAGGGAACGGGCTCTTCATTCATTTTCATCACCAATCAGCATGCGCCTCTTAAATAATGCATTGATCTCTGGGCTTGCTGTTAATTCCCCCGTTATCAAGATGTGCAAAGTGAACGTGGCAGCTCTTGATGGATGAGAGGTACAGGCCAGCTGTCTATTTGCTTTGACAGACATATTCCACTGCAGTGGAAGCTCACGCAACCTTTGAGTATCAACGTCTTATCTGTCTTTCAAAGTAGAGCAGAGGACAGAGTCTCATTAAACCAAAGGCAGTGCTTTTCAGAAACAACTTATAGCAGTTCGCATATAAAGCTCTTTCCTGGCAGATGCAAAGCTATTTCATTCTGAGATACCCCTAGAAAAGAGATGCAAGACATTCCTTCAGGCACAAAAATTTGTACATCTTCACTGGTCTGTAACACCTGTAATCATCTGCCCAAAAATGACCATGAGATGGTATCATGAATATCATAAACTACATCACACATCAAATCCTTGATGTATTTTCTATTGAAATAGGAAGCATAAAAATATTCAGATGACTGAGATTCTGAAGTGTGTAGTGAATACTTTTCTGTCCCATGAGACTAGAACTGAGGAGTGTCAGATTCAAAAATTATAATATACAGTACAGTATGCGTTCAAAAGTTTGGAGCCGGTAAGATTTTTTTTTTTAAATAATTTCTTGCTAGTAGTAATGCTGTGAAATATTATTTCAATTTAAAATAGCTGTTTTCTATTTTAATTTATTTTTAATGTAATTTATTTGTGTGATGGCAAGGCTGCGACTGTCACATGCTGTGTCCCAACTCAGAGGCTGCAACTTTAAAAGGGTGCCTTTGAACTGTCAGCAGTCCACGAGATCCAGGGGGTGGAGAGAGGATCCAGATCTGAGGGGTGGAGTTGGGTAGGTTTAGAGGTGGGTTTAGGGATCAGGGGTGGAGTTGGGTAGGTTTAGGGGTGGGTTTAGGGATCAGGGGGTGGAGTTGGGTAGGTTTAGGGGTGGGTTTAGGGATCAGGGGGTGGAGTTGGGTAGGTTTAGGGGTGGGTTTAGGGATCAGGGGGTGGAGTTGGGTAGGTTTAGGGGTGGGTTTAGGGATCAGGGGGTGGAGTTGGGTAGGTTTAGGGGTGGGTTTAGGGATCAGGGGGTGGAGTTGGGTAGGTTTAGGGGTGGGTTTAGGGATCAGGGGGTGGAGATGGGTAGGTTTAGAGGTGGGTTTAGGGATCAGAGGGTGGAGTTGGGTAGGTTTAGGGGTGGGTTTAGGGATCAGGGGGTGGAGTTGGGTAGGTTTAGGGGTGGGTTTAGGGATCAGGGGGTGGAGTTGGGTAGGTTTAGGGGTGGGTTTAGGGATCAGGGGGTGGAGTTGGGTAGGTTTAGGGGTGGGTTTAGGGATCAGGGGGTGGAGTTGGGTAGGTTTAGGGTGGGTTTAGGGATCAGGGGGTGGAGTTGGGTAGGTTTAGGGGTGGGTTTAGGGATCAGGGGGTGGAGTTGGGTAGGTTTAGGGGTGGGTTTAGGGATCAGGGGGTGGAGTTGGGTAGGTTTAGGGGTGGGTTTAGGGATCAGGGGGTGGAGTTGGGTAGGTTTAGGGGTGGGTTTAGGGATCAGGGGGTGGAGTTGGGTAGGTTTAGGGGTGGGTTTAGGGATCAGGGGGTGGAGTTGGGTAGGTTTAGGGTGGGTTTAGGGATCAGGGGGTGGAGTTGGGTAGGTTTAGGGGTGGGTTTAGGGATCAGGGGGTGGAGTTGGGTAGGTTTAGGGGTGGGTTTAGGGATCAGGGGGTGGAGCTGGGTAGGTTTAGGGTGGGTTTAGGGATCAGGGGGTGGAGTTGGGTAGGTTTAGGGGTGGGTTTAGGGATCAGGGGGTGGAGTTGGGTAGGTTTAGGGGTGGGTTTAGGGATCAGGGGGTGGAGCTGGGTAGGTTTAGGGTGGGTTTAGGGATCAGGGGGTGGAGCTGGGTAGGTTTAGGGTGGGTTTAGGGATCAGGGGGTGGAGTTGGGTAGGTTTAGGGGTGGGTTTAGGGATCAGGGGGTGGAGTTGGGTAGGTTTAGGGGTGGGTTTAGGGATCAGTGGGTGGAGCTGGGTAGGTTTAGGGGTGGGTTTAGGGATCAGGGGGGTGGAGCTGGGTAGGTTCAGGGTGGTTAGGATCAGGGGTGGAGCGGTAGGTTTAGAGGTGGGTTTAGGGATCAGGGGGTGGAGCTGGGTAGGTTTAGGGTGGGTTCAGGGTCAGGGGTGGAGCTGGGTAAGTTTCAGGTAAGGGGTAGCAAGTCAATCCTAGAGAGCCGCTGTCCTGCAGAGTTTGGCTCCAACACTGAAAAAAAAGACCTCTCCTGCCTATAGCCTTAGTAATCCTGAAGACATTGATTAGCTTTTCCAGGTGTGTTTGATTAGGGTTGGAACTGAATTCGGCAGGACAGCGGCTCTCTCAGGACCGAACTTGCCTGCCCCTGGTTTAGGTATATGTAAGGTGGGAGGAGTTGGATCTGGATCAGACTCCTCCCAATGGATTTCATGTTCTGCAGTGAGGACCATCTCCCTTTGAAGGCCGATTGCATCACTCTGGCCCAACAAAGGCTGTCCCAATTCGAAATACTCCTTCAAATGCGGCCTCCATTTCGTGGGCAATAAAGGATACAGCAGATGGATCCTTCGCGGCCTTGCCTAACCCCGAATTCATTGCGCGCCAGTGACTTCAGTTTTTCCATTTTTTATTTTTTTTTGAGAAGAATTGCTGGTTTACTCTTTTAATTGTAAGTATTGGGTTCTACTTACTTGAGGGCTGTTTTCCAATTTAAAGGCTGCATCGTTCAAAGACTTGGACTCCAAAGGCCACGCCTTCGAAATGCAGCGATTGTTAAATGGGACGGTCTAGCTATCCTATGGAGGATTGTTCTTGTTGCCTAGCAACTGTGACAGATGCGTTGATGAGTGACTTACGTTGGAACTGGACTTTTTTGAAAGTTATATTAACCCTCTGCTGCACCCCTGCTGCACAGTTTCCTGAAAGTTTTCTGAAGCCCCATGTCCAGTTTGTGTTTCTTTAAATGATTACAACCAATTAGAATGGTTAAAAAAAGGTGTGGGAGTCACTATCAAGCACCATTTGAAAGCGGTTCTTTCTTTTTCGACACAATATCACAGGAGCGTGTGAGAAGGCAGGATTATTTGCTTTATATCTTATTTAAAATGACATGTACTGTCATTTTAATGTACTGTCATTTTAATGTAAAAAATATACATGTGTGTATGAAGGTGTAGAGAAGATTTTATGATTTTTTTTTTAATATTACATTTTTTTCTTTTCATTGCACGAATAAAGGGGACTTTTCAGGGATGTCTTCTTTGCCAACAGTGTGTTTGGACGTTATCACATATTAGTTCACAATATAGGCTAAGCTCATTTTTATCATGTACCATCAAAATGTGTGCAGTATAGAGTTTAACTGAAAACAAAACAGGGTTCACAACTGTCTAAATGTGACCCTGGATCACAAAACCAGTCACAAATAGTACAGTATAATTGTGGCAATAGCCAACATTGTATAGGTCAAAATTATCAATTTATCTTTTTTGCCAAAAATAATAAGGACATTAAGTTAAGATCATGTTCCTTCATGTTCTGTGTCCACATGATATATGAATATGATACCGATTATGTCATTATTTGAGTTGAGTGACAGAGAGTTCAGATGTGGTTAAGGTGCGTCCTCTGCTGGCTACAGACTGAAGTTACAACATAATATACAGCTATTCTATCTATAGGAAATACAAATCACAAATTATATATCTTAATAGATCAGCTGATTTCTTATACAGCAAATAAATCAAGGATAATGTCTCTGTGCATCTCAAAACTTTTCCCTAACAAAAAGTCCCCAAGTAATTCATTTCAGTTAATTATTACCAATTAACTGAAGATATAAATCTAAAAACTATTGCTAAAGAGGTGTTAGTATAAAACTATTGCTAAAGAGGTGTTAGTTAAGGCTAACAGGGGTCTGTGTGGGTCCTAACGCCCAGTACAGCGAGACACTCTGTCTATACACTACATACAAATGAGATGTTAAACCGAGGTCCTGACTCTGTGGTCATTAAAAAAATCCCAGGATGTCCTTTGAAAAAAAGTAGGGGTGCAACCCCAGCGTCCTGGCCAAATTTGCCCATTGTCCTCTGTCCTCATAATCATCCAATATAAATCAATATAAATATTTGATATATTAATATCTTATATATTAACTATGTACTTATATATTAATAAATATTTAATATATTTTAAAAATATATACATGCATATATGTATATTTATATATACAAAATAATTATACACACCACACACACGTTATGTAAACACAAACTTTTATTTTGGATGCGATTAATTGTTTCACAGCCCTACTCTGAGTTCCTATGAAAAGGGCTATGAATATAACTAATCATCATTATCATCATAACTCTATAGTATTCCTATATGTCAACAATTGACTAATTAGTGTTTATTTTTCCTGTAAAGAAATGTATGAGAAACAAAATAACATCCTAAAGCTTCATTAAGTATCTTAAGCTGTGAAAGAGCAAGCTCTGAAGAATACAATTTTCTTCTGGAGTTTGATCTTAGCTTGGTTATCATGTGAGGCATTATATAATATTAGGCTATATTGTATATTATATTATATTTCTCAGAATTGTAATAATATTATATTAATACATTTCCTCAAAATTAGTAGAATAGAACAGAACAGAACAAAACAGAACAGAACAGTACAGAACAGAACAGAACAGAACAGAATAGAATAGAATAGAATAGAATAGAATAGAATAGAAGAATAGAATAGAAGAATAGAATAACTTTTCACTTTTGCCTACAATTCTGCATACCCTCAATGTTTTATTCTCTCCATATGGCGGCGACATTACTGCAGAAATCACACACTTCCACTCACCATCATCCTCTACTGCTGGCCTGTCTATGTGAGTGTTTGGGTGTGTGTGTGACTGTGTGGATGGAGGAGGCAGAGCCAAACACACACACAGACCAGGACCACACCGACCGGTCTGTCTCATTAAGATGCTGGAATAACGGCGAGAAACGAACATCTTTAGATTGTTAACCGTGACCAGCTCACTTACTGTCACCAAAATGTCTGGAAAAATAGACAGTAAGCAAGGTGAGTGTTTACATTTGTTTACATTTATTAATAATGTGTAGATGAACTTCAGTTAGCCGCGTTAGCATTAGCGTCAGACGAGGGTTCAAGGCCACTGACAGGATCAGTGCATCTTATCTGTATCTTGTTTTTAATAGCCAAATACTTAATATAAATGACATGTATTATATATTTAGGTCATTAAATACGTTTATACAAGGATATGGTATAAATGTCTCTACGAGTTCGTCTCAGACAGCTGTATTTGGGTGTGGACGGAGGTCCTCAGCGCTGTTGTTTACTTTAGCTAGCTATCAGACTTTTCGTTTTCATATTTCTCCTATTTGCTGTTTATTTATAAGATGTAGTTTGTGTTATGTAGCATTTGTTATCTATGTAGAGTTTTTGTTACAGTTGTGTTTGTGTTGCTGTCTGGCCTTTTCTGTTTTTGTGAGTGTGTTGTAATGGTCTGTTGTGCACAAAATTGACTAGTCTGTATATTTAAGTATACCGATTATTATTTAAAAGAAAAATCTGAACTTTTATCAGGCGAAATTTCTCATTTATGTTGTTATAAAAGCTCCAATAGTTAAATGAGTTTGTGGCAAATGACAGTCTGATAGATAGACAGACAGTTTATAGGCTATATATTCACACAGCTAGATAGAGAGCGACATTCCCTCTGGTTATTAGATTCTTTACTGTGCTAACTTGAGTATGTTTACTTTTGTGTGTGTGTGTGTGTGTGTGACTGTTTTGGTGAATATTGTTAAGCAGAGTAACAACCACTGTGACTTCCTTTCTCAGAAGTTTTAGAGAAGTTTGAGTTATTTACCATGGCAGTTCCATAATATTCAATAGAGTCAGACATTTTTGAATGTCTTGTTATCCATGATTCACAATATGCACTGAGATTTATTGAAATACATATTTCCAGTGCATCAACACTCTTATATTTTATGTATTTATCTTGCATGATATTTATGTTTTTTTTGTGCTTGGGGAATAATTGTAATTTGCTTTTATGGTCTATAATTGTCATTTCATTCAAAGATGTTAATCACTCACTCTTAGAAAACAGTGTTCATTGGGGTTCTATCTATAAAGCATAGGGTTCTTTACTCAACTCCAAAGAACCTTTTATGCTAAAAAAGGTTCTATAATGACAAGAAAAAACCCTTTTGGCACAAAGGGAATTCTTTATAGGCTATTATTTATTCATATATTACATTACTCTGAAACATTTTGTAGTTGTAATTAAATTATTGTTTATTAAGCTGTTGTAATAACTTAACATTTCAATCATCAAAAACTGAAATGGCACTCTTTCTGTGATATTGATTACATAAAATTATATAAAATATACATTTTCTAACCCCCATATCTTGAATTTTGTGATCATTCACATGCATTCATAAATACATTTTAGGGTCTTAATGTTTGTCAATAATATGAAATATTTAATATGGAAAGGACAAAACAAATGATAATGAATGTTCCATATAGAACCTTTTCCGATTACAAAGAACCCTAAAGGGTTGTTATTTTGAACCCTTTAAAAGGGTTCTATATAGAACCTTTTAGGGGTTCCAAATATGTAGCGCTGATAAAACCTTATAAGGTTCTATATAGAACATTTTCTTCTAAGAGTGCTAAATTAATGTTAGGCTTGCTAGATTAGATAGTGGTGCGTAAATTGTTCTGTTAAATGCAAGTTCAGTGTTTTTGCATTGAGTGACTGAATGTTTTTATGAATAAGGCAATATATCTGTTAACTAGCCCTTGCTGTGAGGTTGCAGCATTGTCACTTCCTTTCTGTGAGGGTTCAGAGAAATTTGAATCACTTGTGGGTAAGTGGTGCTCTTCTTGTCAGAAGTTTAGTTGTTCATCTCTAAATGGCCCACTAATGTAGACTCTGGTTTGCGTAGGAGGATGTTGGCACAATGTCTTCTGGTTTCAGACATAGCCCTATCTCTTGAACTGTACTTGTTTTAGCTGGTAGATATTTTTGCATTATTTTGTTTCAGGAAGAATCAGAAACTGAAAGAGGAAGTTTCTTTGCTCCTTTCAAGTTTATCAGGTCATGCTGACAATATATTCATCGTCATATTTCTTTTTTATGATTTAAATAGGCTATAGAACTGTTGTGAATTGCAACTTTGCACAAATCTGTTTGAGTGATTGCTTTGTAAGATAAAACCAAAAAGGCCAAACCAAAATCAATGCAAAAATAACAGTTCAAATCTAAAAACAGGTTTTACTAGAAAATCTTACTGTAATGATGCTTTGTGCATTGATATTTCAGTAACACTTTACATAGTCATATTTACTAACAATGAGTAATACATGTGTTACAGTGCCTATTAATCTTTGTTAACTACTCTTCTAATGTTATCTAACACAACCTTTGATTTTAATAACGTATTAGTAAATGTTGAAATTAATAATAATAACTTAGATTAAGATCAGATTAAGAACTTCAGGTAGTTAACTAATATTAACTAATAAACCATATTGTAATCGTAAAGTGTTACCGATATTTGAATAAATACCAATATTCGTGTTTGATAGTTGAAACTTCAGGTTAAGATGTGGCCTGAGTTTTGAGCATGGTTCATTCTGCGTAAAAGAAAAGTAAAACATGTTCAGAGGTTGTGGTCGACTACTCTGTTTCAGAAGAGGATATGCCGAAAAAGAGGATATGAATTAGTAGATGTCACTTCTCACTACGTGAGGAGGAAGAAGCAGATGGAAAGATCACATCCTCTAAAGGCTGAAGCTCATCTTATTGGTTTGCCTTGTTTTTATTAGCAGAGCACCGCATTTTCTTAGACAGTCATTCCGCAAGTTGGCTCTCATGTTACTGTGAGATGAGACCAGATACGACTAACATCCTTCTGGGTAATTCCAGTCCTGCGCAATTTTATACTCTTTAATTATCTTTCAGTAACTGTTTCAGATTATTTTCCTGCTGTTAGCCTATCTCTTTTTGTTTTTGGCTGAAAGAGCAATAACAAATGTAATTGTTCATTTACAATCTTTTTTTTAAGGAACACAGTCCTAAAATAAAATAGTTTGATGACTAACCAGTTCCAAATTTTTGATTGTTTAAGGAGGAATGAGAATGTCGCTTTCGCTCAAGCTGCATTTGATTACTAAATTCGAACATTGCTAAGATGTTGGCTACTAAACTAAAGCCTATTGGCTAAATTGTTAAATGGTTAGTTAACCCAAAAATTAAAATTCTGTCTTTAATTATTCACCATCATGCCGTTACAAACCCGTAAGACTTTCGTTAATCTTTGGAACACGATATTAAGATGTTTTCCTCCATCGACAGCTACACAACTACTAATTTGATGCTTCAAAAACTTCATAAAGACATTCTTAAGAATTCATAAGAATTAAGCGGTTTAGTCCTAATTTTCTGAAGAGACTAAATCGTTTTTTTATGATGAAAATGTAACAGATTTAATTTAGGCTTTTATTCACATTTAAACATTGATCAGCTCATCATCAATTGCTCATCATCAGTTGTGGTAAACGAAACCTCAAACGTGTTCGCTTGAAGTGCGAAAACCAATGAGGTTCATTCTTGTGTTACACAGCACAACTGTGCTTTAGCAAGAACCTGTGAGGTTTCTTCTTGCTTGTCAAGAAGCTTCGGTTGAGCTTCTGTTTATGTTCACTGATCAATTTTTAAAGGAGTAGTTCACTTATAAAAAAACTTTTGCTGATAATTTACTCACCCCCATGTCATCCAAAAAGTCCATGTCTTTCTTTCTTCAGCCGAAAAGAAATTAAGGTTTTTGATGAAAACATTACAGGATTTTTTCCATATATCTGGGAACTTTACTGGGAACCAAACGGTTCAAGGTCCAAATGAAAGTTTCAGTGCAGCTTCAAATGGCTTTAAACGACACCAGACGATGAATAAGGGTGTTATCTCAGCGAAACGATCGCTCATTTCAAAAATAAATAAAAACTTTTATTTTTTAAAGTTTTATAAGCTCAAATGCTCGCCTTGCTCTGTTCTGTGATGCGTGTTCGTGACTCTCCAGTTCGAAATTGTTCATCAGAATGAACTAATCTTTTTTTACGAGTCATTTTGTTGATTTCGTTTGTTGAATGAACCAAATGACTCGTTTAAAAGATTTGTTCATTTTGATGAACGAGTTCGAACAGGAGAGTCACAAACTCGACATCACAGAACAGAGCAAGACGAGCATTTGTGCTTATAAAACTTAGACTTTTTTATTTATTTTTTAAATGACCGAGCGTTTCGCTAGAATGCGATTGTTATTCATCGTCTGGTATCATTTAAAGCCCTTTTTGAATCTGCACTTAAACTCTCATTTGGACCTTGGACCTGGTGCTCAGTGAAGTCCATTAAATGGAGAAAAAACCTGGAATGTTTTCATCAAAAACCTTAATTTCTTTTCAATTGAAGAAAGAAAGACATGGACATCATCTTGGATCAGCAAAAGTTTTATTTTAAAGTGAACTACTCCTTTAAATGTGAATAAAAAACAAAAAAAATCTGTTCATCGTAAAGCATTCGAGTCTCTTCAGAAAATTTCTCTCAGATTTCATTAAAAAAGATCTTCACTGTGTTCCGACATTTGAGTTTTATATTTTTGGGTGAAAGAAAAACTTCTATCTTTGAAATGTAGTTGTCTTCCTTACACCTCCTAAATACTTGGGAGATAATCTACTCTACTTTCAAAGCTAGTATGAGTCGAACATCCTGACAAAATTCCATTAAACTCACTTGTCAGACTCTTTCTGGCTTTGATAAAAAAGAAGTGTCGTATAGGTTGAAACTTCACAGAGCGCCTTCGCAAACCCCGAGCACTTCATTTCTCTAATGTGTGTGAGGATAAATTGCCCCTAAATGGCTTTGTGCCCTGCACAATAGTGTCATCACCAGAATTCGTTCCAGAGCGATTCGCTCTAAGAGAGCGGTGAGACCCACTGTGACAAATTCAGTTTGTAGTCAAAGACGATTTCACTGTACACAAAACCCAAAAGTCTCTTCTCGCTTGAATTCTCAAGGTACAGAATATGGTTAATGTCTCATAGCGTATTGGACCTGAAAGCTACTAAAACTATTAAAAATAGTATTAAAAAATAAATTAAAATGTTAATTAAAAATAAAATATAAATTGGCAACTAAATAAAATAAGCATAGTTAAAGTACCTAAATACTAAAACTAAACCTGAAATAAAATAATTGAAAGCTAATTAAAATGAATAAAACATAACGTATATCAGAAGGACTAAAACTTAAGTAAAATTAAAAGGTAAAAGCTAATTCTAAATATTTATATATTATAATATATAAATATTGTAACAATACTATAAAAACATTGCTTTTGTCTGGGCGACATCATGTAGTGTGAAATGTCACTTTATATTATGATAAAGGTGTGAAACAATATATATTTATTACATTTTTACAAAAAACTGGTCTATATTTTAATAACCATGAGGAAATGCACTAATTGTCCTAATAATAATGGTTTTGTTTTCCTTCAGAATCCCAGCGTTCCCACTTGACATCCTTTACAATGAAATTAAAGGACAAATTCCATTCTCCCAAAATCAGAGAGAACGCCATCAAACAAAAAGTCCAAACCACCACCAGAGCAACCCGTGAAGTCCCCAGAAAAGACTGTGACCAAGGTACAAAGAAAAGTTACTATCGTTCATAGTATTTCTGGATGTTCACTATATAAGCAAAGCTTTTTCTGAAAACACAGGCAGTTGATGGTTTTGTCGACATTCTTTTCCACGTTTAGAGTCTGAATCGATTAGAAGAGCATGAGAAAGAAGTGGTCAGCGCTTTGCGGTATTTCAAGACTATTATCGACAAGATGGTGGTGGACAAGAAGGTCTTGGAAATGCTTCCTGGTTCTGCTAGCAAAGTTTTGGAGGCCATCATGAGCTTGGTACAACTTGATGGCAAGACACTGAGCAGGTAAAAGTATCTTAAGTTTAAGCATCTTGAACAAAGTTAATTGTTCAGCTTTATAAAAAAACATGCTTTTTCTATAGTCATACATTTTTATTTGACTTCCCCCTCATCCGTCTGCAGTTCAGAGAGTGTCCTCCTGTCTCAGTCGACTCTATCAAAGTCTTGCAAACCTGATTCGCTGGTCGGACCAAGTGATGCTGGAAGGGGTGAATTTGGAAGATAAAGAAATAGTTGCAACTGTCACCACTGTGATCAAAGCAGTGCTGGATGGTGTGAAGGTATTAATGTTCAATAGAACTCTGTCAGGGCTTGTTTTCAGTCTGTTGACATCTCCATCTATTCTCCACCCATATTCCAGCTGTATTTAGACATGGGTTTTGTTGATAGGATTGTGTGTAAAGATGACTTTGCCTGTGTTTTCCTGTAGGAGCTGGTTAAAGTTGCGATTTGAGAAGCAGGAGCACCCCTCCCCTACGACACCTGTCAAAACCCTGCCTCCTGTCACCAGTCCAAAATCGGTAAATGAAGAGCTTTTTGTGAAAGAACATGCCTTTCTTTAAAAGTGAAATTCTTTAAAAGTGAGGTGGCTGATGTTGAAATATGTCATTTGTTTTCACCACTTTATTATGGCAGTGTTCCAGAGCCCCCCACCTCTGAGTCAAAGGAAGCCATCTTGAATGAGACCCCTACCCCAGCTGAGGCCACAGAGACCCCAAATGATGTCCCTGATGAGGAGATGGCCCCTCCTAAACCCCCTCTACCTGGACTCAAAGTGCCTGAACATTGGTATGAAAGCTTTTCTTAGTCAAACCTTAATCTTCTTGGCCTGAGAAATGTGTTCAGCTATGTATATATATTTATGGGTCATATATATTAGGGATGGGCATTTTTCAAAAATATTGCATTTCGAATATTCGGGCTCATAAAAATCGAAATATTCGTTTATTTAAATTATGTTTAACGAAAAAGACGGGGTTTTTTTAGGGCTGTCAACTTTAGTCGTTTAGTCGACTAATCAGTTAAATACCGTATTGGTCGACTGAAATTCTTATTGGTCGAACAGTCGCATTTTTTTTTTTTGCCAATAGAAATACATTTTCAATGATTTACTCCCTGATATTTATTCCTTTATAAAGCAGTTATTTATTACTGTATTCTAAATATAATTAGCCTATGTTTTATCCCCAACTTTAAATGCTTTTAGGCTATTTCTTGTAACTGCGCCACAGTTTAGCGCACACACATAACACACTCGGGAACCGCACCTACTGGCTGCGCTGCTGCTCGCGCTCAGTAAGGGATGTACTGGTAGGTGGTTTTGCTGTATTCATTCAGTTCACGCTACTTTCAGTCGACAGAATGTCCAAGAAATCTAAATCTTTTGTCTGGCTACATGTTTGTGGAGGTAGGCGACGGTGGCGACCGCGTTTCTCCATTATGAGCGCGCACATCGCGTGCCTATTTGAAATCAAACTTGAGCGCGCAAAAGACGTGAGCAGCTCTTTTAACGGCTTTATCATACTGACTCAATAGATTGTTTTCTTAATAGGTTTTTATCTGTACACTTGACTCATTTGAAAGTAGCCTAAATAATGTAACAAAACGAAATTAAACTTATATGCTATCTTACAACACAGCCTAGATTTCAGATAGTTTTTTAGGCTATTTTGTCTGTTGTTTTAAGACGCCTAACAGATCGGCTGGACAAAAGTTAACCCATAGCTTTGTAAGTAAAGAAGAATACAGCCTGTATAAACGAGAGCTTTTGTTAGGATTTTTCATTATGTGGCAGATAGCAGTTATATTATTTTGTCACGTGTGATGTGATCAGGTGCGCGATTGTGACAGTCACTATAGACCAAGGACAGAGCTCCTCACTTGCAGTTAAACAAATCACTTAATTTTCAAAGAATTGTATTATTATTATAGTTTTATTTATTTTCGATGTTTTTTCGTTGTTGTTTTATAAATGCTCTATGACAATTGTTTAAAAAATGTTCAATCAAAACATCCGGTTTTTTTTTTTTTTTTTAGTCGACTAATCGTCGCGCAGGACAAGACCTTGGTCGACTAAGGATTTCTTTGGTTGATTACAGCCCTAGTTTTTTTACGTTTTTGTCACCATTTCTGGACAAGCTTACAATTAGGCAATACACAACAAGCTTACAATAGTAATTAAAGTTTTCTTTTAGTTGAAAACATTAAACAGTAGGCCTATGTGTAAACAAAAAATATAGCAAAGCAACGTATTCATAATTCGAATAGTATTTTATTTTCGAATAATAATTACATATTGAATATTCGAAAATTTGAATATTCGTGCACATCCCTAATATATATGGGTCAAAACCAAGCGGCAACCTCCCCGTCTCTCTTGAAACCAACACGGAAGTGAATTAAACTGCAATTCATCGACTGGCCACTTGAGGCTGGCTGCAAAAGTGAGTCAAATCTGTATCTCCCTCATGTTAAAATGTCTAACTTCACAGCAGAAAAAAACATGTTTACAGCCTGGTGGCAAATAGTTGTTTTGGTCTATATCGCTAATTTTGTCCTTCATGACGACTGTGAGGGGGTGAAACTCATCGGTTCAAATTATATTAAGCCTTAAAGTTCTGCATAATTAAGGGTGTGGCCACTTGAGTGACAGGTGGATTGCCAATGCTTTCACTGCTAGTCGTTTGTCTGCTGTCTGTTCAGCGTCACCCTCAGCTGTGTTTGTGCTTTTTTCGGGATTATTTCTTACAATTTAATACACGTATTATACCTTCGCCCGTGCACGCCTTTGGTTTCGTTGTTGTTGAGTATGGAGAGAACAACCAGCTCTGTATTTCCAGTTGGTTCCCTCGCATGCACTAATGGATGTCAGACAGTTTCATCGCTTTTTTGTGTTTAGATTTAAAAACGTCTGTAGAAATAGAGACCACACTCATTATGCGGTACTTTTGCTTTTACAGAACAGATACGCTTATTTAACTTTGTAGTGTAAAATAAAAAGTATTGTCAGGTGTCAGTGCTTTCTCTCCGTTAATGCAATAGATGCACACACTTAAGTGAGTGTGGATTTCTAGTGCATTTGCTTGAACTTCTGAGGTATTATCTTTAATTGCTGGTTTAAAAGCTGGTTTAACCTGAGAAATTGAGAGGTGGCCAAAATCAGATTGTAAATGGACCGAGTAAAGCTCTTTACGAACTTGACGTGCCATGCCATGCTGACTGACATGTGCATGAATCACTGTCACACGTACAAGCTCAGAGCAAAATTGTAAGTTACTGTCTGCATGATAATAAATTTTTAACTAGCAGAATAGTAATGCATAATAGGTATGTTGTGAGAAATATGTCTCACTTTTAGTTACTTCTTTTAATTATTATAATTCGAAGGGCAAAAACATGAACTTTAACTATTTGCTTTAATTCTGTCACTTTAGCGCAAGGCCAGTAGCATATAGCATTAGCACCTCAGCTCCACCCACGACCCACCTTTTTGCCCATTTTATTTTATCCGGTAGTGACGAGAGGTGACGCGTGCCAAGTTGGCGACGGTCAGCCCCGCCCACTTTAGGCCGCGTGTCCACCAAAGCGTTTTCAAATGCGCCTGGCGTATGTTTTCAATTGTTTTCAATGGGAGCGCCGCGTTTTTTAAATGCCATGAGCGTACCGAGGCGCTGAGCATTTTTTTTTACGCTGAAGTGCCGAGCGCCCGCCATTTTCTACTGGTCGCCGAGAGTTGAAAAATGTTCAACTTTGGTTAAAACGCAGCGCTCATCACTGTCACATTTTACCCAGCCGTCCAATCACAGTGGAGGAGGGGCGGGACTAAACCACACTGACCAACTGTCACAACATTCAAACTGTGCTGCGGATATTCTGTATCATAGCAACGAAACGACTCAATGGAAAAAATGCTGCGCTGCAAAAACGCTCTCAATCGCTCAAAGCACGGTGTCTTCAGCAGAGCGTCTAGCATTTTCAGCTGGATAAAAACACTTTGGTGGACATACGGTCTTAGGCTTCAAAACGCTCTTCAGAAACCTATGGGTGATGTCACGGATACTACGTCCATATGTTTTTACAGTCTATGGTCAGAACACAATGCGAGTCTCGGCTTGTTGGTAAAATGAACAATTAATCACTATCACAGACTAAACATCAGTACAATTTGGAGGTTTGATTTTGAAGAATTGTCATATAAATTCATAAAAAAATGGAAAAGGCAGAACTTGCAGTTAGTACTGTTGTTCTGTCTGTAATACTGGTTAATAGTATTCAATCATTGGTTTATCACAACCAATGACATCCAACCAACATTCTGCCCTAAACTAGCTGGCTCCTACTGAACTTACTGAGCAAAATCTGAAACCTTCTTACACATTTGTGCTAAATTTATTATAAAACTATTATGTTTTTTATGTTTTAAATGTATCACTAGATTATTATAACATCACACATCTGGGTTTTAAAAGTAGTTCCCACATTTTAGGATTGAAAAATTGCAAACCCTGTTGAAAATGAATAGAAAATACAACAGAATAGGTCAGGCCCTGTTGTTTGCTCTATCATAGAGCTTAAGTATCATGAAGTGAAACACACATAAGTGTGTTTATACAAAAGGTGCTACTGCACAAGGCGAGCAGTTTATAAGAGGAAATGAGCTGTGTTATCTTGCAGTGCCATCTTATCTGGATTACATTCTGTAAACATCTAGGTATCACAGGTGATAAGGTTTGCAACAGCATAGTTGTGTATGTGTTAAGCGCTGGGTTTAGCTACAGATGATTGCACAGACCCATCACGGTTTGCGGGAAGCCTAAATGAAAAGGTGTGAAAGAGAGATATAAATAGTGGCATTCTTGAGAATTCAGGTCTTTGTATGGTGCAGCAGTAAAGCCTCAGGCTTCCTCTAGCAGAAAGTCATTGACATATGGGCTGTTTTCTGAGAAATGATCTTAAAGGGATACTCCACCAAAAAATAAAAACTGTGTCATCATTTACTCGCCCTCAAGTAGTACTTTTTGTTTCTACTTTGGAAGTCAATGATACCAAACAACTTTGGTTTGGTTTCAATCGTTCTTCAAAATATCTTCCTTTGTGTTCAGCAGAAGAAAGAAACTCATACAGGTTTGCTACAACTTGAGGGCGAGTAAATGATGACCGAGTTTTCATTTTTGGGTGGAGTATCCCTTTAACAGTGTCAGCTCTCCTCTGTTGACTGAAAGAAGGGATATTCTGATACCAAGTCTAGACAGTAGAGGATTAAGTTGTGCTGCTGGCAATAAAGAGAGTTCGCTTTGTACTCTAAATTATTTGCTGGCATTTCCATCTTTTTGGTGGGTTTCCAGCCTTCCAACAAGTCTGTGTCTCCAATAGATGAGCTTTTTGTTGGAGATGCCAAGTTTAGCCTACCAACTGGTCTGTTCACTAAACAGCCTGGTGTTTTTGTCTATAATTTAAAGTCAGCTTGGTATTTAAAAGGGTTAAATCACACAAAACTGAAAATTCTGTCCGAATTTGCCATTTACTCATCCTCATGCCATTCCAAACCTGGTACACAAAAGCAGATGTTTGGCAGAATGTTTACACTTTTTTACCCCATAAAATGTTAATTTGTTAAAGGGTTAGTTACCTCTTTCAAGCCCCAGAAAGATAGTAAAGACATTAAAGCTACACTGTGTAACTCTTTTTAGTTTATTCTTAGCTAAAAACACTTAGTTCTTTCAAAAATATATGTGCTCATTAATGTATATTTACTTTGTTCAAGTAATAAAGTATTCTCATGAGTGTATAATAGGGCTGTCAATATTCCTCATAATACTATTCGAATTCCATTCCATATTTTATGTAATATTCAAACAATATTTCAACAACATTTTACGAGGTTAGCACACTGTATAGCTGGTAGTTAATATCGATGGACACGCATGTTTATTGTAGTAATGTTAGATGTCCCTCTAGTGGACAGAAAGTGTAACAACAACCACAGGCTATAGTGGCATTGGCGATCCATAAGAATGTGTAATGCCGTAAAGATTAATAAAATAATAACTTAGCTCACGTTATTAGATGGGCTCCTTGCATGCTGGCTAATATTTTTTTTAAGCTGGTTGGATAACGTGCACCAAAAACTTTATTGTTCATTAGACGAAACAAAAGCATTTCATTTTCAAATGCGTGTAAGCCGCGAAAGATTGCATAGATATATATATTTTTTTAAATATATATAAAAGCAATATTCGAATAGTAACTTCAGCATTCGAATAGTATTGTTTTTTAAATATTCGAATTATATTAGAATTTCGGAATTTGTTCCAACAGCCCTAGTGTATAATATGCCATTGAAAATACAGACGGTTAAGGGTTCTAATGTCAGTCGCCATGTTGCCCCTCCATCTTGAAAGTACATTAGCCAAAGAGGGACATACCCGTTAATTCAAGCTTCGCCTTTCGCGCTTACATTTGAGTTAACACTCATGGACGAGGTTGAACTGGAAGCCGTGTTAATCTTGGACTACATTGGCCACCGATAGGAGTTAAAACGAAATCGGAATTGAGAGGAACAGAAACTAACATTCACTGGATGATCATATACCACCACTTCACCACTAGATGGGGGTAAAAATCACACGTGTAGCTTTAAAGTAATCCATGTGACATCATTAATTAGTAATCCATGTGACTGGAATACTTTTGTGATGTCTTTACTACCTTTCTGGGCCTTGAAAGTGGTAGTTGCTTAGGCTGCTAATGGAGAAAACTCTCAGATTTCATTTAAAATATCTTAATTTGTGTTCAGAGATAAACTAAATTGTCACCGGTTTGGAAACGACATGAAGGTGAGTAATAATGACATCATTTTAATTTATGGCCGAACTTACCCTATAATATTAATAAGACAGCAAAGAACTATAGTTTGTTTACTTGAATTATGGGAAATCTAGATGCAATGTTTACTTCATTGAGAAATACCATGTCATTAATTTAATTTGATATTGTTTAATAACAACTTTTATAACTTAAATAAAGAAAATTGTGTTCACTAGCATATTAGTAGCTATTGAATATTACTGTGGTATTGAAATTGGTAGTATTGCTTTTGACTACTGGAATTTTTATAGTATATATGCATATATTAAATGCTGTAGATTTGTTCATTGTTAGTGTATTTTTTACTAATGTAGATAACTAATATTAACAAAAGAAACCTTATTCTTTCATGACTGCAAGCAATGTCTCTGATGAAGTTGTTCATGCATAGTTCAACAACCCGATTAATAATGAAATTCGCTATTGTGTGTTTTCAGTTGTCGTTGCAGCCCTAATATCCCAGAAGCACAGTTAGCTCACTGAAATGGCATGTAGATGCTTTCATGGCCAACAGACATTCGGCTCCCAGCCGAGGTGTCTCATCCCTTTACCAGCAGCCCTGTGTTAGTTTACATCAGTCAGACTGTTAAAATAAATGACCATGTTAGGACTACGACAGATCTTCCAGGTGTTTTATAGTTTCCTTTCATAGTGAGAACCTTATGTAATCCCCTTTCAAGCCTCTCGTCTGGTGAAACAATTTAATACTTTAATAAAATCTGTCTGACCTGGCATGTTAAGACTGGTTAATTAGCAGATAATCGCTATTTGTAAATGTCAGCCAGACATACACTACATTCACTATGAGTCAGTTCTTCTGCTAGTTGCTCTTCTGTATCACATCACTGTTAGCAGCTGTTTTAGGCGACAGAGGAACTAACCAGACTGACTGAATGGCTGATTTATAAAATTGTGGTTTGTGGTTCCAGAGCTGGATTCCACTGTCACTTTGCAAAAATGTTTCTGGTTGCTTGGGATTGGTTGCAGACTTTCATAGCCCAGAATGTGTCTGTAGGTTTCTTGATTGACAGCTCGTATGGGACTTTTCAAAATCTGTTTGACACTAGCATTGGCTAAACAAACTCTCCCTTTGCAGTCCACCGGCTCTCCCCCAAAGAAGCGTCAGTCGGCACCGTCTCCCACGAGGATTGCTGTGGTTGCACCAATGAGTCGTACCACAAGTGGATCAAGTCTTCCTATTGGTATCTCTCGACAGGTGAGATTTTGGTGTTCCCTTGGTGCTCCAACCTACTTATGTGAAAGTGTACCAAATGTGTTCTTTAGTAACCACTCAAAATTAATCTGAAGTTTTGTGCAATGAACGATCACTCAGTTGTCAGTAGCAAAGACAACTTTTAAAGGAATTGTTCACCGAAAAAAAATGTACTCATCCTAATGCCATCCATGGAGCACAAAAAAAAAATCAAAGGACATTTCAACTGTTTTTGCCTATAAAATTAAAGTCTTTGGGGTCTCTGGGATATGGATAAAAAATCACAAAAAGAATCTATGGTTCAACCAACATATGTTGCAGACTAGCCTTACTCCTACTAATCTTACTAAATACAATTTAAAAATGTTTAAAATAATTTAATTTATATATATATATATATATATATATATATATATATATATTAGGGCTGTGCAAAAATTAATTGCGATTAATTCGCATCCAAAATAATAGTCTGTGTTTACTTAATATATTTGTGTGTGCTGTATATAATTATTTGTTATATATAAATACACACACATGCATGTATATATTTAAGAAAATGTGTTATTATTCATATATAAAATATTTATATAATATAGATTATGTATATATATATATACACACACACAATTTAAGCGCAAATAATTCTTAAATATATACATGCATGCATAGGTATTTATATATAAAAATAATTATATACAGCACACACAAATATATTATGTAAGCAATGACTTTTATTTTGGATGCAATTAATTCAAAATTAACTTTTGCACAGCCCTAATATATATATATATATATATATATATATATATATATATATATATATATATATATTTTATATTTAATGTGAGTTTTTTACTAGAATAGTACAAAATCACAAATTGAAATGTCATTGAGACGTCTCATTTATTATTATTATTATTATTATTTATTTATTTATTTATTTAAATGTAATAGAAAATCAATGCAATGAAATAAAAGGTCACTTGGTTGTTCATAGCTTGGATGACTTCAAATGAAAAATGAAGTGATCCTTTCAAATAAAAATTTGTCATTTACTTGCCCCAATAATCTGTAAAACAAAAAAGATATTTTGAAGAATGTTTTCATACTATTTTGTTCACTTGGCTCTAAAACAACATTGGACTCCAATAACTTTCATTTTATGGATAAAAAAAGGCACTGAAACAATTCACAAAAAGTCATGCAGGTTTGGAAACGTCATGAGGGTGGTTAAATAAATGAATGAATATTGAGTTGTGAATTTTTAATGTTTGACTATAAGGTTAACTGTTCTTATTTTCACCTAAAGGAATATGAGGCAGATGCCTTACAGAGGCGTTTTTCAGGAGGTAGTCACTCCTATGGAGGGAATCGCCACGCCTGTCCCCATGTGGCAGCATCGGCATATTGAGCAGGTCAGATGAACAGCTGTCCTCTTTGGAGCAGGACAGTGGTCAGTGCTCTCGTAACACCAGCTGTGAGACTCTAGGTGAGTGTTTAAATCATGATTGAGAAAGCTACTTGTCAGGCTACACACCTACGAATGGTTTAAATATACTGATGGAGTTTTATCTTGTCTCCTCGCTTACTTAGACACAGCAGAGAGCTACGACCCTGACTATGACTTCCTGCATCAGGACCTGTCTAGCATTGACCAGATCCCTCCTGCACACACAGGGGGTTGTCTGAGCCCGCTCCCCGAGTCTCACCACGAATCATCCTCCTCCCCTGTTCAGTTTCAGTTCAATGCCACCCGCTCTCCCGAAGAAGGAACGGCGACCCCCTCTGCCTCTGGTGGAACGACTGTACTCTCAATATGACAATGTTCCAGATGAGGACATGCAGACACCACCCTTCCCCCTCTTCGCTTCGATGCCACCCTCTGAACCCTGGAGAATTCATGGGAAACTTCAGCCCCGCTGAGAACACACAGATCCCTCAGAGCCCTCCACCCCTGCCGAGAAGAAGAGTCGGCATAGTGAGTATGAGCAATTCAGATGTGCTGTTGGGAGGGTAGCAAATCACTGGGTTGTGGAACCGCTCTGACGTGTGGCGCAGATGCGTCTGGTATTTTGGTCCTTTACCAATCACATCCCCTTCGACTCTCCCTCTTTGCTTCCTGTCAATTCTCTTGAGTCTTGTCCAAAACAAAGGCCAAAACAGCTAAATGTTAGCAGAAATGTTCTTAATTGTAGCAAAAAGGTTGCATAAATTGTGAACCTCATTTAAAATATGTATAAACTAGGGCTGTCAAACGATTAATCGCGATTAATCGCATCCAAAATAAAAGTTTGTGTTTACATAATATATGTGGGTGCACTGTGTATAATTATTTTGTATAATATATACAAATACACACACATGCTTGTATATTTAAGAAAAAATATTATTTATATATAAAATATTTATATTTATATATAATATAAATTATATATAAATCTATATACAGTATATACATGAAAATATTTCTTAAATATATACAAGCATGTGTGTGTATTTATATAAATAAAATAATTATACACAGTGCACCCACATATATTATGTAAACACAAACTTTTATTTTGGATGCGATTAATCACGAATTAATCGTTTGACAGCCTTAGTATAAACTAAACTGAGACACAAAATATTTAATTTGATTGAGGTGGAAAACAAATTTCTGAAGGTGCTGGAAAGAACAAAAGAAATGTTTTAAAGGAAAAAAGATTCCCTTCACTGAAAATATTAATAATAATAAAAACCATAAACATCTGTCTCTGCTGTCAAAGCAGTTTTTTCAAATGGAAGCTCGTTTCCACCACTGAATAAAAAATAAGCTAATTGTTTTTTTTTTCACCCAATTGCGAATTCTGATTACCGGATTTTCTCGCAATTGCTCAGTTATAAAGTCGGAATTGTGTGAAAAAATTTGCAATTATCTTTTGTAGTATTTTATTCCAAGTAGTATCAAAATGTCAACATTTGTGTAGATTTGGTCAGACTTGGTCCTATATATCAGTTGTTGATTGGATGGAGGCGGATATGAATGCAAGCTTGCAGTCGGTTGTAAGAAAGGGGCGGGGTTTATGGACAAATTGATTGGTGAAGTCTGGCATACATCAGCAAAAAAGATATGACAAGGTTAAAAAAAATGAAAAGATGAACCATATGCGCAGTTGAATCAATCACACTATTAGTAACATGGATTTAGAAAATAAAACAGCGTGATTTTTCTTTTGATGACAACATTTTTCAAGTACTACGACCAAACCCCGTTAGTTTGAGCCCTAGCTTTTCTGCTTTTCTTCAGACTAAGCTGTTTTCACAGGTCACTAATTCCTTGTGTAATTTGTGCAATGTATGACGCAATATGGCAAAGCCAGTTTTTCACTAATTTTTCTCTGTAAAGCCTCTTAGTGTTGGGTAGGGGTTGGGAAACAGTGATGTCACCTTAAGTTTGAGGTCGGATGGAATAATGCCTTTGTTGAAGAAATCTCTGACTGAATACAGTTCAACGCCTCACCCAAGCCGGCAGGAAATGAGTTCTTGCTAGAAGACTCTTGTTTGGAGGGGAGGGGTTTTTGAATCATGTCATAATCCACGCATGAATCGCATGGCTTGACACAAGAGTTTGTGTAGTCCACACAAAGGATAGAATTTTTCTCTTTTAAAATTGATTTAAATTACAGTGACTGTTTATGTCCAATTTGTGTTTAAGCCTTTTGGTTGCTGTCATAAACTGTCACTACGGTATGTATTAAAAAATATTGGCCAAGATGCTTTTGTCCATCCAAAATATTCAATAAATTTAAATATAAATTAGGGCTGTGCAAAAATTAATTGCGATTAATCGTATCCAAAATAAAAGTCTGTGTTTACATAATATATTTGTGTGTGCTGTATATAATTATTTTGTATATATAAATACACACACATGCATGTATATATTTAAGAAAATGTGTTATTCATATATAAAATATTTATATTTATATAATATAGATTATGTGTATATATATATATATATATATATATATATATATATATACAGAATTTAAGCGCAAATAATTCTTAAATATATACATGCATGCATAGGTATTTATATATACAAAATAATTATATACAGCACACACAAATATATTATGTAAGCACAGACTTTTATTTTGGATGCGATTAATCGCAATTGACTTTTGCACAGCCCTAATATAAATAAATATTGGTAAAAAAATACATTTTTAAATTAATATTAAAGTTTTAGTATAGTAATATTATGATTAATTAAATACTTTAAATAAATAATTTATATATACAGTATATACACTACCTTTGAAATATTTGTGATAAGTAAGATGTTTTAAAAGAAGTATCTATGTTTAACATGGTTGCATTTATTTAATTAAAAACAGTAATGTTGTGAAATATTAATACAATTTGAAATAACTGTTTTCTATGTGAATAAATGTGTTTGAATTTTAATTTAATCCTGTAATGGCAAAGCTGCATTTTCAGCATCATTACTTTCAGTGTCACATGATCCTTCAGAAATCATTCTAATATGCTGAGTCTTATTTTAAGACTATTTCAATAAATGCATATGCCTACTGTTTTATCCAGGTTTATTCTAGTTATCAGAATTGATAATCATCAGTATTCATTTACATAACGCATACAATATGGCCAAATTCCTATTAACTTTAGAAAAAACAGAACAGAATGCTGAACACAGACCATGAATGACTCGTGAGGTCAAGTGTGAAGTGTCACACTCTCTCAGCTTCTCACAATCTCAGAGCCTGTTGGCATCCTAACCCTTGCCTATAGCCTATTAATGCATGTGCTTGTGTTTAGCACCTGCCAGGCCTGCGTGTGAATGTAACCTATGTACCTTTTGCCTTGTCTACCCACAGTCCTGAAGTACATGCAGTTTATGGAGGACTATTCAGAGCCGATGCCTTCCGCTTTCTACCAGACGCCACAGAGCGAGAGCATTTATGAGCAGCGCAATAGGAAGCGCTTTCAGGAAGTGTATGGCCTCAGTGACTCGTTCAGCAGCAGCGACGAGACCCTCCCTCCACCAGCGCTGCCACCCAAACAGAGACAACTGGTGAGAGCTAGATCACTGCCCACACATGCTGTACACACTTTCTGTCTGGCTCATTCTCACCCTACCTAGATATCCATGCAATGTTTTCCCTCCTACTGACAGTCACCGTTAATCACAGTGGTAGCGGTATTATGTTTCCCATAGCGTCAGATTATTTCTTGTATCAAGTTGCTTATGGCAAGTTGCTGTTGGTCTAAGTGAAGTTCAAGTGTCGCCTAAGGCGATCAGCGTCATCTATTTCCTCATTGTGTGTTGTGTGAACACGTCTGGTGTTTATTCAGCTAAAGCCTGAGAGGAACAACACAAATGTAGTAACTTCCTTCAAATCTTGCACTGTTCCTGGCTGTGTGTAACACCTGCCGCTCTTTTTTAGCGTTCAAACGTTAGAAACAATCGACTGAAGTTTATTTTTAACAAGGTCCCTGGTCATTTTTGTGACCCATTTTGGAACAGAAATTTGTTTTGTTTTTTTGATCCTGTAATGCAGTTTTATAAAGAGGTTTTTTTTGAAGGATGGGATGTTTTTATGTCAAAAATTGTCAAATGTGTACAGGACCTACCGGAAGATTTGAAAACTTGAAAAGAGGCAGCAAGACACTGTAAAGAGGGAATTTACATAGAAGTCTTGAAGGCACTACAGAAATGGCTGTTAAATTCATGGGTTAGAGAATGGACATGAATGTTTTGTGGCAAAACATTTTTTATCAAGTTTATATAATATTGTACTTGTACATTTATAAGTGCGCCTTTTATATGGTTATAAATTGAGACTTTTTTATATGGTTATATAAATTGGGTCAAATTCTCTCTCTCTCTCTCTCTCTCTCTCTCTCTACTCTATATATATATATATATATATATATATATATATATATATATATATATACACATACTGGTCAAAAGTTTAAGATCGGTACATTTTTTTATGTTTTTAAAAGAAGTCTCTTCTGCTCACCAAGGCTGCAATTTTTGGATGATAAATACACAAAAAACATAGTAATATTGTGAAACATTATTACAATTTAAAATGACTTTTTTATGTTAATATTAAAATGTAATTTATTCATCTGAAAAAAGATGATCCTTCACAAATCACTCTAATATGATGATTTTATGCTCCAAAAACATGTATGATTATTATCCATGTTGAAAACAGTTTTTTACATTCTTATTTCAGGATTCTTTGATGAATAGAAAGTTCAAAGAACAGCATTTATTTAATTAGAATCTTTTCTAACATTATAAATGTCTTTACTGTAACTTTTGATCAATGTAACTCATCCTTGATGAATAGAAGTATTGATTTCTTATTTATTTCCCCCAAAAATAAAATACAAATTCTATACTGACCCTAAACTTTTTAAAGGGTAGTGTTTAATGTAACAAAAGCTTTCCATTTCAGATAAAAGCTGTTCTTTTGAACTTTCTATTCATCAAAGAATCCTGAAATAAAAATGTAAAAAAACTGTTTTCAACATGAATAATAATCATACATGTTTTGGAGCATAAAATCATCATATTAGAGTGATTGTGAAGGATCATGTGACACTCAAGACTGGAGTAATGATGCTGAAAATTCAGCTTTTTTTCAGAGGAATAAATTACATTTTAATATATATTAACATAAAAAGTCATTTTAAATTGTCATAATATTTCACAATATTACTGTGTTTTTTGTGTATTTTTTATCAAAAAAATTGCAGCCTTGGTTTGCAGAAGAGACTTCTTTTAAAAACATAAAAAATCTTAACGATCTTAAACTTTTGACCGGTACTATATATATATATATATATATATATATATAGTACATGACTTATATATATATATATAAACAACTGTTTTAATGTTTCTTGTGCTTTTGTTCTCATTCTTGTCTTGCTAACCCATCTACCTCATTTCATTTGACTCAGTTTCCACTGTTTTTTCTCTCATTCCACGTGACTGAGCAGAAGGATTCACCAAGGTGTGTTGCTTATAGCTTTGAGCTCAGGTATAAATTGCTAGTCTTAGCTATATTTTGCACAAGTTTAGCCATTTTTTTGTGGTTTTGGTCTTAGTAATTTCCTGTTTTTGTTCCCACGCTCTGATTAGCAAGCACAAGCAGTTACCAGGCAAAAGAGTAAACCTTTGTCTTTCAATATTTTACAACTTCACTAGACCATTATTTCACATAACGATGCTCTTTCCTGCTGCACAGTAGACTTTTAGTCTGAGTAGATGAAAATAGC
Source organism: Hybognathus amarus (assembly GCA_030378365.1). NCBI lineage: Eukaryota > Metazoa > Chordata > Actinopteri > Cypriniformes > Leuciscidae > Hybognathus > Hybognathus amarus. The sequence continues at coordinate 30,302 of JAQIUQ010007592.1, read as the reverse complement.
TTCCAGATAGGACTTGAAGGTCTTAGGTCACGTCTAATTTTCACAAACCATGTTTTAAAACGTTTCATTTGCGCCACATTTAAAATCACTATTCTGCTCTTTACTAAGGTCTATTTCTCCAATTAACTCACATCTGCTCAGAAATCTACAGTGTGCATGAATCTCTGGCCTTTTTTCTTTTCCTTCCTCCACTCTTCTCTTCCCTCTTAGGCTTCCTCACACTCTGCGTCTCCTTCCTCCTCCTCTTCCTCCTCTCTGTCATGTCAGCTGCAGCAGTGTGCGTCCGGGCCTGGCCCTGGTGAGACAGAAACCGCTCTCAGCCTTTCCGCATCTAACTCCTCTCTGAACCGCCAGGGCTCCCTACCTGTCATTACGGTGAGTCCCGGCTGCCTTTCACTGGCCTCTAACATGCTTTCCTTGTCTTTTTGTAACTAATAAAGTCTTTAATATCTTCTTAATATTAAAGAAACAGCAATGCAGCGAAAGACTGAGTGTTGATGTTTTAGGTAAGTTTAGGTTTTAGGAACCAATTGTAGAGGTTTAATAGTTTTTCAATTCATCTTCACATGCTGAGAAGTAGCACAAACATGCATACACTGCTGATTGTCTAATTATTGACTCTGTGTATGCGTGTGTGCCTGCAGCTACAAGAGGAAACATGTTCATAGTAGCTTACATGAATCACAGGTGCTGTAGCCTGTAGGCAATGAATAGTTCACAGCCTCAATTAATGGTGGCACTGCCTTGTTAGGGTTCAGTAATTTCCCCCACGCCTCGGTGATCTAAAGATCGAAAGAGTCAAAGGCATGTACCTCACGGGGGTCCTGCAACTGTGACCGGTGGAAAAGCTGAGGTTAAACACGTCGTTATCCGCTGGGACCTGTTGGGTTTCCAGCTGTTAGGTGACTGAGTTTCCTGTTATGATGTTGTCTGGCTGAGCTGTATCCTCAACTGAATGACAGGGAACCTTTTCAATACCTTCTTTGAAAAGTGACTACTAAATATAGGTGATCTGTTTCAAGGTTGATAGCTGGGTCTTTGTATACAATTTCTTTGTATTATAGAGAGAGAGAGAAAGCTCTGAAAAAACTTTTCTTAAGTCAGCAGGCACACTGAGGCTATGTTTACACGGAAACGATTCTAAAGAGAAAACGCAAAAGTGGCGTTGCACCATCACTTTATTCTGCTTTTAGACGAGCGTTTTGTGTGGGAAATCCGCGTGCAAATGGTGACGCAAAAGTGTGTGAAATTCAATGTAGTATGCACTTCAGGTGGCTAGGAGTGCATACTACAACAACACCAAGTCCACGCACCTGCGTGCAACCGTCACTGTCAAGCAGACTTTTGCGTTTTTACCGTTTACACGGGAACGCGGCGGTGGAGCGTTTTAAGATTTCCACTCTGGAGGGTGGTTTCACTTTTTTGCGTTTTTAAGCCTCAAAAACGCCGTCGCCGTGTAAACGAAAGGCACATCCGATAAAATATTTTTACGTTTTCACCCGGAATCGTTCTCGTGTAAACAGGGCCTAAATGAGGTGCTGGTTAGGTGATCACCTGAACCAAATCTTATTTAATGAGCAAACGTATAAAAACACTTCTGTGGTCAGTCACCACTATCCTCTTGCAACAGGACCAGCTGGATGGCAAACACAGTAAAAGTAGTACCTCAGAAGTAATTGGAATCAAAAAAATTGTTATTGACCATGCCGAAAGAGTTGAAAAGGAAAGTTTTGATTGAGGAAAAGAAGGGTTCAATTCTGGCTTTACTGGCAGAGAGATACAGTGAGCGTCAGGTTGCTTCCATCCTTAAAGGACTAGTTCACTTTTAAAAAAAACTTTCGCTGATAATTTACTCACCCCCATGTCATCCAAGATGTCCATGTCATTCTTTCTTCAGTCGAAAAGAAATTAAGGTTTTTGATGGAACATTCCAGGATTTTGCACTAGTAGGAACCAAATGATTCAAGTTCCAAAAGACAGTTTCAGTGCAAACTACAAACTGTTCAAAGGGCTTTAAACGATTCCAGACGATGAATAAAGGTCTTATCAAGCGAAACGATCGCTCGCTTAATAAATAAATAACAAAGTTTAAGTTTTATAGGCTCAAATGCTCACCTTGCTCTGAACTGTGATGCACGTTCGTGACTCTCCTGTTTGAACTCGTTCATCAAAATGAACAAATCTTTTTCCGAAGTCAATTCGCTTTGTTTGTTCGTTGAATGAACCAAATGACTCGTTAAAAGATTTGCTCATTTTGACTACTAACAGACTGGCAAGCGTCATTGCCCGCTGAGTCCTCTTGATTTGCACGCGATTACACCCTGACCTGTCGGCGAGCTCAACGATTTTGCCAAATCGGGCTTAAAATCCTGTAGTGTGAACTTGGCTTCACACAACAGACAACTTGCCTTCAGCAAGGCTGGAATCGGGCACATTTGAAAACTTGCCTCCTCCTGCTCCTACAATGTTCCTCAACTCTGAGGATTGTTTTTTCCAGCAGGACAATGCTCCATAGCACTCAATCTGAGACAGGTCAATCACGGTGTGGATGGAGTACCTCCAGATCAAGGCCTGCCCAATCTCTAGACCCAAACCCCATTGAAAACCTGACAACACTGCATCTTTTTTGTTATTTTGACCAGTTGTCATTTCCTGCAAATTAATGCTCTATATGACAATACTTTTATTTGGAATTTGGGGGAAATGTTGTCACTAGTTTATAGAATAAATCAAAAATATAAATTTTACCCAAACACAATACCCATATAACATACAGTAAGATTAAAAAAAAAAAAAAAAAAAACACAATTGATGCAAAAGATGAAACCCATAATAATAAAATAATATAAAATGAATATGCACACAATGAAATGAATAAAAAATATGGATATTAAAGCTAAGTCGTTAAAAGTGTGTGAAATGTTTGAAAACAATACATATAATCCTTTAAAAAATGTGTTTGTTGAATGCTAAAGTAAATAGATTTTTAGTAAGCGATTAAAATATTTTCACTTAAAAAAATCCACTATATCAAAAACATATTGTGTAACTACTGCAATAACGGAATGATATTAAACAGAATTCGAATTGATTTAAATGGAATCCAATTGAATTAAACGGAATCAAATTGAATTAGATGAAAACAAACTAAACAAAATGGTAATCTACACCAAATTGTTCGAGAAAATATTAACTTTAGTGGATTCAACACTGTAAGCCTGCAGTTTGTTGTGACAGACGTCAATACACTTGTAATATATAGGCAGCAATGGGTATTATAATGGAAGCAATTGAGTTTTATTTCCTGATGAATGTAGCCTGCTTCCAGTTTAGACACTGTGTTTGGATTATAAACGATATTATTTGGTAGAAGACTTGTTTATTTTGATAGTAATGAATCAATGTGATCATATATTGAACTTCATATAGTAATATCACTCTAATGCACAGCCTCTTGCCAAGTTTCCAGGCACCTATCATGCTTTGCTAAGTTTCCTTTGATTTCAGGCGCACCAAAACAATAGTGGCTCCCTCTGAAAGTTTATTTCAGCTGTTCTTCAGCCTTATGAGCATCAGCTCCAAACCACACCTTTACTCACCTTGACGCCTGCCAATGCTTGTGCTGTCCTCCCTCTTGTTTTCCTGTAGAGCGAAAGTGCTAATGATGAAGGTGGGGAGGGTGAATACGTCAATCTGTATTCATCTAACCAAGCCAATGGAGATGTGACTCTCTCCAATGGAGTAAGTAACAGCATGTCAGCGGTGGCAGCCGACATGCTGGTTCCTTCATGCTGCGCTTGTGCTGTTTGTGACTGTAATGCTTGGCTTTGCATCATGCAACTGGTTAATTGTACATTTTGCATAACACTTGCTGCCAAGACACAAGTGTCCAAAAGCAACAGACAAGAAATCTCTTGCATGTTAAGCTGAGTTTTGTCTTAACTAGCCATGATTGTCAATATCACACTGTGCTGGAGTAACCCACAGTAACATTTCATTGGTTCAAAATTCTGCTCTATATTGCTAGATTTTAAATGTAGAGAAAGTATTTTTGTGACTATGCAAGATTTAGCATACAGGATGGACAAAAGAAGAAGCAAAAAAGCCCAATAGTTTTTAGAAGACTTTGTACGCAGACATTGTTGTGAAATTGAGTCACTCTGATAGAATTCAAGAACTGAAAAAGAGGAATTGTTGATTTGATGATTGTGTGCTTTTCAAAAATAAAAGCTGCAATATAAGCAGTAGTTATTAAACCTCTTAACGATCATCACATTCATCTCAAAGTAGGACGCCCAATGTTACAGAAAGCTGCGTTATAATGTTAGTCACATCAGCATTGCATTTCTGCGATATGTAATTTGACATTGGCCTTGAATTATGGTATGACTTAAAAAAAAACATTTACTCCAAAGCTATTAGCACCACATTTAACATTATTTGAAAGTGGGTATAAATTAAATGAATTGTGCACAAACAACCAAAATAATTAATAAATCATTAATTGGTGAAAACGAGGTAATTGGAATGCAATATTTTGGTGTTTGCATATATGGATATTTTTTCTACAGAATATACATATCTAATATGTAAAGATTAAAAAATGTGATGTAAAGTCACAAATAATGTAAGTATATTTTCTTCATCTATGATTTGTGTTAACAGCTTAGCACAAATTATCTATCTAACCTCATGTTTAATAATCACATCATGCATGTCGTGGGTACTAAGAAACTTTCTGTAAAGCTGCTTTGAAAAATATTTATTGTGATGTATGTATGTGTATATATAGATATATACAAGTATTTATTTTATTTTGTACATGTGTTGGGTCAGTAATGTTAAACAAATAAATGAATACTTGTATTCACCAAGCATGCTTTAAGTTGATCAAAAATGACAGTAAAATCTATAAAATTGTTTCAGAAAATGTCTTTCAAATAAATGCTGATCTTTTAAATGTTATATTCATCAAATAATCCTGAAAAACATATCACAGTTTCCACAAAATATTAAGAACATAATACTTTCAACAGTAATAATAATAAGAAAAGTTTCTTTTAGCAGCAAATCAGCATATTAGAATGATTTCTGCAGGATCATGTGACACTGAAGAATGCTGAAAATTCAGCTTTACCATCACAGGAATGAATTTTAAAAATGTGTTCAAATAGACAAATTATTTTACATACAGTAATATTTTAAAATAATGTTTTTAATGTATTTTTGATCAAATAAATGCAGTCTTGGTAAGCATACGACATTAACAAAAAACAGTTATTACCTTCATAGTGACTTCACTCTATTGTAATGTGTCATCAATATGCCCTAATCTTTTGTTAAATGTTTTGTTTAAATGCAGAACTATCACACTGTACTCTTTTTATTTTGCATCTTATTAAGATATTTCGTTTTCCCCCGTTGTATGGATGCAGTGATAGGCCTTAAATTATTTTTTCTGTCATTCCCAGGACTCTTCTTGTGGTACTGAGGACTCACTCCAGGACTCAGAGTCAGAAAACAGTAAAGATCCAGCCGACAGAGAGGGGTAACTTTCATTTGATTTAAAGGAATGCTTGTATCCTCTCTTTACTTGAAACAATTTCAGACGTTTTTGTCTCCCACCATAAATGCAATTACCTTCCATCTTTTGGACTTTTTGATTACTTATCCATCCTTCTCATCCACAGCTGGAAGCAGAAGTGTGTAGACTCAGATTTGACCTCAGAAGAGGTGGACGTAGCTCTGCCTGATTGATCATGATGAGATCATGTCTCGCTGAACACTAAAGCAAGAGGTAAAACTTATGTGCAAGGTGTTGCATCTACTGCACGTGTACAGAAAAGCGATGTTTTACAAGTTTATAACTTGATTTGCATTGGTTGTAATGATAGCTGAGTATTAATGTGCTCTCTGCTGCCCTCTGCCTATGACTCAAAGTGGTGAACCCCAACATTGAAGTGCATGTGAAATACTGTTGTTCACACTGTAAGGTCAGACCTACTGCAGAGAGCATCTCCCCTGAAAGGATACATAAGATAATAAGTTAATAAGCGGACTACTCGTGCTCATGAGACGTAAATGTATGACTCTAATGAGCTGGCTTGCTTTATCTTGTTCCAGTTTGTCTTTGAACACAAGATCATGCCTTGAAATGAAACATCCAGACATCTCAACATGTTTCTAATTGGGGTCAGTTGACCCTAATCATATAGGGCTTCCTAAAGTCCAACTGGTCACTGAGCCACTGACTAGTAGATTTTGAAAGAATTATTTTGCACATCCCTCCAAGAAGTTTAATTTAGGAGCTGATTACATGAAAAGCTCTAACTTTGACCTGCTTGTTGAAAACCACATAATCCTAATCTGTATTTCTCAGAACGATGACGGCCCTGATGTCAGAGCTGGATCAGGCGATATTTTATTTAGTTCATGCCACCGAAACAGATTCGCAAAGGTAAGAGTAATCCCTTCTATTCTGGGGGAGTCAGTTATTTTGTGTTCAATATTTTTTAAAAAGCTTATACTTTTAATCAGGTAGAACACTTTAAAATAATCAAACGTAACAGTAAATGCTTTTATAATGTTACAAAAGATTTTTATTTAGAATTAAAAATGTTCTATTCGTCAAAGAAAATAGTTTCCATAAAAATTAAGAAGCATAACTGTTTTTAATTGATTATAAGAACTGTTTTAGAAGTGTACACTAAATCATCATATTAGAATGATTTCTGAAGGATCATGTGACACTGAAGACTGAATTTAGCTTTGCAGTCACATGAATAAATTACATTTTAAAATAAATTCACACTATTACTGTTTTTATTTATTAATAATAGTTCACATTGCCAAATCTTGACCTAAAATTATGATTAAATAAACGGATCTTATGTACTCTTTTGTAGATCGAGTTTTATACTGTGAAGCATTCTTGACCACATACCGAACATTTCTAACCCCAGAGGACCTCATTAAAAAGCTCAGCTATAGATATCCTTTCTGATGGTGGTAAATCTTTAAACTCTTTGCATTTGTTCCCTTTTTATTCTTATTAACCTTAACTCTGAACACATTTACCAGATTTTCTCTCAGCTCTGATATCGTCAAACAACGACTCTAGTAAAAACACCTTCTTCGTGCTGGTGCGCGTTGTGGACGAGCTTTGGTGAGCTATGGGACATCAGATACACACTTAAAGGAGTAGTTCACTTTAAAAAAAAACTTTTGCTGATAATTTACTTACCCCATGTCATCCTACATGTCCATGTCTTTCTTCTCTTCAGTCGAAAAGAAATTAAGGTTTTTGATGAAAACATTCCAGTATTTTCTCCATATAATGGAATTCAATGGGAACCAAACGGTTCAAGGTCCAAATGAGAGTTTCAGTGCAGCTTCAAAGGGCTTTAAAACGAACACCAGACGATGAAAAAGGGTCTTGTTTAGCGAATTTAGCGATCAGCCATTTCAAAAATTTAAAAAAAGGATAAGTTTTATAAGCACAAATGCTCGCGCTTGCTCTGTTCTGTGATGAGCGTTCGTGACTTTCCTGTTCAAACTCGTTCATCAAATTAACAAATCTTTTTTCGAGTCATGACTCGAAGGGTCCTAAGATAAGACCCTTATTCATCGTCTGGTGTCGTTCAAAGCCCTTTGAAGCTGCACTGAAACTCTCATTTGGACCTTGTAACGTTTGGTTCCCATTGAAGTCCATTATATGGAGAAAATCCTGGAATGTTTTAATAGAAAACGTTAATTTCTTTTCAACTGAAGAAAGAAAGACGTGGATAACAAACACAAACACAATTGAGAGGCCACATTATATAAATATCTGAAGGCACTGATGCAGTTACTCTCACTATTTATTTGTCTAAAAAACTATATTAATGTAAACTTACAAAAATTCAGCAAACATAAACACTCAAATGTTAAACAAAAAAATTCTTATATATTGTGCCCAGCAAGCAAGTAGTTGTTTGCTGTTTTTAATGTTGCTAGTGACTAATGAAAGTGTTGTTGTTGCTCATGAATCATTATTTGAATAAAGACCCTTTTTTGTGTGTCATCAGTTTGGTGGAGCTGACGGAAGACATCTTAAAGCAGCTCATGGAGCTTGTGTTCAGTCTGTTGTGTAAGGGAGAGCTCACCCTGGCCCGTGGTTCTGCGCAAGAACATCCTAGATAAAGTCCAGCAGAAGAAGTTACTGCAGTACACTAATTCCCTCAAAACACTGGCTGCGCGAGGTGTGGCTGCCAGGTAATGCTCACCTCAATCATGCTCTTTCAGTGTTTCTTTTAAAAACCGAAAGAGTGATTTTAATCGATTTTGACTATTTATTACCAGGCCCGGCACTCTGCATGACTTCCGTAGTCATGAGATCGCAGACCAGCTGACTCTCCTTGATGCCAAGCTGTTTTATAAAATAGAGGTACAGCTTCTCTAATGGCATTCATCATCACACCTCCTACCGAGAGTTTTTCAACACTCTTTTATGTCTGTCTGCAGATCCCAGAGGTGTTACTTTGGGCAAAGGAACAGAATGAGGAAAAAAGCCCCAATCTGACCCAGTTTACAGAGCACTTCAACAACATGTCATACTGGTAGGATGCTTTGATTCTCAAGATAGCTTAAAATCATCAACGTTTAAGAAAAGAAACGTCACTAGTTCAAGGCCACGTTCACACAGCAAAAGTATATTGTCGTGTTAAAAGTACTAAGACTTTTCAGTGTTATAGATATCTCCACCTTTGAAATTACTTTGGTCATTGGTAGGGCTGTAGTCAACCAAATAAATCCTTAGTCGACAAAAGTCTTGTTCTGCGCAACGATTAGTCGAAAAAAAAAAACTCGTATGTTTTGATTGAACAGTTTTTAAACAATTGTCATAGAGCATTTATAAAACAACAACAAAAAAACATCAAAAATAAATAAAGCTATAATAATAATAAAATTTATTGAAAATTAAGTGATTTTTTTTTAACTGCTAAAAGTGAGGAGCACTGTCCTAGGTCTATGGTGACAGTCACAATCGCGCACCTGACCACACCACACTCTACAAAAAATATAACTGCTATCTGCCACATAATGCAAAATCTTAACAAAAACTCTTGTTTATACAGGCTATATTCTTCTTTATTTACAAAGCTATGGGTTAACTTTAGTCCAGCCGATCTCAGGCGCTTGCAAAAAAAGAAGGAAAAAAGCCTAAAAACAGGGAAAATCTTAACAAAAACTCTCGTTTATACAGGCTATATTCTTCTTTATTTACAAAGCTATGGGTTAACTTTTGTCCAGCCGATCTCAGGCGTTAAAAAAAAAAAAGAAGAAAAAAAAAGCCTAAAAACAGGGAAAATCTTAACAAAAACTCTCGTTTATACAGGCTATATTCTTCTTTATTTACAAAGGTATGGGTTAACTTTTGTCCAGCCGACTTAGGCGTTTAAAAAAAAAGAAGAAAATAAAAAGCCTAAAAACAGGGAAAATCTTAACAAAACTCTCGTTTATACAGGCTATATTCTTCTTTATTTACAAAGCTATGGGTTAACTTTTGTCCAGCCGATCTAGGCGTTTAAAAAAAAAAGAAGAAAATAAAAAGCCTAAAAACAGGGAAAATCTTAACAAAACTCTCGTCTTCATACAGGCTATATTCTTCTTTATTTACAAAGGTATGGGCTTAACTTTTGTCCAGCCCACTGAGGCGCTAAAAAAGAAGAAAATAAAAAGCCTAAAAACAGGGAAAACTTAACAAAAACTCTTTATAGAGGCTATATTCTTCTTTATTTACAAAGGTATGAGTTAAGTTTTGTCCAGCCGACTCGAGGCGCTTGCAAAAAAAAAGAAGAAAATAAAAAGCCTAAAAACAGGGAAAATCTTAACAAAAACTCTCGCTTATACAGGCTATATTCTCTCTCATTTACAAAGGTATGGGTTAACTTTTGTCCAGCCGACTCTAGGCGTTTGAAAAAAAGAAGAAAACAAAAAGCCTAAAAACAGGGAAAATCTTACACAAATTTCCGTCACACAGGCTATATCTCTTTATTCACAAAGCTATGGGTTAACTTTTGTCCAGCCGACCTAGGCTGCTTAAAAAAAGAAAAAAAAAAAAGCCTAAAAACAGGGAAAATCTTAACAAAACTCTGTTATACAGGCTATATTCTCTTATTTACAAGGTATGGGTTAACTTTTGTCCAGTCGACTTAGGCGTTAAGAAAAAGAAGAAAATAAAAAGCCTAAAAACAGGGAAAATCTTAACAAACTCTCGTCTATACAGGCTATATTCTCTTATTTGACAAAGGTATGGGTTAAGCTTTTGTCCAGCTCACTTGAGGCGTGCAAAAAAAAAAGAAGAAAATAAAAAGCCTAAAAACAGGGAAAAATCTTAACAAAACTCTCGCCTACATACAGGCTATATCTCTCATTTACAAAGGTATGGGTTAACTCTTGCCCAGCCTGATCCTAGGCGTTTAAAAAAAAGAAGAAATAAAAAGCCTAAAACAGGGGAAAATCTTACAAAGCTCTCGTTATACAGGCTATATTCTCTCCATTCACAAGGCATGGGTTAACTTTTGTCCCAGCTGACCTAGGCGTTTAAAAAAAAGAAGAAAAAAGCCTAAAGAACAGGGAAAATCTTAACAAACTTCGTCTATACAGGCTATATTCTTTATTTACAAGCTATGGGTTAACTTTTGTCCAGCCGATCTCAGGCGTTAAAAGAAAAAAGAAGAAAAAAAAGCCTAAAAACAGGGTTCCTGCGGGTCTTAAAATGTGGAAATTTTCTTATGATTTAGAAATAAACCTTAAAAGTCTTTAAAAAAGCTCTTGAATTTGTGATGTCTGGGCTTTAAAATTGTGCTGTATTTCAGTGTTAATTCCATTGATGAAAATAATGACTGTAAATTTCCTTCAATCGACATTTTTTCACTGACGAAACCAGACACTAACTAAATAAAACCTAGTTTGGAATGACAAAAACTATGACAAAAATCTATTGACATTTTCGTCAATGAATAAAATCTAGATGAAAATGTTAGATAGTGTCGATCTGAGAAGCGATCCAGTCAGAACTGATGTCCTGCGTGTGTCGTAGATGCGCACATTTGTACTGTAACGTGCTTATCTACCCAGTCTCATAAAATGTTAAAAATGTAAACCAACCATGCACCTTTGTTTTAAGTTTTGAACATGTTCAAACTTAAAAATCATTCATATTAATAGGTTAATATATGTTTTTTCTGGCAGTATATGGGTTTGAACATTTTAGAGAAATTCTAAATTAACGCATTACAATTTACCTAAACCCATTATATTTTAGTTCGACTAAATCTACTGTAGATTTAGTTTACAGTAGATTTCGAAAATTGAAAAAAAAATCACTAAAATCTTATTATATTTTGTCAACTAAAACTAGATTAAAACTAAATCAATTCAGATGACTAAAATATGACTAAAATTTGTTTTAGTCGTATTTTTAGTCAAAAGAAAAATCAATAAAATTTGCTGTCAAAATTAACACTGCTGTGTGTAACTTCTCTGTGTTGTTTTTCCTGAAAAGTTTCATTTGTCAACCAACGATTATTATGATTTTCGATGTTTATTTGTTCGGCAAACTTTCTTGTGGCCTACTGAAATGTTTTATTTTTCACACCTGCTTGGCTTTTGAAAATCTTTTATCCATTCCACATTTGAAAAATGAATTAACACAAGTTGAAGGATTTTGTTTTTCTTTGCTGGTAGGGATGCGAAATAGGTATTAATTTTTGAATATAAATGGTCTTAAAAAGGTCTTAAAAAGCATTGAATTTAACTTGAAGAAACCTGTAGGAACCCGAAAACAATCTGAATAGGCTGTGTTGTAGGAAGGCTGCAAGGCATATAGGTTTATTTTCATTTTGTTACATTATTTAAATAAATAATATATTTTATTTTAAAATGCGTCAAGTGTACAATAAAAAAGGAAAATATATTAAAGAAATTCACAATCATGATAAAGCTCTGCTAAGGGCTGCTCACTTCTTTTGCGCTCATCATGGAGAAGTTGTGCTATTGGTCGCTGCACCTCCACAGTCTTGTCAGCTCTTAGTTTTGTAAAATGTAGCCAGACAAAAGATTTCGATTTCGAACTAAAGCCAAAACAAGTAGCGTTCTAACCGAAATGAATACAGCAAAACAACCTATATTGCTTACTGAGCATGAAGCAGCAGCGCAGCGCAGCCACAGGTGCAGTTCCCGAGTATATTAATTATGTGTTGTGCTAAACTGTGCCGCAGTTACAAAATAGCCTAAATGAAAGCATTTAAAGTTGGGGATAAAACATAGGCCAATTATATTTAGAATACAGTAATAAATACCTGCTTATAAAGAAATAAATATCAAGGAGTAAATCATTGAAAATGTATTTCTATTGGTAAAAAAAAAAATGCGACTGGTTCAACTCAATAAGAATGTCAGTCTGACCAAAGATGGCATCGACTGATTAGTCGACTACATGACTAAAGTTGACAGCCCTAGTCATTGGTAGAAGAGACAGGCTCTGACTCACAGTTGTACATACAGACCGTAGACGTGCTACTGTAAGTTGCTGTGTGAACGGGACATTTCGAGACTTCGCACCTGTAGGTAAATGTGATTGTCAACTAACAGTGAGTAGCCTATAAGAAAATGGCTTATAGTCCATATTACAGCTTAACCTGCGAGAACTGCCCATTTAGAACACGTTTACATTATATACATCTATATTCATTTGTCTACAAATTAATTGGTCACTGCAGGACCATTTAAAATAAAATAGTGAAGGCAATGAAAATAAATGGTGAACACTTGCCTAAATGATACATCGATTTCTCTGATTGATTTATATAGGTTTCTACTTAAAATTGATGTGTTATTGACAGATGTATAGTAATGAAGTAGAACTACTTTACTTACGAAGAAGTACTGAAGTTAGAAGTATTGTACTTAAGTACTAAAATGCTGTATCTGTACTCTACTAGAGTATTGTTTTTTTCTCATACTTCTACTTTTACTTCAGTAGATATTTTCAATGAATTCAACACTTTTACTTCGATATTTCTGCTAATTCTGCTAGTTATTCGTTTTACAAATTTTACTAATCATTTGTTGCAAGTTGGCTTTCATGCTGCCTAAATCACGCCAGTTTTATAGGGAAATGGTATTGATTGACACACATTGACAACTAATGCAGGGGTTTTCCTGGAATTACATTTTTTGTGCGGCCGCCAAAGCAAATTGTATCCGCCAAAGCGCCTTATTTGATTGCTAAGTTCAAACTTTTGACTGCTTTCTTTAATAATTACATGACACAATACTTGTACTTTTTCTTTTAGTACTTAAGTAGTGAATTTTTAAATAAACTACTTGCAAAAAATGTTGAATACTTTAGTACTTCTACTTAAGTGTGGGGCTTAAAGAGCACTTCTACTCAAGTCACTTTTTTGATAGAGCACTTGTACTTTTACTCAAGTCTGGGTTTCTAGTACTTTATACATCTTTGTTTATTGATGTGTTAATGAGTATGTATATATATATATATATATATATATATATATATATATATATGTGTGTACTGTTTACTGTACATATGTATTTCTCCTCTTTTTTTTAAGGGTTCGGTCCTTAATAAATACTGCTGGAGAAAGCCCAGGATCGGGAAAAACTTCTTCTAAAGTTCATCAAAATTATGAAGGTACAAACTAATTTAAATGATTCCTCTAAAACTAAACTAAATTCTTCCAAATTGAAATCAATGATTTATTGGCTTGATTTTTTAGTTACAAAATTACTGAACCCATGTCCCTTTGGTATTCAAAGCAGCTTAAGAAAACTCAATAACTTCAACTCCTACTTGGCAATATTATCAGCGTTGGATTCAGCGCCTATCAGAAGACTGGAATGGCATAAGCAAACGTCAGAGGTAAACCACATCCACGCATCCCTGTCTCTTTTATTTTGGTTTTCAGCCGATCTTCATAGTAGCTTATGTTATCTTTACAGGGTTTGGAGGAATATTGCACTTTAATTCACAGTTCCTCCTCCTTCCGGGCGTACAGAGCAGCTTTTGCGGATGTGGAGCCTCCATGCATACTCGTATCTGTAAGTTGCCATGAAATGGAAGTTGCAATAGTCTTTTCTTTCCTTATTTTGGTGTATACCTGTGTAAAATGTCTTCTCAAACAAGAAAGAAATGTTGATTTTGTCCATTGGGAATTCATTGGATGGTCGTGGTTTGCTATTGGTCAATCTCATAAGAGACATTAAATATGTCGCTGCAAGACGCATTAATTTCTTTTCAAATAATGTTTGCAGAGATAAATCATTTATAATATTTAATAGAAAAGATACACATTTTTATTGTAATTAAAATGTCATATTTTGTGTATAACTTTCCTATTTTTCCCAAAATGCAGAGGTCTCATTCTCCAGGACTTAACGTTTGTGCATCTTGGGAATCCAGACCTCATTAAAGGAAAGATAAACTTTTCCAAACGCTGGCAGCAGTTCAATATCCTGGACACTATGAGGCGCTTCCAGCAAGTGTGAGTACTTGGAACAATATGAAGCATCATTCACAATCCATTCTTACATAATCAGAGTGAAAACAAAGTAAAAAATCTACTGGAACTGTATTGGATCATATTGGCATTATTAGTTCTTAGCGTTAACAGCCAAAAAAAGTCTCCTAATTAGGATGGATGAAAAAAACACATTTTTTATCAGCATTTTGTGTGTTTTGTACTTCTCTTTCTTCCAGGCACTATGACCTCAAACACAACGAAGATATTGTATCCTTCTTCAACGACTTCAGTGACCATCTAGCTGAGGAGGCATTGTGGGAGCTTCTTTGAAGATCAAGCCTCGTAACATCACTCGCGGAAAACAGAACGAGAGGAAAGACATAGCTCGCTCGGCTCAGACGAACAAATTGCTTTTAAAAGCCACTCTCCGAACGAAGTTGCAGGACACAGCAATCAGAAGTTACTGTAATGGCAGCTACGAGACTGAAAACGATACTGTATTTCTGTTACAGTTTACATAAACTTTTTTTTTTAAACGATTAGATTTTATTTTGTAATTGCACTGCGTCTGAACCTCCGTGTAAATTTGAAACGTGGAACAGCGCCGAGCGCAAAGACTGAAAACGTGACTCTGATACATGAGATTACGGGGTTTACGGTCGTATCCTGGGGTTTACGGTGATATTCCGGTACGGTTCTCCTCATCTGGATGTTTGCGGTGCAAACTGGACAAACAACTGCGACTCCAACTGCAAACCAATACCACGATGCCTCAACGGGCACTTTGGATGTTGAAGTTCCTTGAAGACTGATATTCTTATTTATTTATTTTGTATGTAAATGCACACAGAGACTCTTTAGATTTAGGAGGATTGCTGTACGTTTAGCTGCTGGATTGAACAGCTTTAAGCATGTATGATAATGGGTCACGATGAGGACACACAGTTATTAATAGCACTATCAGGATTTTGTTGCTTATTCTGCAAGATTAACAGCATCTGCTATAAAGCGGTTTTCTGAATTCACTGAACTCTCTAAAATTCCTCAAACAGGAGCATGCCAGTTTAGTGTGCATCGTGAATTTATAATAAATTCACACTTCTCATTAGAGTAATTTGAGTCCTATTTCAAATCAGTTGTCTTCCAATTACAATTAATTGCTAATAATCAGGGAAACTTTTTTTTTGTGAAACCTTTTTATTTATTTGTAAATGTATTTGCGTAGATAAACAATATACTTTGTATTACAAGATCACTTGCTTTGCAAGTGTGGTTGCAAGAAAGATTTTAGGAGTTGTGTTACAGCTTCATGTCTGTTACATTAATATATTTTTCACTTTTCCGAGAGCCATCGCAGTGATCAAAGACCTACTATCAAGTGCTTGAAGCTGTTCATGAAGTGGTGTCAATGTGATTTTAGTTTATATAATGCAGTTTTCCTTTTGTTTTTTAAAAGGATTTTACATGGAAATTTGCAGAGAGATTTACTCTGTTGTTGTGAGATGTGATCAAATGTGCACTTTGAAGTTGATTGTGGGAAACAAAGATTAAAAGCTGTTGGGTAACAGTTTTTAAGTGGACATGCATATGAGCCTGAACCCCTTCAACAACGCTTCGGGGAAACCTGTTCTTTACTGCAAATTGGACTGGAGTCCAAAGACCCCAGACCACAATCAAACTGTTTGAACATGATGATGATGATGATTCAGTTGCATATAAAATACAACTGACATGTACCTCTGTACACATAACCCTGTGAAACCTGGTAAAAAATAATATACATATCATCAATGTCTTTGCTGTGTGTGTGTGAGATCCATAGGGTGGGATCCAGTTGTTCTGGTTAGGGGACAGCATAGAATAATAATAAAAAAGAAGCTGTGACAGTCATTAAAATCTGTGCGTGAATAAAGATAAGTTTGCATTTAAGTAATTTGTCATGTGAACAAAATTTTATTTAAAAAACGCATTAGTGATTTTAAATTGGGGCTATTGAAAAATGTTACAAACAAAAGTTCAAACTAATCTCTAACGTGTAAGGAAAAATTGTGTCCTACTGTGTTTCGTAAATTAATCACTTAAAATTATTTCCTATCATTATTTAGAAAGCGAATATTTTTTAAATCCTTTTTAAAAAATAAAAAAAAATTATTAATAGTGTTCAACACCCGTGTGTCCAGTGTTAAAAAAAAGAAAAAAAAAGAAGATCCTAGTAAACAACAACATTTGCCAAGTTCGGACTCTTCGTTTGGCGAATTTTTTTCCCTTCCGACCTTTATTTTGAAATCGCATCATTTCCTTCCGTTTAAAAAAATCTTCTCTTCAGAACTGCTGCATCTTCCGCTTTGTTGCTGCGCATCTATTTACTAGAATTTTTCTTCCAAAAAGAAAGATAACCGATTGAATATGAATGTGATCGATCATGTGCGGGATATGGCCACGGCCGGACTGCACTCTAATGTCCGGATAATCAGCAGTTTACTCCTGACCATGAGCACCAACAACCCGTGAGTAGATCCAGCTTTTAGGATGTAAACAGATCTGGAAGCTGTCTAATGTAAAGTGTGTGTTTGCCCAAATGGCTTTCAAATGTAACGTTTTAATATATTAGATGTCCAGTATATGCAGAAAACAAACTCATGCGAAGTAAAAAAAAAATTGTTAATGTGTGATTTTTGACAGTAGTACAACAATTCACCATGTAACCGTAGTTTTCCCAAAATATTTTAGTTACTGCTGTCATTTCGATAGCCACCATAAAATGGGGTCTCCTTTTAATTGTGTAAGAAACCTCTAGAATATTTTT
Organism: Hybognathus amarus; assembly: GCA_030378365.1. Taxonomy (NCBI): domain Eukaryota; kingdom Metazoa; phylum Chordata; class Actinopteri; order Cypriniformes; family Leuciscidae; genus Hybognathus; species Hybognathus amarus. The sequence continues at coordinate 12,968 of JAQIUQ010007592.1, read as the reverse complement.
GTAATTTTTTAAAATGTCTTTTTAATAGATATCACGATGTTATTTTGGCAAAAACTATACATTGTCTTGATACAATATCTCATGTCTTCTTGTTTTGTCATTTAGCACCCAATTTCCCACTGATAAAATCAAGTTGTCAATGTCTCACTGAAATGCATCAACTGTGTGGCAGTTTTTAGAGACGAAGCCAAATCCATAAAAGTGTGTTTCTCTCTGTCAGGGAGCTGTTCTCACCATCTCAGAAGTACCAGCTGCTGGTGTATCATGCTGATGCCATCTTCCATGATAAAGAGTACAGGAACGCAGCCTGTAAGTACAACATGGCTTTACAGCAGAAGAAAGTGCTCAGTAAGACATCTAAAGTGCGTCCCTCCAGCACAGGCGGCACGGCATCTGCAGTGCAGGCGCAGGTGAGCTCCACCAAATGTAATAATGAGTTAACTAAGGAGTTTTTGGTCACTGAATGGCTTTTCTGAGGTAAATGTAACATTGTGTGAAATGGGTGTTTTGCTGACGTCTTTCTGCGTTTGAAACACTGATTGGGCAATTACATGAGACATGGTATGAATTTCGATAAGTACTGTATCTGTCATTGATGTTCATTCATTTCGTTCTGTAACAAGTATATTACACTACTGTTCAAAAGTTTGGTGTCAGTAAGAGTAAATGTTTTTGATAGAAGTCTATTATTTTCACCAAGGCTGCTTTATTTGATTAAAAAAAATGATAAACCATGATATTGTGAAATATTATTACATTTGATTGAGATTTTCAGCATCATTACTCTAGTCCTCGGTGTCATACGATCCTTCAGAAAACATTGTTAATTGTGGATTTGCTGCTCAGAAACATTTCTGCCAATTAATATTTTTGGGGAAACTGTGATAATATATTACATATTTTTCGATGAAGAGAAAGTTGAAAATAAGTGTATTTGCTGTGAACATTATGGTTATCATGGTTTTGGTAATGGCTGCATTATTTTTAATGTTTATATCTGTTTAAATTAAGTTTTATTCTAGTTAACCAGCTCTTTGTTGATTAATTCCAGAACTTGCCATCAGAGATTGAAGTGAAATATAAAATCGCTGAGTGTTACACGATTCTGAAGCTGGATAAAGATGCCATATCAGTGCTGGATGGAATCCCTTCACGCCAGAGAACGCCAAAGGTGTGTTTTTCAAACTCGGTTATTTAATTTACAATTCTATGTGTGTGAATCTGTCAAGCTAACATTATTTTTAACATCTAAAACATTGCGCACACAGATCAACATGATGCTGGCGAATCTTTACAGAAAGGCCGGTCAGGAACGTTCAGCCGTTACAAGCTACAAGGAAGTGTTGAGACAGTGTCCTCTGGCTCTTGATGCCATTATTGGTCAGTAAGAATACAGCATCTTGTTCTTTCTTTGTCTTTAAAGTTCAGTGTGTGTGAGCATCCTCCTGTGTGATCACTGCAGGGCTTCTGTCTCTGTTGGTGAAGGGGCAGAGGTCGCTTCCATGACGATGGACGTGATTCAGAAGCATCCCCAATCTTGATTGGCTGTCTGTCTGGATTAAAGCACATGCTTTCATACATGGAGGGGACAATCAAGAGCGATCAACACTATCTGGTGAAGATTTGACAGTGTGAATGAAACTAGGCTTTTCATGGTTAAATCCACATTTTCAGTAAAGCAGGTTCTCTTAGCTCTTGGAGAAATCTCTTTACATAAATGTTTTAAATGAACTAAAAATTGTGTGACTTGTTATTAGTCAGCACTGTCAATCAAAATATTTACAGTTATTATTGTTTATTAAAATATTTGAGTTGACTTTTTATTTGTAAATTTTTTGTTTTTCTTTTAATTTTAGTTTTTTTTTTTTTATTATCATTTAAAAAAAAGTTTATTTTCATTTTTGTTTCAGTAGTTGTTTTATTTAAGTGAGTTGTCAAAGTATAATTTGATTTTCGTTCAAGTTTAAGTTGTCTTTATTTCAATTAACCAAGATGATTATTAGTTTTAGTTAATTACAATTATTATATTATATGTTGATTTTTAGTGTGAAAATCAAATATTTAGAAAGTAAAAGCCCACCTCTGTACATTTTGAGGCATCTGTCCTGTCTTCAGCACAGTCTTGGTTGACTTGTACGTCTCTCCTCCTCACAGCTCTTTGGAGAAAAAGTCACTCTTGAGGGATAACGTGGATCTTTTAGTGACCCTGGCGGATGTGTACTTCAGGGCTGGAGACACCAAGAACTCCATCTTGAAGTTTGAGCAGGCGCAGATGCTTGACCCTTACCTGATCAAGGGTATGTGGCATTAACCAATAGTTGTATTGCCTGATGATTTTTGTTGGTTTAAATGAAAGCGTCATGCTGTTTTGTAGGTATGGACGTATACGGCTATCTTATGGCCAGGGAGGGTCATCTGAGAAGATGTGGAGGTTCTCGGAGGACGGCTGTTCAACATATCTGACCAGCATGCAGAGCCCTGGGTCATATCTGGGTGAGTTTGACCTTCTCCTAATAGGGCTTTTAATAGGGGTAGCACAGTACATTTTTTTATTTTTTAAATACTGCATCGTAAATTGTGAGCTCCAGAGAAACTTTGAACTTCCCTTTTCTGCGGTCCGCCCTGTATATTTCTATGGCTTTGCTGTCAATGAGTAATTAGCTGGTGAAGTGGATTTACTTATTGTAGAGTTAACAAAAGTTATCATGAGCATTGTAATGTTTATCATAAGCATTGTAAAGCAGATGTCTTAACAAATGTGTCGACCGGGAATTTTTTTATGAGTAGTTCATTCATGCCTATGAAAGAGCCGCTGTGAAAAAAACAGACCGGAAGTCAAAAGACAACAAGCACAGCACTGAAAAGGGGCGGGGCTACATAAGGTCTATATGTGACTTCAAGCAGATTGAGATAAGGATCTATTTGACTGAACAGCTAGACTTTAATGACAGCACTTTGAATGTGTGAAACGCTCAGAGTTAAAAGTGGGGTTTAGAAGGACTTTAACCCAGGGTTAAGCACAGTGTGAAAAGCCCTAATGTGTCTGAATCTTCTGCAGATTAATACGATGCTAAAAGCTTTTTAAACATTGTTGTTTTCCTCAGATGTCACAGTTTCTACAGTAAGCGCTACTCTCGCGCCCTCTATCTGGGAGCTAAAGCCATCCAGCTGAACAGCAACAGTGTGCAGGCGCTCCTCCTGAAGGGGGTCGCTCTGCGAAACATGGGCCGAGTGCAGGAAGCCATCATACACTTCAGAGAAGCCATGAGACTGGCGCCCTGTCGTCTGGACTGCTACGAAGGTAAGAAACATCTCATGATAACAGGGATGCGTCCACATGCTCCACTACGTTGTCCATCAACCTGCAAGTCGTTTAATTGGCTAGCTCATTTTTGTTGTATTTTTGGTGGGGATGAATTAAGAGAAGCTAGTTCTCTGAAAGCATTTTAGCAAGCTTGAAAGTCAAAATGGAAACGACCATTTCTGTTTCTCTAAATGAGTGTTTCTGATCTTGTTATGAGACAAGTAGTATGTAGTTTTTATGTTTTTTTGTTTTGTTTTGTTTTTTTCAACTTTTGACCTAGTAATTTTCAATCAAAATGTTCCCTCCCTGATCCTCCTAGTGAAATGAATTCTCTCTGGTGACATATGCTGGACTTAACCCCACCTAAACCCCGCTCCCTTTAATCCGCAAAAAACCTGTCCTGCACTCTTTCTTTTTTGATAATTAGTTTCACTTCGGCTTCCTTTTCACAGTGACTTTAAAGAGATAGTTTATCTAAAAATACAATTCTGTTAATAAGTATCGCCCTTATGTCGCTTTACATAACACAAATGAAGATCATTTTGATGAAATCTAGCTTTCTGTTCCTCCATTTGTACCGTGTACACTGTAAAAATGAATGCACTTTATCTAATCAAAAAAATTGGGGGCAACAGATTACAAGCAATATTATTAATTAAATTTAACAAATTAGAATTGAGTAATACATATTCAAATTAAAAGTAAACCATTTAAAATTAGTAAAACTTACACACAAAAAAAAATTACATTTAAGTTGCCATTATGGTGATCGGTGTTTGTTTTAGGTTTCTCCTTCAGTGATTCTGCTTGTTAACATCAGGTGTCTTCAGTGTTGGCAATATAAAATAAAGAGTTCTTAATTAATCTTTAATGTCTGTCTGTTATTCAGATATTTTTGTTAAATTTTTTGGTGTAAACTTTACTAATTGTAAATGGTTAACTTTTAAGGAATAATTTGATTAATTATTACTCAATTCTAAATGACTTGCTGAATCTCTGTTAGTTACTCTGTTGTGTTTGATTAGTCCGTCTAACTAACCTTTATACAACATTCAGAAATATGACGAAGCCCATAGCTGTTTAATTTCTTCCCCATGTCTTCAGGTCTGATTGACTGCTACCTTGCATCTAATGGTATCCGGGAGGCTATGGGCATGGCTAACAATATTTACAAGACTCTGGGAGCGAACGCCCAAACTCTCACCATCCTGGCCACGGTGTGTCTGGAAGATACCCATGACCCAGGAGAAGGCCAAAACTCTGCTGGACAAAGCCCTCGCTCAGCGGCCCGACTATATCAAAGCTGTCGCTAAGAAAGCAGAGCTCCTCAGTATGTCAACTTATTTTATTTACTTATTAGCTGATATATTATTGTATTTCTATGCAAAACTTCATTTTCATTACAGGTCGAGAACAAAAGTACGAGGAAGGAATAGCCCTTTTACGAAACACTTTAGCCAATCAGAGCGACTGCGTGTTGCACAGAATGCTGGGGATTCTCTGTAGCTGTTAATGACTATCAGGAGGCCATGGACCAGTACAGTATAGCGCTAAGGTAGCGTCATTTCCTCTCTACTGTACTTAACCTGAAACTCTAGCGCAACTGATCGTTCCATTCCTTCTGTGTAGCCTTCGATCCAAACGACCAGAAGTCTCTGGAGGGCATGCAGAAGATGGAGAAGGAGGAAAGTCCCACGGACGCCACGGTGGAGCTGGACGGGGACGATATGGAGGGCAGCGGGGAGGAGGGAGACCTGGAGGGCAGCGACAGCGAGGCGGCGCAGTGGGCCGATCAAGAACAGTGGTTCGGCATGCAGTGACCCTCTACTAAGAGACTCTTAAGAGCTTGTGCACTTCAGACTTCAAAGAAAACATCCACACTTTTGCATTTTTGATGTGTTTGTACAGAGATGCCGTAATGCTCGCTGCTGTTCTCTGGTGGTGAGTTACAGATATAATCCTTTTTCTTTGCCCTCAGTTTTGTCGTATCATGAGATTTTAATTTTAATTGGTATATAACTAAACAGCACAACTAAACTAAACAACACCAACCTTACGACAAAGTGATCATATTTCAACATACAATGCTGCCATTTGTCTAAATACACAATATTATTTTCTAACAATTTATTAACATTAATTAAACATCATGCTTCTCTTTTGTTGTTAGTACAGGACTAGTCAACTCTGGTGCTGGCCTCGTATTAATAAATGTCAAATCTGTAAATATTTTCCATGCTCTTTCAAGCCTTTTTTGGTTCCAGCACCAGTAAAAGTGATGTTTGCTTCTGATGAAAATGCCTCAGGAAATGAACCACAAAAACATGTAGATAATCCTGTTTTTTTCCCACTTAATCTGGTGAATGTCATATTTCAAACCAACATAGGTTTAAATTTCTACCAAAAAATTACAAATTTCACCCCATTTTTTCAATACTGCAATGTTATTTTACATTGTTTACTGCTCATTCTCAATGTTGATTTCCATTACAATAATGCGGTGATGCCTTTAATGATCATCATATTAGTGCAAAAGTAGTTTTGGTATTTTTATGCAGCGCTTTTGGTTTGGGGGTGACATTTCTTGACAATTTTTGTGAAATTTACCAGAGCATTTTAGTGAGGCAATCACAAATTCAATTTCTGTAGCCTTATGTGCATTTTTTTTTTGTCTTAATGTTTCTATAGTGTAAATAAGACTTTTTAAATGTTTTGGAATTAAAATCATGGCATGAAAATTAAAATGTAATGTGTTCAATTTTAGTAAATAGAATAGAACTTTGGTTACACTTTATTTTAATGTGTCATTGTTACACTGTAATTATACATTTAAGTACTGAAGTAATATTAAGTAACTACATGTACTTACTAAAGGATTAGGTAAAACCTAATCCTTTAGTAAGTACATGTAGTTACTTAATATTACTCAGTACTTAAATGTATAATTACAGTGTAAGTTGCATGTAATTATGCATAAATTATAGTTATTACTATAGTAATTACATGTAACATATGTAACAATGACGCATTAAAATAAAGTGTTACCACAACTTTTACTAATACAAAATAAATCAACTGCTAACAGTGCAAAGAAACAGCAGTGCAACCATGTAATATCATTTTATTAACCACAAGTCATTGTGATAATTACAACACTGATTCGACAGCTCCTCTCAGTTGTCATGGGAACTGCTGTAAAAGACCGCCTGCCTCTCAATGTCACACACACACACACACACACACACGAACACCTGAAATGAGCCTCGGCTTTAAAACATATTGCACATCCCTGCGCAAAGCAACAAGAACAATCATTTTTGGTTATTTTACATATCGCACAAAAGATTCAAGGGAAAAATCAATGCCTTTTTGTCCACTAATGGTGTCTTTCTCTCTTTTTCTTCAAATGAAATATTGCAGTGCTATACAAAAGTTTACCATAAGGGGACATGCACCATGAAAAGTATTTTTTTTTTTTTGATATCACTGGCTTCAGATCTGGGCTATAAGGTCTCAAATAATAATTTTACCACTCATAATGTTTGAACTTTTTCCTAAACTAATGCAAATTTGTACGTTTTAGCACAGTTGACATGCAGGCCTAGAGAGATGTGTGGAGCTGCTCAAAACAACATGCACTAAAGTCAAGAAAACCTCAGGTTCTGCAAGGAATACAGAGAGCGGATTGGCTCAATCACCCCCGAGCTGGAGAGAGAGAGAGAGAGAGAGAGAGACGTGAAAATAAGCCATTTGATCAAAGAACTGAAGTACAAATCAAAAACACACAGAAATGTCGTCATGCAACTGCAATAGTCGTCACACGTGATTAATGGCCTCTTCAGAGCTGTTATATGGAGCTCCTGTGTAAATGTTTTCCAGATCAAGGTATGTATTACATCAGTTAGAAGCACAAACACGAGCTTGTGATGGTGTATCATGAGTGTTGCAGAATTATGTGAGCAGTACACACTCGTATGCACACAGGACAACAAGATTAGTTTTAATACGTAGAATTAAATCATGCATGATGTCTGGTGATCACCTGCAGCAAGACACTTTTACAAGAGAACTGCTTTTTTTTTAAATGGAAGAGAAAAAAAACAGGACCCCTGATGAATAAGTGTAATGTAAATTGTGCCATTTACAGTTAAAGAGGTCTTTATCTAGCAACACTAGTTTACCAAAATCAGGGGTTTCATCCTAGATAGTATAATAAAAAAAGGATTTGTGCCCAGTTCATTTTCTCATATACCTAGTATATACACATATACATTACAGTAAAAATAATTGATCTATAATATTATAATCTCTACACTGTCCCTATAAATACACCCAACACGTGATAAAGTAATCAGCTTCAGAGAATGTGTTCGAAAAACACTAGCTGTTAAAAAGAAAAATCTGAAGAATAAGAGAACTTGTGCATCTGGTTAGTCTTCTATCACAGGAGTTCTCAACTCCAGTCCTCGCGACCCACTGCTCTGCATATTGTGTATGTCTCCTTTGTTTAACACACCTGATTCAGATTCTCAGCTCGTTAGAACTAACGAGCTGAGGATCTGAATCAGGTGTGTTAAACAAGGGAGACATACACAATATGCAGAGCAGTGGGTCGCGAAGGACTGGAGTTGAGAACCCCTGTTCTATCAAGCAAAACGAACACGATGAAAGCAACCGGCAGAACTGAGGTAGCTGCGATCTACTTAACACAGAGAGGAAATCATTTTGCTTCAAGCGAGGAGAGAGAAAAGAAATGACATGGGTGACGTTACTGTAGAAAACATCTAAATATAACTCGAACGCACATTCGTTCTTTTTGACCCAGCGGATTCAAAAGGCTATAGACATCTCGGTGCTGTGAGCCAAAAATATCCAAAGCAATCTGATAAATATTTCATCTCCCCGTTCCAAACATCCAAAAAAGGCCATAAAGGGACCTGAGAAAATATACACCTTTAACAACAATAAAAAACATAAAATGTGCTTAAAAATGGAATGTAAAAAAAAGGGACATACTTTTTTTCTGTCTGACAGCAGTATGCCATATATGAGAATAAACATTATATAAAAATTCAAACAAGGCTTGGATGCATGTGCAAACGTGAACAGGTAAATGTTGGTGGTTAATGTTGCTTTTGTGGTTATTTAGAGTCACGTGTTAGCTTGACGGCAGCTCTGGGAACAGTCAGGAGGACCAGAACAGCTGGGTTATGTTAGTGTCTGTGCCGTACAGCCACACCACTAGAGGGAGTGTCAGAGCTACAAAGGGCCAGGAGATGCCCTCAGTGCATGCAGAGAGGGACCAGCCTCTCCTGTCAGGCTCCTGGTCCAGGTCTTGACCAGGCTCCAGGTAGTTCCTTGCCACGAATTTGAGCAGCTCGTCCAGGAGGATTACGGGCAATGAGATCTTCAGCACCATCATCCACTGGGTCACGTTCAGAGGGGTGATCTGGAAGATGACCTGTGTGTGGAGCAAACACAAGTATGGAATCAAACTTTTCACAGGTTTTCAGAGACAACAGCCAGGTGTAGGGCAGCACAAATTGCTCAAATAAATAATACTTTAGGATTCAACAAAACAGTGATTTGAACTGCAATGTCAGAAACATTTAGTATCTCTAGCGAGTTCATAACCGTGAATGCTACTTGGGATCTCAATATCTCAGCTCAGGAAGGGTCTAGAGCCTCCATTTTTACACTCAGGTCTAAGTCTCATGGCCCTCTATCAGAATCCAGAGTTTCAAGAAGATTGGAAAAACTTGTTTTTTCACCCCCAAAAAAACATAAGGGGTACGAAATATCATTTTTTGGGGGGCAAAAAAAAGTTTCTCCAATCTTCTTGAAACTCTGGATTCTGATAGAGGCCATGAGACTTAGACCTGAGTGCAAAAATGGAGGCTCTAGACCCTTCCAGAGCTGAGATATTGAGATATTTATTATGGCATAAATGCTACGTGGGATCTCAATATCTCAGCTCTGGAAGGGTCTAGAGCCTCCATTTTGCACTCAGGTCTAAGTCTCATGGCCCTCTATCAGAATCCAAGTTTCAAGAAGATTGGAGAAACTTATTTTTCCGCCCCCCCCAAAAAAACATGACAGTGGTACCACTTATGTTTTTTTTGGGGCAAAGAAAAAGTTTCTCCAATCTTCTTGAAACTCTGGATTCTAGATAGAGGGCCATGAGACTTAGACCTGAGTGCAAAAATGGAGGCTCTAGACCCTTCCAAGCTGAGATATTGAGATATTTATTATGGCATAAATGCTACGTGGGATCTCAATATCTCAGCTCTGGAAGGGTCTAGAGCCTCCATTTTTGCACTCAGGTCTAAGTCTCATGGCCCTCTATCAGAATCCAGAGTTTCAAGAAGATTGGAAAAACTTATTTTTTCGCCCCCCCAAAAAAACATAAGGGGTACCACTGTCGTTTTTTTTGTGGGCAAAAAAAAAAGTTTCTCCAATCTTCTTGAAACTCTGGATTCTGATAGAGGGCCATGAGACTTAGACCTGAGTGCAAAAATGGAGGCTCTAGACCCTTCCAGAGCTGAGATATTGAGATATTTATTATGGCATAAATGCTACGTGGGATCTCAATATCTCAGCTCTGGAAGGGTCTAGAGCCTCCATTTTTGCACTCAGGTCTAAGTCTCATGGCCCTCTATCAGAATCCAGAGTTTCAAGAAGATTGGAAAAACTTATTTTTTCGCCCCCCCAAAAAAAACATAAGGGGTACCACTGTCGTTTTTTTGTGGGCAAAAAAAAAGTTTCTCCAATCTTCTTGAAACTCTGGATTCTGATAGAGGGCCATGAGACTTAGACCTGAGTGCAAAAATGGAGGCTCTAGACCCTTCCAGAGCTGAGATATTGAGATATTTATTATGGCATAAATGCTACGTGGGATCTCAATATCTCAGCTCTGGAAGGGTCTAGAGCCTCCATTTTTGCACTCAGGTCTAAGTCTCATGGCCCTCTATCAGAATCCAGAGTTTCAAGAAGATTGGAAAAACTTATTTTTTCGCCCCCCAAAAAAACATAAGGGGTACCACTGTCGTTTTTTTTGGGGCAAAAAAAAAGTTTCTCCAATCTTCTTGAAACTCTGGATTCTGATAGAGGGCCATGAGACTTAGACCTGAGTGCAAAAATGGAGGCTCTAGACCCTTCCAGAGCTGAGATATTGAGATATTTATTATGGCATAAATGCTACGTGGGATCTCAATATCTCAGCTCTGGAAGGGTCTAGAGCCTCCATTTTTGCACTCAGGTCTAAGTCTCATGGCCCTCTATCAGAATCCAGAGTTTCAAGAAGATTGGAGAAACTTATTTTTTCGCCCCCCAAAAAAACATAAGGGGTACCACTGTCGTTTTTTTGGGGGCAAAAAAAAGTTTCTCCAATCTTCTTGAAACTCTGGATTCTGATAGAGGCCATGAGACTTAGACCTGAGTGCAAAAATGGAGGCTCTAGACCCTTCCAGAGCTGAGATATTGAGATATTTATTATGGCATAAATGCTACGTGGGATCTCAATATCTCAGCTCTGGAAGGGTCTAGAGCCTCCATTTTTGCACTCAGGTCTAAGTCTCATGGCCCTCTATCAGAATCCAGAGTTTCAAGAAGATTGGAAAAACTTATTTTTTCGCCCCCCAAAAAAACATAAGGGGTACCACTGTCGTTTTTTTGGGGCAAAAAAAAAGTTTCTCCAATCTTCTTGAAACTCTGGATTCTGATAGAGGGCCATGAGACTTAGACCTGAGTGCAAAAATGGAGGCTCTAGACCCTTCCAGAGCTGAGATATTGAGATATTTATTATGGCATAAATGCTACGTGGGATCTCAATATCTCAGCTCTGGAAGGGTCTAGAGCCTCCATTTTTGCACTCAGGTCTAAGTCTCATGGCCCTCTATCAGAATCCAGAGTTTCAAGAAGATTGGAAAAACTTTTTTTTTCACCCCCCAAAAAAAACATAAGGGGTACCACTGTCGTTTTTTTTTTGGGGCAAAAAAAAAGTTTTTCCAATCTTCTTGAAACTCTGGATTCTGATAGAGGGCCATGAGACTTAGATCTGAGTGCAAAAATGGAGGCTCTAGACCTTCCAGAGCTGAGATATTGAGATTTCACTTAGCATTTATGCCATTGTAAATATCTCAATATCTCAGCTCTGTATGCCATTATAAATATCTCAATTTCTCAGCTCTGGAAGGGTCTAGAGCCTCCATTTTTGCACTCAGATCTAAGTCACATGGCCCTCTATCAGAATCCAGAGTTTCAAGAAAATCAAAATTTTGACCCAAAAAAAACGTAAGGGGTACCACTGTCGTTTTTTTTTTTCGAGGTCAAAATTTTGATTTTCTTGAAACTCTGGATTCTGATAGAGGGCCATGGGACTTAGATCTGAGTGCAAAAATGGAGGCTCTAGACCTTCCAGAGCTGAGATATTTAGATATTTATAATGGCATACAGAGCTGAGATATTGAGATATTTACAATGGCATAAATGCTACGTGAAATCTCAATATCTCAGCTCTGGAAGGGTCTAGAGCCTCCATTTTTGCACTCAGATCTAAGTCACATGGCCCTCTATCAGAATCCAGAGTTTCAAGAAAATCAAAATTTTGACCCCGAAAAAAAAAACGACAGTGGTACCCCTTACGTTTTTTTTCGGGGTCAGAATTTTGATTTTCTTGAAACTCTGGATTCTGATAGAGGGCCATGTGACTTAGATCTGAGTGCAAAAATGGAGGCTCTAGACCCTTCCAGAGCTGAGATATTGAGATTTCACGTAGCATTTATGCCATTGTAAATATCTCAATATCTCAGCTCTGTATGCCATTATAAATATCTCAATATCTCAGCTCTGGAAGGGTCTAGAGCCTCCATTTTGCACTCAGATCTAAGTCACATGGCCCTCTATCAGAATCCAGAGTTTCAAGAAAATCAAAATTTTGACCCGAAAAAAAAACGTAAGGGGTACCACTGTCGTTTTTTTTCGGGTCGAAATTTTGATTTTCTTGAAACTCTGGATTCTGATAGAGGGCCACGGGACTTAGATCTGAGTGCAAAAATGGAGGCTCTAGACCCTTCCAGAGCTGAGATATTGAGATCTCACGTAGCATTTATGCCATTGTAAATATCTCAATATCTCAGCTCTGTATGCCATTATAAATATCAATATCTCAGCTCTGGAAGGGTCTAGAGCCTCCATTTTTGCACTCAGATCTAAGTCCCATGGCCCTCTATCAGAATCCAGAGTTTCAAGAAAATCAAAATTTTAACCCAAAAAAAAACGTAAGGGGTACCACTGTCGTTTTTTTTTCGGGTCAAAATTTTGATTTTCTTGAAACTCTGGATTCTGATAGAGGGCCATGTGACTTAATCTGAGTGCAAAAATGAAGGCTCTAGACCCTTCCAGAGCTGAGATATTGAGATTTCACGTAGCATTTATGCCATTGTAAATATCTCAATATCTCAGCTCTGTATGCCATTATAAATATCTAAATATCTCAGCTCTGGAAGGGTCTAGAGCCTCCATTTTTGCACTCAGATCTAAGTCACATGGCCCTCTATCAGAATCCAGAGTTTCAAGAAAATCAAAATTTTGACCCGAAAAAAAAACGACAGTGGTACCCCTTACGTTTTTTTTCGGGTCGAAATTTTGATTTTTCTTGAAACTC